>BGZK01000631.1:0-332022 GCA_005406025.1 Eumeta japonica | reverse complement strand
GATGTGGTGTGAGTTGTCAGCCTCGCTCTGCTCCGTACATAAATAAATAGAGGTAGAAAACTAAATCAACCGTATATCAGAATACTGACCTGAGCATGAGTGCCTCGGAAAATATGGAGTTACAGACAATTCGTCGTTAACCGCTCACCTGTGCAATAAACTTGTAGGCTCGTCAGCGTTATGTAGCCCCGTGTAAAGACAAGATTGGATAAGTTTTTACGATAAAACAAATTGCTTGATGAACTTGTTTACGCGGAGCCCTGGAAAGGTTTACGAGCCGCTCCGGCCTCCCGCGTCACGTTTACGGCCCGTGAATATAATTTGTAATACTCGAATAAACCGGGGTCGGCGATCAAATGCATTAAGAATACGGACGTTTAACCTGCAGCTCAAGGTTTGCGTTAAGTCGCGATTTTCGTATTATGCCAATCCCAAAATTACAAAATAGAATCATTTTTCTGTCTAGACGTCACAAATAAGTTTGACAGTTATTGTTATTGATATCAAATTACAATTCAAAGTAGTCATCGTAATCATTCATTTGTATTTAATATTAATAATCAGTGTTATGTTTCTCTGATACAAATTGCATTTAAGCCTATTTAAGGTTTATTTGTTTTCAATATTATGTGCTGGAATATCTTTTGGAAAATTTAAAAATAATTCGTACTGATATGAAAGGTTTATTGCGCACTTTTATTTCTTAGACATCATTACAGAAAAACGTGTAAGAAATAAAAGTGCGTAGATGTTCAAAAGTTCTGTAGTTTTTGAACACATTCTTAATTTTTCTAAATGATAATAATAATATGAATTTACACCTATTTTCTACAAGAGTAGGCACAGACTATGGATTTCTAAATTCGTAACATGTAGAAACCTCTAGTGTTTACCTACACATTGTTTGTATAGAATTTTCAAGGGCGACCCTTGCTGATATTTCAATTACACATATTTTCTCTATAAATTTGTTATGAATATCTATTATGAATATCTAAATGCGCTTGCTATGACACACTTTTACTATTCATAATATCAAGCAACTTCTCATTAAGTTTATTTCCCTCATTCACTCTCACTTTGGTAATTCTATCATGTTTACCACCGCTTGTAAACAGACTACCCAAGTATACAAACTCTTCTATTTGTTCGACTCTCTTATTTTATATATAATATAACGCATTGAGTCGTGCTTTCGCTTCTTCCAAACACTATGGCCTTAGTCTTTTCTACTATCTCCTACCACTCGCAAGGCCGACGGCGCAAGGATTATTTGATTGTCAGCGTACAGGAGATATTTAACAGACAGCTCATCCATTCTTAGTCCACATTCATACTCTTTTAAATTTTGCAGATGCTATCCATGTATAGGTTGAATAGCTACGATGAAGCAAGACATCCCTGTAGGACATCCTACGGATGTCAGACCAGTCAGTTTATGGACCATTTATTTTGACGTAGACACTGAAGCCGTAATAGAGATCGTAAATAGATCGTAATGCCCGTATCGATCTGCTACTTCCGCCATGCATAGATAGGGTTATCAATAGATCAATCATTTCCACTCTATCATAAGCTTTTTCCAGATCTACAAAAATACAGAAGAGCTTTTGGCTCTTAGCCAAAACTTTTCGGTAAAAATCCACAAGGAAAAACCTGGCCTATACAGCCTATTATTTTTCCAAATCCTATTTCCTCCAATTGTTCAATCCCATCCTATTTTAGTAGTCTAAAAACTATTTTCAGTCTCATTCACAACTATCTCAATAATGAATACCCATACAGTTTGACAATGATTCTGAGGAGAATTATAAGGCGGTAATTTGTGCAAGCCTGCCGTAAGCCTTTTCCTTTATAAAGGAGTACCATGATAACTTCGCATCAGTAATTAGGTACCATACGGCTTTTCCAGCATTATTAAAGAGCTGATACAGCATATTTACCACCATAACCCAGCCGTCTTTCAACATATCTGACGAAACTTTATCAAGTATGGCAGATCTTCCAACTTTCCTAAGTTTTAGTGGTTTTATAATTTCATCCATCGTAATTTCGATTCATCACCCTTTCATAGTGACCATTTTAAAATGTCCTTTTCATCATCATCATCATCATCAGTCGCCAACACTAGCACAAACAAAAGAAGTGGTGTGTGCCAACGTTGACACTGCATTGTCGTATCAACAACTTTACTTCTCAACCGCTAATCTACAATTTTAAAGTCTATCGTGTTTTTGTCTTTTCCTTTCTGCCAATCATATGAGTGCATTCTTCTGTGGTCTGTTATAGTGTTAATTACACACAACTTAAACCCTCGGCACAATGAGAAAAGGCAACCTTCATTCTCATTCACTATTTCATCTCCAAATTTACCTAAAGCTTTCTGTACACCCATCCAGCCATTCAAGTTACGTAACATTATGACTTTCATTTTTGTCACATTTCATTAATATGTCTTTTAAATTAGCTCAAAGCTTCCCCCGACCCTCAAGCGGCTTGGATATATCTGGGGCGTACGCGCCTAAAATAACAATCAGTCTAATTTTAACACAGAGTCAGAAACGTCTTGGATTAAAATATTCTAATATGTCTTCAAGGATCCATTATTAATGGTCCCACCACCATCTTTTCTTTTACTCTCATTTACGCATAAAATATCGAGTGGTTTGTTTTTCTTCAGTACGCAGATATTATCAATTTTATCATCCATACTTCCACACACATTAGAAATACCGATTCCCCGGTTCTTCTTTGGCAATGATAATACCCTCTTGGGATAATATTTTTTTAAATTATGCTATATAAAATTCTGAAAAAATCGGAGAGTGTGGGAGAAATAATAGAGTAGAAAGGATAGGAGATCAGAGGGATATTAGCGTTTTGGGGTGAAAATAATAAGATGGAAAGATATTACCATTTCTGGAAGGAGAGTGGAACCCACTGCATCTCGAGGAATCCGGGTTTTGCGTGCCCGTGCGCCTCTGCGCAATGCGCAAAGCCGGAAAGGCATTGTTCTTCGTTTTAGATTTTAAATGCTAAACGGAGCTTCTGAACTTGCTTTGTATTAAAACATATCTCATACCCGAATCTAATTGATATATCACTTCAACGTCTATCTGTATATTCCGATGGTTTTTCGCAGTTAATATTGATTTAGAAAGCGAGAATAACAGTTATTAATACTCAAAAGGCAGTGTTTGCGAATTAAACCTGGAGTTCAAACTTAATTTTAAAAATGAAATGATCTCTAAAATATTTTGACGCGTTAAAAAAAAA
Source organism: Eumeta japonica (assembly GCA_005406025.1). Classification (NCBI taxonomy): domain Eukaryota; kingdom Metazoa; phylum Arthropoda; class Insecta; order Lepidoptera; family Psychidae; genus Eumeta; species Eumeta japonica. The sequence continues at coordinate 328,746 of BGZK01000631.1, read as the reverse complement.
AAACTACAGATTCCGCTTTTCTAATTCAAAGGATAAGCTGTATATTTTTCTAGGACATATTGTCTTATAATACTTTATTATAATCAATTTCTTAAAACCTTATAACAAACTTGTGACAGTGTGCTTATTTATATCGTCCTAAAGTTAAGATGGTGAAATAATTATAGGGAAGCTCCAGTATTTATTTCTTATTTTAGAAAACTGACACCGAATATTCGTTTTAAACTGAAACATACACTCGATTTCTGTAAAATTTTAAAAGAGTTAAATATATTTTTTAATTACTGTAGATATGATGTCATATTAATCGATTTCTGAAAACATATCCATTATGTAATGATAGGATATGTTTTCAACTTTAACTAGAGAGATATTATTCTTTTTTCTCATAGAGTACCACCGGCAGAAAGAAGAAATATTCTTATTGCGAATTTAGCATTCTACGGTAAAAAGAAGTTAATGAAATCATTTCAACGGCGACCTCACGCGAACAGCTTATACGTGCTCGTTCAGCGTAATCCGGGCCTGAAAGAAACGCGAACGCTCAAAGAGAATCGTTTCAGTTTTAAACTGGGAAAATAAATTAATTTTTTTCCCTTTTTCCCGGCGTAATAATTAAACGAAATCAAAACCTGTTTTGTTAATTTCATTAAATATTAATGCTCTTTGTAATTTCGATATTTACATTTATTTAATGTAACAGGACATTTTTGTTTTTGATACAACGAATACTATACGTTTATTTAGTTGTTTATTGTTTGATAAAACTATCTTGTACTGAAGAATTTGGTAACGTCAAACTTATTTTATTTATTCATTTCATAAATTAAGTTAAATAATAAGATGTGACTACTATAATACGGAGGAAGGATCGTTTCTTTCGTTTCACTAAAGCTAGGATACGTCTCACATTGCTTTTTATTTTATGTGTTACTTAAAAAGTCAAAAAATAATAAATATTTAATCGCATGTCATTCCTTTTTTCATATTTTGTTTATTATATTAGTGTATAAGTAACGAATTGAAGATAAGTACTAAGCTAGCTACTTACTATAACGTATTGACTAATAGACAGCTAAATTTACAAGAAAGCTAATGTCTATATCATACTGCGTAGCTATATGAACGAATATTGGTCCGACCTACATATCTTCAATATTTCAAACAAGTAGATTTATTTATTTTTAGTAATAAAGTTCCTTGCTACACATATTTCGTTTGGGAACAAAATAACAGAGTATAAGAGTTATTTTCATGTACGCTTCCCAGGAGTTAAACAATAAAGCTTCTTCTACCCGCCTGCTTATATTTTACATTCCGTAAATTGGCATGACGTGCTACCAACGATTCGTGTTACCACTGGGGGCGGCCACTCAAATCGTTCCTAGTTCTACACATCGTACTTATTTAACGACAATAACGACATAATTGAGTTCAGTATTTAGCCGAGCGTGAGATTAGCTTGTGTGGTCAATTTTGCTCATTTTTGCTTGGTTTATGCCCAATAAATTAACATTACGTGCAGCCAGTCAAATATCAGTGTTACTTAAATTATATAAAAAAAAAACATGAAACCTTAGTTAATCAAATGGCAGTGAAGTTAACTATTCAATTTTTTATGCTTTACTTTTTGATATGATTCGCAAGAGTATGTAGAGCAATTGGGTAAATTTAGGGTGAAATCAAATTGTGTAAATTTCTATAACTTGACGAATAATAGTAGGTAAAGAAATTTGTATTGGAAGACGAAGCAAAAAAGGTATGTGAAATGAATAAGAGAACAAATGTTAGTAAGAAAGATAATCAATAGTGGAAGTTCGAAGTAATGAAAATAGTCAGTGAAAAGAACAAAGCACGGCTGGATTTAGTGTCTGTAAAGAGAAATTAAAGAGTACAAAGAGAGGATATTTTGAAAGAAAAGATAAAAGATGCTGAAAGTGCGTACAAATATAAAAAACTGAGAACTAAAAAATGTGTGAAAAGAAGAAAGTATGAATAAAAAAATGCTATGATAAGCGATTCTTGGATAATTTCCAACCAAACTAAAAACTTTTCTCGAATATGATGAAAAAGCCCTGGAATAATCCCGAGACATCGTGTATATATGTGATTAGAGATGATGATGGACAATTACTGAATGAGGAATACAATGTGAAAGAGCGGTGAAAGACTGATTTCAAAAGCATTTTTGCAAGTGAGGATACGGATGCAAATGCCAAAGTTACCGCAACTGAGTATGTGATTGACGATGGAAATCAAAGTGAAATCACGATGGATGAAATTATGAAAACACTATAACGTATGAAAGTTAGAAAAGCTGGCGAATATTGATAGAGTTTCGTCAGAGATGCTGAGGGGCGGTAGGGCTCAGTGGCAAGCCTACTGCACCAGTTCTTCAATAAATGCAGGATTATTATTATTATTTTTTACCATTATCAATAGTAAAATAATGTTATTCTCTATTTGAATCGATTTAGTGGTATAATACTCCTAGCTTCTCTTTCATAGCAATGCATACTCACTACAACAAATATATCTACATTTACATACAAAAAACACGTAATTTCCTTTATCATAAACAATCACAATTTACTTTGTGGTAACATATACTTAACCCGATTTGTAAAATACCAATGAGTCAGTTTAACGTTTAATTAATTGGGGAAACAATTTAACTACACCCGCATCCACTAATGCGTATTTTGCGGTTGCGCAGGCGAGACAAATGCGTGAATGTCATCTATACCTCCGTTAATATCGCAATGTGAAACTCCGATGTGAATAATGTAAGTATTACAATACATTAGTTCTAACCACGGCCTCGCCCACGAATCATTGCTTGATCTACGATTTAATATCAGTCTAAGAAATATACATTTTATAAATTATCGTTTAGAAAATTTAAAATGCAATTAAAATTATAAGTCATTGTTCTGAAATCCTAGGAAGTTTTAATGATCATTTTTAAAGGCATATCCGTATGTATGGATGAATGTGTGTACGTGTGCTTAAACCATAAATATCATAAAAACCATAAAATATCAAACCATAGATATTTATGGTTTAAGCACACGTACACACATGTATTTAGAATTCCTAAAAAATTAAAATAATCATGTAGATTTTAAGAAAACTAAAATAAAATTTTAATTAATAATTTATAAACTATTTAATCGATCAATACCGAAATTTAACCGTGTCTGTTCCTAATAAAACTGACTTGGATTCCTGTAAATGTTATCGAAGTCAGTTCCTTTCATCTAAACACATTATCAAGGAAAAATTTTCATAGAACAGGTGTTTTGTAATAATGTATAGATTAAAAAAAATCGATTATTTCATTAAAATCCATCCGATTCAATACATTAAGAAAGATTGTCATCGAAAAGTTTACAAAAAACAGTTGTTTCCAAAATTACTTCTTTAATTTCTAAACCGATAGATTTTTAAATTCTATTTTTTTTTTAATTCAAAAATTAATTACATCGAACGCAAGCCCTGCCAAATTGATTATTATGTTACAAAGATGTCTTTAAAAAGAATGTGTCGAAAACATTAAGTAATATTTTTAATAATGTTGAAAAAGTGCCCTGATAATATTGAACTTCAAAACGTGAGAAATAATATTTTAGTGCTTTACGTTTCAATGTAAAACAAGAATATTTTTAAAACAATGCACACAGCTTTGGGGCTAGCCTGCAAGGTCAACCGTTGCCTAGATTTTTTATTTAATTTTTCATGTGGGACACAACAACCGTTCAGTACCGCCCTAATACATAGTAATAATTCTGAATTATTACATGTACAAAATATTTGATGAAGTGCACCTATAATTGTTATAAGTGAACACGGTTACCTGTGTAAGTCACAGTAAAATATGGCTTCACATAAAATGATATGCCTACTACTGTTACTACAAAAAAATAATACACACGTAAAGTAATAAGTATGATATACGACATATAATAATGTTTATACGACACGTAACTGTCTAGTGACCTTCAAAGATTTGTGTTTGAACCCACGCGTTCTCATTTAGGACTCTATTAAGAGTTTAACGTTGTGTGTTTAATATAATTCATAAAGTTATATTTAAAAAAGTCAATTAAGTTTCGCTTGAAAAACCTTTGTTAAGTATATCATTTCAATAAGAATGCGGTATAAATTTCAGAACTTAAACTTTGGTGTTATTGATTATGATTGTTATGAATCTTAACAAAAAAATGTTTTAATTTTTATTTTAGAAAATTGTTTGTAACCAATTCCCATTAAAATTTTGTCTTTATCATCTTTATGTTTGATATTAAATAGAGTTATAGAAAAAAAAACCTTCTCTCTCGTACAATATAATTTTCGTTATAAAGATTTTGAATTTTCGTAAACTTGGACAATCATCAGTTATAATGAGGCTATAAATCATTTTAGCATTTACGAAAATATTAATTTCTTTTTACGAGACAAATTTCGAAGATAATTTAGATATCGTAAAGTCCTAATCAGCCATTTTTGAAACACTTTGTCTTCACACCTTAAAAGCCTTTTCGCGGGAACTAAATAGAAGAATGTAATGAGTTAGGTTAGGTTTATGTTTACCTAAGAACAATTAAATAACATATATTACGAATAAAATATCAAAACATAACCTCTTTAACTTGTCACGAGTGCTGTTAATAGCAATGAATACCAAGGCTTCTATAACTTGCGATTTTCATAATCAAGTATCTAATATTATAGGGTGTAAAATGAAAGTTACAAAATAATGTTATAATATCTAATATAGTAAATACATAAGGATCTATAAAATAATGCATGACTGCCTTGAAGTCTTTTTCTTAGTTACAAGTTTTAAGTACTGTTATATAATGTGGATAAGTTTGGAATTTAGAATGTTGTACGCTGATATTTATGTTTCGCTTGAACAGTAGTTCGATCTTTACTAGCAGTAACATTTTGCTTTAATCACTGGTGTATCCGAATGACATGCAAACAGACAACACTTTCTATTCCATTTTTCACAATAAAAATTAAAAAATGAAATTATTATTTATTTGGATTTGCAAAAATGCTTCTAGTATATGGGATTTTTTATGGAATAGCAAGAGCAAGAATACGCAGTGCTATCCCAAATTTGATAAATAGATATCATAAAATATCTTTTATTTCAATGAGAAAAAGCCTTTATGAGCATTTCGACGGAAATGAATTTGTTACTTTTTGTCCAAAGGGTATAAAGGAATAATCACGCATGCGCGATTCTAATATGTTAAAAGCAAAATATTGTAGTCCAAAATAAAATTACTTTAATTATAAATACCGACTTTAGTAAATTGTTTATTATTATTTTATTTACAAATCATTACCTTCTATTCGATACGAATAAGAAGAAATACACCATACGACAAATATTAGTACCTAAAAACATAGAGAACCTGAGCACACGAGCTTTGCTCGGCCTCTTTCGGATGTATTTCGCGAATATGGTAACTTTCCTTGGGAAAAACTGTTTTTTTTTCAATTCATTCTATACATACAATGAAGATATTTTGTCTTTGTGTTTTAATCTGTAGAGGGTGTATCTGCACAGGACTTTGGAATTAAAGGGACATAATATTATGTTGGTTAGGACATCCGTTCCAGTATAAACAGTAATTTTGTTTACTAATAAACAGTAATAATTAATATCCAAGGGAGAACTAAAATCGTTAAAGGGATTGGTATCGAAAGCGGGACAGGGACCGGACCCGACAGTGGAACCAGCGTTGACATCAAAAACAGGACCGAGATTGCGATTAAAATTATATAGAATATGTAGGGGATACAGAAGAATAGATAAAGAAAGAAGATGGATACAGAAGATGAAGGAATCTTATTCTATTTTATGTCTACGGAAGCGAAACCGGGGGCACATTTGAATAATAAATAAATGGCTGAGTTTGAATCTACGCTCAGCGAGGAGTGTGGGTAATTGCTAGTAAAGTATATTTAGAGACGTTCTATACATACTTGCAAAGTTTACCTGTTTCGTAAACTCACATTAATAATGTCACGTAGTGTCATTTGCCTAATTTATGTCATGTAGTGCCATAAATTAGGCAAATGATATGCATTAAATTGCACAGCAGCACTGCAATTATCTCATAATTCTGCTAGGTGGTACTGTAAAGCAATGTCTAAGAAAATCTTTTTTCATTCTCGTTTTTCTATGGTAGACATATATATATATGTCTACTATAGAAATACGATTTGACAAAATAACATCTGAACTTTGACCATTCGGGGGTCATAGGTTGTATATTTTTTTTGAAATCTAAATACCTTTTATTACTTTTTGTTTTTTTTGTATTTTTTTTTATTTACATAACGAATTCTAGCATTTTTCCTCGACTCCCGCGTATTTATACTATTAAACCGAACTTTTAAACCAAATTTAAAATTCTTTCCTATTTAAAAAAAAAAAATTTGGTTGCCTGTAAAGTCGGTATACGGGCGAAAGTTTTACGTGACAACGACTTTGAATGGTAAAATCATTTTAATGTGAATATTCATTCGTATAGTAGGAAGAAGGATGAAATAATAGTAACAATTTAAAACATTTATTTATACAAAGAATTATATTTAAAACATTAATTTATACAAAGAATCTCGCACTGAATTTCATATTAACAAAATTTTATTTTACCTTTACACATACATACGTATTTATATACAAATATACATACAATAACTTGCAATACATTTGCAAGCTATGCACTAATTCTTAGCATTAGCGCGCGGCAGACCGATCATAGTTGAGTGGGAGAGAGACGCAAGGCATTCGGCGGGCCTCTCTCTCGTTCGGTGACTCATCGTTACGTTACCGAGCGTTACACCTTTTTCATAAGTGACTCCCAGTCGCAACCTAATTTAAGACGTTGTCACGTCAAAAAAACCTCGCCGAATAATACAAGTAATGGACATAATCACTCGTGTTCGTCGGCAAGCGAAGCGTTAAAAAAGCGATTAGCGAAATGCGTTTTTGGTTGAGTTTTATTTCACAGGCGGTTCACGTGAACGGATGTTGATAATTTATTTCTGTTTTGAAGAGAACATATTATGTGAAAGTATGTAGTTTATTATAACACAACAGTAAAAAAAATCTAAAGGTATTTTGAAGCGAAACTTCTTTGGCATCGTTAGTCCCTCGGCCATCTTAGAAAAAGCGTCACCGTCACCGTTGACTCGCCCTCCGTTAGCATACAGTACTTATCGCGCATGCTCACACGTTCGCTGAGCTGATATCCTGTCTGAGTGTACGTCCGATGAACAATTTAATAGTTTTTGAATTCCTTTTAATTACCATATAAATGTCTTATAGACAAAATACAAATATTTGCAAAGATTCAGATACCTATAATATATTTTCATTCTTAGCTTAACTATTAAGATAGCACATAATCTGTGCTTTCCCCAAAAATTATGTCGATCAAAAAATTAGCAGAAGCTTTGATTCTATCTGGAGTCCCCCAATGCCATTAATTACTTTTTATGTTTAAATCATTCAAGATTTAATCAATTTACAAAAGATATTACGTATACACCTTTAGCTCTTAATTATTAAATGCCTTTTAATTAGGCGGATTCATTAAATCTGTTGCGAGTAGGTAATGGAATATATTTTAGTGAAATATTTTACTTTTGACATTTTAAAACTATTAGCCGAACTATTGATTATGTTAATCTTACATGAATTATTACAAAAGTATACAATCCAATTAGAAGGAAAGCACTAATTATTATTGATATAATGAATGGCCTATTTTCTTTGAACGAGTATTTGCCTCGATTTATAAAAAAAATAAGAAGAAAACAAAAATAAAAACTGAGAAGAATCAATTGTCATGCAAAACTCTATCAATTAACATAACAAACGCATTTCCATCCGTAATAAACATGAGATGACGCGAAATTCCTTAATAGCCTACGTCACACGGCCGTCTGTTTCCACCGATCAGCAATGCACTCGTTTGCCGTTTGCGACGATCCGTAATATAAAGCACTAACGACTTATCGATATTATGTAGCACGAGGCGCGATACAGAATAGGGCCCTCGATCATGTCGCCGGTCCGATTCGGTCTCGATCGCGTCGCCGACGAGTGCCTGCGCCGGCGGAGGCCCGTCCGCGTGCGTGTTCGCCTTTGTGCTGTGCGCGATGCGGAGATACGCGTTTTTGTTTCTGGCCCTGTGCGTGATCGATAGAGCGGCGTGCGGGCCGCAGGTATGGTGATTTACTCATATGTCATATATATTGTATAGTTTATTTATATCGACCAGTACATTTTATGCGGAAGTCATTTGATAATTTGGTTAGAGCGATTTATCGGTTCTTAATTGTCGTCATTGTTAAAGACTTTCAGTATTTTAATACCGTCAAAAATATTCTATTCGACTAATGTTCGGTAAGAAAAGAAACGGAAAAAAAAAATGTTTTTTTTTTCTTTTAAAAGGTGTTTACATACTTTAATTTAAAGTAAAATGTTGCCGGTTCTGCTTCGGAACTGTAAAAAATAAAAAGTAAGAAATTCCTACAGCACTATTTTTTTTCTTTGTGTAGCAATTCATAGATTCCCAAGCGTCATTAGCATTTATGTATTCATCGACACGATAAAAGCCTTATGTCGTGAACGCTTTATTACTTTCTCGAATCGCTTATTGTTTCATTCCATTATTTCTTTTGTAATTCCATCCCGAATACCAGTGACCCATAAAATAATTTCAATCCCTGACAGTCTCAGACGGGGTAAAAATATTCCGAGAATATCCTGATCTCTTATTACAAGGTTTTTTATCTATATTGGGAAGGCCGCCCACTTTAGAGAAAATATTAATGTTCTTGTCTACATAAATAATATTTTTGTATGTTGTCGATATAGAGAAATAATAATGCGTACTTAGAACATTTTTAGATCTTAGCTTATGAATAGCGTGACTTGTTAACTATTGCAAAAGGAATATTGGTTGAATAAGAGGCCAATTCCAACAATAACATAAGACATCAAAATAGTTACAATAAAATAACCTCGCGGTAGCCACGTCGCTTGGTTACCTCATTTGTCTGACTACCAAAATTGTGAAGCTCAGTTTATCAAACATCTCCATATATATGTACATATAATGAAGATGTTTGACTAACTGAGCTTCACAATTTTCGTAGTCAGACAAATAAGGTAACCGAGAGAGATATATCTGTTTATATAGACACATATATATAAATGTATATAGATAACGTACATAACCCATTGTAAATTAGAATCTACGGATACCTGAAAAATCAGTTTCACTATAGCATTTCCTATATTACTCAAATTGACATTGATTTATCGGATGCTGCGCTAATTAAGCATTTCGACGATTTCTATAAAATTTTTAAGCATTCCCATAAGTCACAAGTTCAACATTTGAGGCAAGTTTTATAATGGCATCGCTTGTTGCAGGCGTTAAGAAAACGGAGCACAGATTACAGTGAGTAAAACTCATTATCTACTAAAAAATGAAGTACATCTGTTTTAGATTTATGGTAATAAATAAATTTATTATTGAAACAGGTATTGGTGCTGTAGGCTTGATAGATATTTTAGATAAAGAAATTATCTTTTCCCATATAATCGTTATTACGTTAACGACTAATATTTCTTTGTAAATATAATTTATAATACACTTATAACGTAATATATACTGTAATGTATGTGTAATTTGTAATGCACACACACACACACACACACACACATCTGCTTCAACGCCTAATTAAAAAGTTACGTGTCTCTTGCACTTTACAACTACACATCAATAACTAGTTCTTCTATTTAGAAATTGAATGAATGTCATAGATTTTTTTTCCCAACCTATAAAATGTGCACATGGCCCCCGAAACAATGCTTTTCCGATTTATGACACTTTGACAATCAAAATTAATTTGTTCCAATGGAAATATCATTAAAAATATTGGACAAGTGGCGAATAGGGCACACTTCAAGGGTTCCGTATGGACTTAATTATGTATGTAGTAATCTCATTCTTTGTTTTCAATATCGATACTGGCTAGATATCTACATCGGGAATACTAAATTTATTCTTGCTTTTTGGTTCAAAAAAATTTAAATTGTTGAGTATCCAAATTTTTAATAAATTTTAAATATTTATAGTAATTAAAAAATATTCTTTCATAAAGAGTCTCAAAATGTGCCTTGAAAAGGGCCGCATGTTCTGATCATACAGACTTAAAAATGTATTTTTTATGGTTTCAAAGAACTGTAGACTTAAGTTCATATTAATTTCGATTTGATAACTCCATGCATTTCTGAAGAAAAGATCTTGACAGACAGAAAACGCAGGAATCACGTAAGGGTGCCATTTGAGATACGCTACCCTAAAATTGGAGAAGTATGAGTCATACTCGCATAGAGAGAGTTCAGTACTATAAATCATATCAATTATTAAATAGGACTGAAATTTGTATATATTTACTAAAATAAATAAATTGAACCATTGCTCTATTCATATGTTTGATCCAAATATAAGTTTTTTAATATGAAAAAGCTTTACGAGTTAATAAGGGATACAAAAATTAATCGCAAGCTAACATTCGAAACCGACTCCGTCGTATAAATAGACACTACAAGGCTAATTGAGCTTTATTAATTTTCGGTTTAATTAAACGACACATTTTATAAATGTTTTCCCATCACGTATATTTTCCATTTCCCGTAAGAATTAGAATACTTGTGATTTTGAATTAGGTTTTACTGTAACTGGACTGATATATTATATTAAACATTGTTATTTTCAAATTTTATTTTAATATTCTAGATTCGGAGGTAAAGATAGAGCAATTGAACATTTTTCGTATTATTTCGTTAACACCTTCTAAACTAAACTTTACAATTATTAAAAAAATATTTTTTATATTTGCTTAGTTGTCATGAAAAACAAAATACATTCATTCTATTCAATACCTCTATTAAATCAAAATAGATGAGTTTGCAAATAACTGTCGGAAAGCATCAGTATTCATCTTCCATTTTTACCATCAGACATTCGTTACCATATTACTATGTATGGAATATGTTCGGCAATACAGATCAAATTAAACCGATCTCGATGTGCCTACAATTGACTACTAAGGAAGATTACATCATCCACTCTGACGATACCATGTTGTTATTACATCGTGACAAGAATAGCATATACATATATTTTTTTTCAAATTTATATTTTTTGGGGCATAGACAGAGAGTCGCGTAAAATAAATTCAGGAATTGTTTTCAAAATTACTTATTTTTATACATACACATGTCTATTTTCATTAAATTTCGATTGACTGTATTTTTACATAAGATATTTAAAATTGTATGTATAAGCGAAAATATCTTAATTTACGAACAAACGGTATTAAAACCTGTTATAATAAAAATCCTTCAAACCAATATAGACAAAGTTGAAGGCATTTGAGGTTCATCTGACTCACTCTGAAATGAAAAGGTTGTTTGTGCCGCGGTGGAGCGATTAAGACCTGATACAGGAAATAAAACTTTGAACGCCAATAATGAATAGTTTTTGGCAAAAAAAATTAGCAATTTGTTATTAATGATTAAGTGACGTTAGCAAGGAATTATTCTATGAAAATTATGGTGTAGAACATCTCAACATCTCAACATCTCAAATTCATTTGTAATTAAAATCCAAATGATATCAGGAGCTACACCTGTTGTCAAAGAATAATTTCTTCTATTGTAAGTGACACAGTAGTATAGCTTTTGCACAATAAATGTTAAAACCGATTGAAACCGTTTATAACTGGAAACTTCGCATTTATTATATATGTTTCTGATTAATTTTTCAAAACAATGCATTATTACAATAATTATATAAATGCACGAAGCATTATTATTTTAGTAGTACAAATTATGAATACTTTATGTCGCTTCCTTTGCAGTAATCGGTTCGCCCATCATGGGAGCGACGGCCACGTTGGGCGAGCGCGGCGTGAGCGCCTGCCTCGCCGCTGGCAACCCTCCCTGGAGATGCTACACCGAGCAGCACGGCTTCAACCCCCAATGGAATAATATAGCACTGGGATACGATTAATATGATGTTCGAAATTTTGAAAATATATCTCGTATTATTTTATTTCGTCATGTTTTGATACCTTAGAATAAATATAATTACCGGAATTTTTGCTTCGTAGTTCAATATTTTTTTTTTTGTATCAAGATGATCTTTAGTATATTAAAAATTGTTTAACAGCCTATTAATGTTGTTTCTTTTGATACCGTTTTTATGATTAACATTTCTTATCACATCTATATCTCTCTCTTGAAAATTCCTTTGATAATTTGAAAATAATCAGGAAACACTAACAACATATGTTTATTTTTTTTTAAATGCATTAAGTTTATTTCTATAAAAATGCCTTTATAGTGCTATTTTTCATTTATGCATAATAATTTTAGTTAATTTATCACAACTCAATTGTCTAAGCTAAATACTTGTAAACACTTTCTTCTTTACTTTTGTCCGTTTTTAGAAAAAATAATTTTAATATTTTAGGAATTATCCCAGGGCTAGGTATCAATAATGACATGGATAAATTTTTGTTTAACCACGAAATTTGAATCTGTTTTTTAAAATAATGTCTAACTTACAGCACATATTTTTATGCCTGCATTTCTTTTACGTTGATATTTCATTACAATTACATGTATATAACACAAATAAAATGTAATACAGAGTATTAATCAAGCATCAAGATAGCAAATGTTTTTTGAATAATGCGAAATAAAATACGAAACGTAGATATTCACAAAAGAACCAAAGTAACTATCACAGCTTTTAGAATCGGCCACATGTTCAGGAGGACCGATGACTACAGGAAAATAAAGGTTGTCGAGTAGCAACCACGAGCAAAATTATACAATCTTTTGCTAGGTGGTCTGACAATCTTGTGATGGCCGTGGCCTACTGTCGGTTAGAGGTGGACCAGAATCTTACTTTTAAATGTTTTAACCACCTGTATACGTCAAATGACTGAAACTGTTCTACATATTGATTCGTTAAAGTATGTATGAGAACGTCATTATATACCGACATCTGATAATTAGGTAAACAAAAGAAAATTTAATTTGTGTTGTGTTTAACCGGTAAACGTAACATCAAAATATTTCTGTATGTCATTGAAGTATGAAACAATAGCATTAAGATGCTTAACAACTTTAAATGATCCATGAAATTATGTCAAGATTAACTCTTACTGATTGACGTGTCGATACTTATACAGTGTACACTTATGTAACCGAAATGTGTTTTTTTTTATTCATATTAGAAACGTGTAAATTTTCATTACGTGTCAAGGAAAGTTGTGAGTTTGCCACAAGTGATTAAGCTCTAGAACGAAAATTAAAATGTACTACATTGATGACATCATAGTCTACTCAACATCAATGTGAATCCTTCAAGTTGCCAGAAATGGAAAATATCCACTAGTGGATAAGGATTACTACGGCAAGTTTTGTTATGTCGTTGATTCGATTCATCTTTGTGAAATAATACTAGGCCAGACAAAATATGTTGGCTTTTGTATTGTAACATGTCATTTTTATGTTTCTTGACTTCGTGGGATAGTTGATTTTTAAAATTGTCTGAAGTGATTGGGCTGATGCATAAGATCACGAAGTTGAAAACGTCGGTTTTCACCTTGAGCATATTTTGATTCAAGCTAGTTCAAGCTAGGCTCACTTTTAATTCTTTTTTATTCTTTACACATTTTTTAACTTTAAAAATTAGTTACGTTCATTCAGAAATGAGATTTTTTTTTTATTTTAATTTGTCCATTTGCAATCGATTGAATCGATCCAATTTCAAACTTTTTAATAAGAAAAGTTAATTATTTTTTATGTTGGGCTATACATATATTATTTGATCCATATTTGTTGATCATGTAGGTCATTATAAACTAAATAGTGGCGGTGCGGTCTTTCATTTTCAGTGTTCACTGCGCGTTTTATGACGTCATTCAACCGATAAAGAAAATGGATGAGGTACATGTTTTTTTTATGGTGAAAAAATTTTCCCAATAACATAATTATTAATAGCGTTACTTTAAAACTGTGATCGCACGAAACTTTTGAATGTACACGTTTTACGTACATTTAGATGTTTTTTTTTTTGCAAAAACTAACGTAAGGCGATCATCGAATTAATATGAAAGCATATAATATAAAATGACTAAGTTTCTCCTATGTAATATGAATTTATAATTAGCCTTACACTATAGTAGTTTCGTGGAACCGTAAACAACAACAGCGCATCGTGCGCGCGCGCCCGCCCGGCGCGCTAATCGCTCTCCGTAATCTGTATGCGTGTAGTACGTCGCACAATTTGGGCGGGCGGGCGGCCGGCCCGAGTCGCGCCATAAATCCCGCTTCGCTATATCCGGCCCGTTTATTATCTCTGTACTTCCAATTTGGTCGAATCCACTGAAATTTCCAGATATTTATCTCGAGTTGGACGTGACTTGTGCCCTCGGAGCCTGTGACGGTCAGGAGCGGGTCTGTACTCCCACTCTCTAAATAGTTTTATGAATGGAAGCGAAACCCTCTTTCATGAATTTATAGTTAATTAGTTATAACAATTTTAATTAATTTTCTTCGAATGAAAAATAATTTATAATTTAAATAAAAGCGATCAGAGCGGTGGTAGCTCACCGATTATGAACATCGGCTACGGACCGGAAGGTATTGATTTATATCGCAACCATGAGTGGATTAATTGAAGAGTTTTAGTTTTTAACTCAAGTCAAATTAAACCACTCCCCTCCTGTTCCAGAGACCACATTAAGTCGTCGGTCGTGGACATGCCGTCGCACTGCTCATTACGGTAATCAGCACCCCCCGAATAGCACTCGTCCAGCATAGCAGACTATAGGCCTAAGTTCCTCAGTCTAAAATAGGAATATTCCGAATTTGGTGCTCTACACGAAGCTTCGATACATTGAAAATGAACACAATAACAAAAATTATACGATGTTTTTGATCATTATAAATAAATATCGTTACTTACGTTTGCATTCGACACAAGTCGTAAATCGTGAAATTAAAAAATAAATTATAATAGCAAAAATTTTAATTATTTTTCTAAAATGGAAAAAATCATTTCTAAAATTAATTTAGTCTTCAGTATAAAAATAAGAAATGTAACAAAAATAGCTAATTAAGTTAAAAATATCCTTTGGAAACCCCCTAAAAATCCATTATTAGCCCATTATTATATATATTTTTGCAATTGTATCAGAAAATAATTAAGTTTTTAATATTGTATAGTCCTTATTCATACGCATTTTTTAAAATCTTAAACATTTATCTAGACTTAGAGCTTACAACACCAGATGAAATTCGAAATTTTGCTGAAAGTGGACTCCTACTTACGTGTTCTCAAAAAAAAAAAAAAAAATTAATTATTTTGTTAGTACAGTACCATTGGACAGTAACAATGGTAATTACCATATGCCATACCACACTGGACTAAGAGATAACGTAAAGTTGCTATCCGTTACGTAACGCTTATCATGTGAATGATGCCACTTTCTAAAAAGTGACAACTCTTGATTAATATAATAAAATCAGAATTATGCATATCATAAACTTCTCTTGTACATATGAAACGTTTGTGTAAAATCTTACGCAAGTTTATTTCACTGAAAATTGTTGTATAAAATTCCTTCATAAGAGACCACAAAATTAACTTTAAAAATTTACAAATTTTTATAATTAGATATTCACACGACACGACAGATAATTTAGTGTTGCAGAGTTGTTTTTGTACAAGTTTTAACAGCTTTATCCGATTTGTAGGATTTGAGTTCTTTTAGAATGTTGAATGTTTGTCTTTTTTCCATAATATAATTTACATTAAAAAAAATAGTATTGTAGCTTTTTCAATAAGGCATTGATGCAAACCATTTTCATTTCCTTGTCTTAGAAATTGAAGATCACAAGTCCCTCTCGCGCTTTTATTGAAGACGGGTACTGTACTGAAGAGAACTAAGGAGCCTTTTCTATACTGAAATTCCTTAAGCAACACATAAAATAATTGTATAATTAACTCATCTTAATTTTGGTTACTGCCGCTTTCCACTAACCGCAATCTTATATTGGTAAAAAACACGGTAAGGAGTCTAATTTTTAAAATTGAAAAACTAATTGAACATATTGACATTACAGTAGATGATCAATCTAACGTCAATGCGTTAGGTTGATCAAAGCTTCCCATGGTATAGTATAAATAAACTTATATCTGGGTTTGCTTAAGTGGTTTCTCAAACAAAATAACAAAACGCATAAATAGCAATTTCCTAAATTTCAACTTAATATTCATAAAGAGAAATCTCTGGTTGTTCTAAAAAATGTTTAAGAAAATGCAGTCGCTTTAGAGTAATTTCATTTTTCACAATTAAAAGTTAATTATAGAGGGACGGTGTGACTTTCACAGAATATTTAGCTACTGTCGACCTGTCTAATGAGTGGGATGAACCGAGCTATTAGTTACACATATTTTTTGTGTAAAGTACCATTTTTGCTTGATTTTTGAGTAATTTAAAATCCTGTAAATCTTGTAAATTGTAAACGCGTCTGGGAAAGATTCAGATGCTATAAAATATATGAATGTAACTAAAACTTAGTATTGTGGAAAATGGAGTTAACAACTACGATTTTTAATTGCACCTACACTTTGAATACCTGTTTAAACCTTCATGGTATATGATTTTATTTTTTGGTTGTATTTTAAGTGCAAAAATTGTTTAAACACTGCTTAAATGCAATTTTTTCTGTATCATTCGTTATTAACAAAGTAATTATTTTAAAGTTATAAAGTACAATAATTGATTTATAAATAGATTATTATAAACAAAAGTATAATATAGTGTATGGTTTAATACACGATGTATAATTTTTGATAAAGCAATTTAAGCAGAACATCAATCGACATTATTGCAGTTTACGTGATACGTCAATACGCTTGTCTCAATTTTTATGAACATATACAACTCAATCGTAAACTAAACTAAATTAATATTGAAGAATATCTAAAAAGTTCCATTTGGCCATATAAGCAATATTAATGCAGTCGTTGGACAAGTGCGCCTGAGATACACGGGATGCGGATTCGATACTAGTTTAGTATCACTCGGTTTCTTGTTTAACTTAGACTATGAAAAACTAAATCGCTAAAGAACCTGGATGTCCACGAACTCACTGACCGAAATTTCCCAGAGTATTCAAAATTCAAGTACATTCAATTCAATAAACAAGTTGTGATTACGAAGAGAGGCTTATAATACCCTCTGCTGAAATAAAGCACTTGAGTAGGATTCATAATTAATCCTTTAATAGTGCCCTAGTTTGTGCTTACTTATTAATTCCCAACGAGCAACTCGCTCAGCACTCTATGCGGATGTAGTGTACAGGTGCCAAAAACTCTATTCAAGAAAATTTCATTGCAAAAGACGCAAGGATTTTCGCACAGTGCAAGAGAGGCTCTCGGAAAGTCTCCGGCAGAGAAATATGAAAGAAACTGCAAGACCCTTTGTACGTAAATTCTAAGTTTTTTTCTAAGCGCACTTAACATTTTTCTGTTCGCGGTAACTAAGCAGGACTTTAAAGAAAACTTTATATGACTACGTAAAAGTGGAAGGGAGCCCGCCTTAAAGTTATCGCACTTCGCATGGAGTATGGCGGTAATATGTAAAGTGATATATTCGGGTTGAATTTCAACTACAAAATAGTTAAAATAGAGCGAAGCTGAAAATCACTATTATATGAAATGAGGGCGCGATAAATTATTTGAAAATTGACGTAATATTCCCTGCGAAAGTTATTTACATTAGTCAAATATTCGATAATGATTGGAAAAATATTGATTGCTCTAGTTTGTCTTCATTGTTACGCAACTCTATGAAAGCTTTTAAGATCATTTTTTTTTTGTTTAATTTTTAGTCAAACGGTTAAAAGTTTTCAATTATATTGTTATTGATAATGTTCTATATTAAAAATATAAATTATTTTTTCATCTTATACGTATTATATAAATTAAAGAAACGTTGTGTAAATAAAAATACATTAAATTATAAGAATCCGCAATCAATTCGATATTCATCAACCTTTTCAATCTTTGCTTGAACAGATTGATGGATGCTGATAAAAAAAGAGATGTATGCAAAGATTGTACTGTATGGAGATCTGTAGTCTTGGTACACCTCCATGGGAAATAGGTGTGACTTAATAATAAAAAATAAACTGTTACAGATAGATGATTTTTTTGTTTCTAATAAAATGGAACAAGCGCAACAATATAAATAATTGTACAATTATGTTGTACTACAAATATATCTAGTAAAAAATAAAATTATTTTTAACAAATAAAATAAAACACAATAAATGTATTTTTACAAAAAAAAACAAAATTTTAAACCTACAAGCATAGCTTTTCGTTTTGTTTTTCAGTGTCTGAGATATATCACTTACTTCGCTGTTCAAGCGTGACGTCATTATGAATAGTGCTTTCCTTAATAATTGATTAATAAAACATTCTTTATCTCACCATTTATATAAAAACATTCATTTGTTTATTATTTTTATATTAATAATAATATTCACACATCACCTTTTCTTCTAGTAGACTATACAATATAAAACTTTGTGGACCAATTATATTATGCGTATAAATAAATACTCAATTAAAACCAGTTATACTTTTGAGATAATTTTTTCTACACCGAAGTATAATATTTATATAGGATTTTTGTGCCTACAAAATGTAAATTTGTGTTCAACCCGTAAGCTTGAAAGTTTAGAATTAGTATTCTTTAAATATATCCAATTTATAAAATTGAGACATAATACGATCGTAATTGTTCGTAATTTGTCAACTACTTACAAGTCCTTGGATAAGCGTCAAACATTCATATGTTAAGTGAGACGCCCTACGTTACACTGGCTGGTTGACTCGTCGTAGTTACATCGAACATATTAACAATGATTGTAATTCATTTTACGAAATAGAGCAAAAAAATTAAATCTGATCTAATTAGAAACTTTAATTTAATTTGTTATTTGCATAATTGGCGTATTAGTATTCATTTAATTAGCATCGATTTTAGTCTGCGCTCCATTTCACTACTTAATATCTTTGTTTAATGGCAACTAGACCAACAGTTTAGCTGTTTTCTTTTTACATATCACAGTACAAATGATCATTAGCTAATGAAAGTACGTTTTTTGCAAATAGTCTTAATAAACATATCATTTATGTACTATTTTTCAACTAATTACGCGAAATTAATATCATAGTGGTCGTTTATATGGTATCAGAAAATAAACTATGATTTTTAAACTGAATTAAAAACTGATTGTAATGTAATTTTAGGAAATATGACTTTATCTTTACTAAGTATTAACACAAATTGCGGTAATAAAAATTAGCACGAGTAACATGCTGACAATACATAAAAAACTTTTTACGACTTTGTCGGCATGACACTCATACCAATTTTTAGCTTTCGACCGGACGGCCATGGCGAAACTTTGATTTTCCTTATTAACTACGGAATACTAAAAATAGACATTTATTATATACATGTTAACGCTATATTTCAATATTGTGTGACCAATTACCATGAAAGAATCCAAATGGCTTTTTGGCACCTAAACGTCTTTTTCATGTAAATTTTTTACGCTATCCAATTTTTTTATACCTCGTCATCAAATTGCGTTACAGCGCATCAACTTCTACACAGTTTAACCAATCCCTGAGACAATTGACGTAGATAGATATCTAACCACGGCACCAAAACTCAATTGTATTAAATGAAGCTGTAGCATGTAAACTTGTAAATCGTTCGATCGATT
This sequence comes from Eumeta japonica, assembly GCA_005406025.1. NCBI lineage: Eukaryota > Metazoa > Arthropoda > Insecta > Lepidoptera > Psychidae > Eumeta > Eumeta japonica. The sequence goes on along the minus strand of BGZK01000631.1, from coordinate 308,810 downwards.
GCTATGAAAATTGGCATAAATAAGTATTTGAATACGATGAATATTTTTGAACCATCTATCTTACCTTGCCTCGCAACATATATTTGACGCGGGTTCGTACAAGCCGGAACAATGACCGATAATGCGATCGGAATTGACGTGGAACAGAATCGAGTGCCGGAACTGGACCCGTAATTGGAAACGGGACCAGGGTAAAAATTAAGTGTGTAACTGTACCTAATTAGAATCGAGAGCGTGATAGTAATTAAGAAACCGGGACAAAAAATTGAATCTGAAACGAGATTGAGATTAACACCAAGATCGTTCATCACGAACGATAAGGGAACAGATTGTATTTCCTCGCGTGCGAAGCCGCGGATGGAAGCTGTATATTATATACATGACCACAACAATTGGACCGAAAGACGCTACGATATGTAATTTGAGTATGTGATATTAATATATGAATATAATATTAAAGTAGCTATATGTGTTCGGATTGCGTGTTGTCGCTGAAGGATGTCTACTGTAGAGTACTGAGACGCTTGAGATGTATATCATTAAAATGGATCCGAGCGTTTACCCATCCTACTCTCGCCCCACACATGTAATTACCTTAATGTCTGTAACAGTTACATACCACATTTACCATTTTTAAAATGCAAACACAACCAATTTCTCTTGATACGAATAATATCATAACCTAAAGCACAGATTTGTATGTTTGTATGAATGTGTCTAAATTTACTTTTTGCTTGGATTAAAAAAAAAATGGTAGGTGCCTACTTTTATTTAATGATTCACATAAAATCCTATATTTCTCTATTTAGACTACAAAAACATCTTTTTTTAATGCTATTTCCGTTACTTTCATTTGAGAATCCATATAACACATTCCTTAAGTGATATCTGCATACACTTTATTTTATTTCAAAAATAATATAAAGTGAAAGTCAGATTTCAAGAAAATATAATTTAAAAAAACTAGAAAACACGCTTTAAAGATAAATAGAACTAAAAAGTGAAATATAATTTTTAATATTAGAATAAAATAATAAATGGAAAATATTAGTATTACTGTGAAAAAAGTGTGGGGCGCTTTGTGCCATATCTTTTATAGCATTTTTGGACTAATCGTATCTATCGAATATTTTCGAGAACTGATTTATCGAGCACCCCCGAAATTTTGTCGCTGTGAAGTTCGTCACGAAAGCGTCGCAATGGCGTAAAATGGTAACGCAGTGGAAAAGAAGTAAGGGTCAGGGAACGTAATACCTGCGCATTATATAATTCGCAACCAATTCAGAGTGGCAAAGTTTCGTGCGTTCTACTGTACATGGAACTTTCTCTGTAAGCTGTGAGCAATTAAGTGCTTTTATTTGAATTCCATTTAGACACCTTCCGCGACTTAAGCTATATAAGCTTGGCCGGCGGCAAACAACCGAGAACCCAGATAAATAATATCGGACAACCTTGCATTGACGACCTGAGGTTAATCTAGCGACATGACATTTTGAAACACCCTCTTGCCATTCATCCCAGGGCACGTTTATATTGTATTATATTATATTGGTTTGGATGTATTCAAAACTGAGTGAAAATTTAGCGTTCGACATAAGTTAACGATGCGTAACAACGTATACTTATGACATACACAAGTTTTTCAAGATTTTACTATCAAATTTTACAAAATTTCAGAAATACAAAATTTACTTATAAATTTTCAAAGGTTTTTATGTAATTTTAAAATTTCGATTTTTTTTTCAGAATCATTATTCTTTCAAATTTCTTTTCAAAATTGTTTAATTTTATAATGTTTCAAGTAAATATTTGTTTTTTAATTTTTAATTTCAAATTTTGTAAGAACTCAAAAATGTATTTTATTTTCCATTTCAAAAATTAAATTATTTACCAAAATTCTATTTTTCATAATATTAAATTATTATATTGCCATCGGTCCTTGATAATACTACAAAGTTCAAATGAAATCTAATCATCAATAGTGAATCAAAATCGAATCCAAAAGACTCGGTTACAAACAAACAAACATTCAAGCACGCTTTAAGGTGTGTTAATAACAACTGTAATGTTCGTTATAGTTCGTCACATGAACAATGGACACACATTATTTCCAAAAATATCTCTATCGCCGTTTAGTTAAAAATATTGAGTTTGTTTAATTACTCTCTATTACAATTTTATATTAACGAAGTGATTGTTAAAAAGACCAACAAAAAAAAATAAAAGAGCGACTTGATTCAAACATGCTTTTTTGTTAGTTTTTCGCTATTAACGTATATAAATTCATCAAAATTTCGTCAAAGGCGCTTTTTTCATTGTACTGTCCTTGCAATTCAGTCATAATATAATAACAAATCTTTCGTCAAACTATCATAATGCTATCGAAATCAAGCATTTCATTTTATTTTAAGTATAATCAAATATTTCCGCTCTCACCTTTTTGTTTACGCCGAAGCCTTGTTTACTTGTCTTGAATAGTAAGTAAAATACATTATCTATAAGAATGAATGATGACTCGACTAAAAATAAAGTCATGTCCTCGAACCATTTTTCAAAGACACTTGCTTTTATCTCTTCTAGGTAATCGCCGGTCTTTTTGGTGGGAAAGCTAGTAAAGGCTTTGTGACAAAACCCTTTGAAGGCTTTTCGTGCCATATAATTAACCGCTGTCCCTATCTCACGAGCACTTTTGAAGTTATAGCCTGTATTGCGTTGGCGAAGTTATCGATTTTCTTTTACTTTTCTAAAGAAGCCGAAGGAAGTTTGTGTAAGCTTTAATAAAACTTCCTATTATTATTTGAAATAAAAACCGATTGCTTCCAGCAGTATTAGTGACGTACTTTATTTGTCATCGTAAAATGTTTAAGAGGCAAACTAGTATAGTTGGAAAGTAGGTGATCACCGCTGCCCATGGACATCCGCAAACCCAAAGAGAGTCATTAGTGCGCTGAGGCGAAGAAGTTAATAATCTATATAAATGTTGACATTCCTGTCTTGTTTAATAATTACAGAATTAGATGTAGCGTATAATTGATACCCAATATATATACGTAGTACCAAGTTAGGCGTAGGTGGCATGTGATGTGAGGCATCCGGCCTCCGTGCTTAGTTCCGCGAACGAGGATTCTATTTGGATTCGATGTATTAATTGGCATTTATGTCTAGAAGGACTGTCACAACGAGAAACGAGAACAGTCGGGACGGAGTAAAAAAATGTTCATCAGGGTTCCTGCCCACATACAATGGTCTCGATAGTCATAAAAAGCTGAATGCGAAATGTTTAATGTATGAGATTGAGTATATATAACATTCGTAAACAGATAAATTGAGGAACTGATCAATTAAACGTAGTTCTCGTAGGAGAACCCGAATATTAACTTTTGCTTCTAAACCACCTCCAACTTCGTGTATCTCGAATCGTAGATGACCCTGTAGTATCCCGCCGATCCGATCCCCTTGGCTTAGCCAAGGGGTACTAAGAGGATTGACTGCTCTGAACAAATGGCTGGCGTTCAACCACTTTACGTTTCATATGCAATTTTTTTTGCTACCTGTGGTATAACTTTGGAATGATTAACCATCAGCGTTATTCAAAATAGAAAAAGGATAAGGGGATCTTCAATAAATCCTTTGCGGTTGCGGGTGTTCATGGGCAGCGATGAACATCTTAGTGGCCTAAATGCTCGTCTGTCCCTTATAAATCCTATATACATATGTATGTACCAAATTATCAGCCTTTATACACAACAAACTCGACTATTTAGTTTTAGGTACATTTACATGTTACCTTACATCATATAAATCAGTTGTAATTTTAGAAACCATATAGATGAACCGCTAAGCAATACCAATCGTTTTGCTTTTATAATTTCGGACTTGAAACAACGGCGAGAGACACTCGTAACTTGAAAAATCAGCGCCATTTTAATTTTCACTTTCAAAATCATCTCGTAATTGTATCACGAATTCTATTTTAATTTTTCAAAATGATCAATAAGGACCAAATAATAATAGGGACAAATCATAATTTGTATATAAAGAAGGATTAATTATATGGTCAGAAACATTGAAACTGAAATACTGTGTCGGTATGCCAATCAAAAAATTCAGCTTCAACGCCTATAATCACTATTTACTTTTATCATAATTTCTACCCATATATTTTTATAGTTTATATGTATTAAAATTTCGAATAAAACATTTAATTATAATCAGTGTTTAAAATCATATAGTCTGGTCGAGAAGTGAGTTTTCTGCGAAAAATAGTTAGCATAGTTTAAAAAATATGGGGTTTGGTTTTGGATTCAGAATTTTATTCTGAGGAATTTTGGAATTTTTTTGCTATAAAATATTGCAATTGTTATTAACAAAAAACGAAGAGAGAAAAAGGTGGTCTCCGTTTTTTAACAATAACTTCAAAAATATTAAAAAAAGCTCCATTTTGAAAAAAAGATTCTGAAAGAGGAGAAAATTTTATAAAAAAAAGTCTCGACTCCCGAATGTTTAAGAATGTCTAAGTCCCTGAATGTCTAAGACCATATAATCTATAGTTAAGAAGTTATAACAATTTATAAGTTAATAAAATCGGTGACCGCTTCCAGGTTGATGTAGTGAAATATTTAAAATGCCAAAATTTTTTCATTACTTTGATGTACATAACTATATTTATAATTTTTCTAAGTAACGAAAAAATTATATAAAAGTCAGAATTTGTTTATAACAAATTGATAAACAATGAAAATATTGTTGAAAAAAATTGTTTTTTTAATTCTATTTGAAATAAGAAATTATGATTTTAGAAAAACCGATTTCTTAATTAATAATTTAAAGGTCAGATAAATAAAAAAACGGTTATTAACAATTAAAAATTTTTAAGAAAAATTTTTTTAAAATCATTATTTACTTTGACAATATAATTTGCCTATTTGTTTATAAAAATTTTAAACAAATGATGTAAAAGTTTTGAACAAAGCAATGAAATGTAAAAATAGATACAAAATAGTGAAAATCAAAGATTTCGTAAAAAAATTTTTAACTACATTTTCGGATTTTTCATTTTTGTTAACTTAGAAAAATCATTATAAACAAATAAAAACTTTACATTTTTACCGGAATCTTGTTTATTGAGTATATCAGAGTAAGCTCAGGAAAAAGATTTTTAGCTAAATTATTTAAACGTTTATGATAGATTTTATGTTATCTTAAGTTCATGAAAAATTACTTAATTAACAATTGGATAACTTAAACAAAAATCAAGTTAAAAATATTTTGTAAACTGGATTGTATTCCTTCAAGTGTCTAAATGATACTATAATTTATTCAAATTTTTATATTGATAATAAATATTATAAAGAAATTATTTTCTGACGCTTAGTTCGTTTGGCGGCGACGTTACAACGTTGAAACTGCCGCGCGGAACGCTATTTTCAGCGTTAAATTAAAATTATAAATAATGGAGCTACAATTTCGGGAGTCGAGACTTTTTTTTATAAAATTTTCTCCTCTTTCAGAATCTTTTTTCAAAATGGAGCTTTTTTAATATTTTTGAAGTTATTGTTAAAAAACGGAGACCACCTTTTTCTCTCTTCGTTTTTTGTTAATAACAATTGCAATATTTTATAGCAAAATTCCAAAAAATAAAATTCTGAATTCAAACTTAAACTATGCTAACTATTTTTCGCAGAAAACTCACTTCTCGACCAGACTAATACAAAATTGATAGAAAAAAATTTTCGTTCATTTTTTCTGGTATATTTTTCATACTTTTATTTTGTATAATATGACCTAACTTTCAAATGGTTAGACTGACGTTAATTAAACTTTTCATTTCATAAATTTTTCAATTAAGTAATATAGATGTAAGAATTATTTGATATGAATCGACACTGGTATAGGAATTCCGATTAAGGTCGGGTTCATGATCGAGGTCAGCGGCGGGATCGGGTGGGGTTTAAATTGGGGTCAGTATTGAATGGGAAGTAATTTGTTCTGTATCTACGAAGGTGAATCCGTGGACGGCCGCTAGTTGCATGCATTAAATTCTGTTTAAAGCGGATTATGTGGTTTGAAATTGATCGATGGCACCTCGTGCTGCATTTTGGAAGTGCATTTCAACACATCACTAGCTTTGACGCTATTTGAATAAAACGTCATATAAGAACATTTATTTGTAAAGATCTGAGCGCGGTACCGCTATGTCTCAGCCGTATATTTCAAGTATTTCAGCATGAATTTGATATTGTTAGAAAATTAATACATGTTAATCCTCTCGAATCATAATGAATATTTTCTGGATTGGGGCTTGTAGCAGGAGAGATCCGGTTCAAAGTTCAACTGTTTGTTGCTTTGCCGCATGAACTGTATGTAGCAGTCAAATGTCTTTATGATATATTCATGGACGATAACAACTCCAATTGGATTTGCCGGTGTGAGCGTTTAAAGGCTCCATAAGTTTACAGACATTTCGAAAGAAATAAATAATATATTGCAACTTGGCGAGTCGAATCACCTTTAACTGTAATGTACCTACTTAAGCGCCTTTTACATTTGTGACAATATTCATCTATATGTGCTTAATTATACAAAAAATACATATTTGTACTATTTTGAAAGCAGTAGAGCCTGCTGTGGTTAACTTGGCTAGAACAGAAAAATCGGCCGGCTCATCCGGTAAGATACCACTATCACACAGAATAGTAATAGTTTTATTTCGTTCAGTAAGTGTGTGAGTTCCTGCGGCTCACTCCCTCTTCTGTCAGTCTATTTCCCCTTCCATCAGATAGTCTATTCCTATCCAAAGGACCTGCAACGCACTTGTGAATCCTCTGGGTTTTTCGAGGGTCCATGGGCGACGATGACCATTGTACGCTCTGATAGATCTATCGTTTGCCCTTCGAAAGTACAATCGAAAGAAAAAGCGATCATTTTGAATTCAGTTTTGTTCAACATTTCTTGTTGGGTACGTACAGTACTCTTAACGAATCCAATATTCGTGTTTGATACTTGGCAAAACGAAAGTAACTTTTCGCGTCTAGGCGGGGCGAGAGCTCGGATGGAGTAACGACTCAAATTAAATGTTTCTCTTGGAACGGTACGTGTTAAAGCGAGTGTTAATTGATAAAAGTTGTTATGCATGCACGCCTTGTAACTTCTTCGTTGAATCCGCCTTTAGATATGTATAAATACAAATGATATGGATTAAATAAGTAAACTATATCACATTATAATCTTAATACGAATTTAAATATCCCAATGGCAGTTTTAACAGTTTATAACTTACCTTTTTTAATAATAAAAAAAAAGTTGTTAGTAATTTTTAATCCAGATAATATGTACCTTAGCAGATAATATTGATTTACAACAACTTCATATACATTTCCAAAATTTTTAGATGAACGGTGGTTTAATTAATAATACTTAATGCCTTGGTGAACTGAAATTTACAAATCACTACTGCTTTATGGCAAATTTATTAATCACAAACTATTTTATATATTGACATTAATTTGACCAATGAAACGATCAAATCAAAAATTTTGTAATGTTTATAAGTTGTCGTTAATACATATTTGGAATGAAGGCAAACTTTAATGGTAGTCATACAAAAATATTTTTAATTTGCCAGAATGAATACAGAGCGCAGTAAATTACTAAAGAGTTCACGCTAAGACTCTGTACAATACTTGAACTTGTCCCCTCTAGTCCACCAGAAGGCGGTTTGATGAAGTAATGCGGCCGGCTGCAACTTGGTTCCGATTCATAAATAACCAACTTTCATAATTGATTTTGAAGCTAACTAACTTCGACGTGGGTAACAAAGTCCAACAGATTAACTTTTGCGCTATCAACTCGAAAATGTACTGTACTGCCCTTAATAGTAAACAATTTTTCATTTAAACTTATTAATAGATAACAGTTTTGAATTATAGGGTAAGTTTTACAGAGTGTTCAAGACTAACCCGAAATTATAATGATGTATGTATGAATATACATACATGACTATTCATACGTTGTTTATATTAACATAAAATATGTATGTATTAAAAAAGGCCAGTTTTTCTGACACTTTGTTCTAATGTTTGTTATTCTATCAGTTGAATGTAGAAGGTACGAGAAGATACGCTCACTCAGGTGAGCGTATCCTTCTACATTATATTTTATTTCAGTGGACCAATTTGGCTTAATGTAGACTTGTTGGGAGCATGTTATGAAGAGCGAGTGGTTTAATTTGACTTCAATTAAATAGTCGTTGGTTTATTCGCTGTAATCAGGTGTGGAATTAGTTCGCTTTTAATTAAAAAACAACGCCCTGAACATTCGGTGACCCCCACTCGTATCAGCTGACTTGTAATAAATTCGATGACGATTCTGTTCTGATCTAAATGTAATAAGAAACAAGAAGTTGGAATCGTTTATGAACGTAGCGCCTTTTGAAAATAAGTTCAACGTATCCCCTAGAAGAATAAAATCATTGGTCCATGTGTACCCTGCGATTCTGTGGCTTCCGAGAGTGTTTTGAGGGTTCCGTACGTAAGCCCATTACTAAGCCTATCTGTTTAAAACTGTTTGTCTGTCCTATTTTTAAAAAGCTGTATGGTATGGAGCTTATTGTGTCGTTACTTGAATTTTTCACAAAATATGCTTTATTGTGTAGCATGAACAATATTTATTTATTTTTCAAAAACATAAAACAAACTATAAAGGTAAATTGAAAAGGGTCCCCATACAAGAATGGTGTTTTTTTTATTGTTTTTTTGAAGTTATACTTCTTTTGGTGCGTTTGGATGAGAGTGAATTTGTGAGCTGCGCGCGCACAAACGACATGATGAAGTTAGCCACAGAATAGAAATAATAAAAAAATATATTTTCAACACTGAATATAGTTACAATACTGAGTGTTCATACTATATAGTACATAGTACAGAGTGTTCATGCTATATATTACATAGTACTTATATTCATAACCCAGTTCTTGCAAAATATAGTATTCATATGAATAATCAATTTTGAGTATTAATTTTCTATAATTATTATTTTTTGTTCAATTTATTATATATATAAACATTATTTGTAAACTTTTAACATTGTGTTGTGAAAATTGTGAAAATTTGAAGTGTTTTTAAATATTAGAGGTTAACCATGTAAGTATAATATATAGATATATTTCTAACGAACTTATTATTTTTCTAACAAATAATTGAATAATAAGTACACACACTCTTTTTTTAAATGTATTTGACTCATTCACATAATGAATAATGATTATATATTTGTACTGTATTGTTATATTGTTACGTTAATAAAACATTTTCAATTAAACAAAATCGTTTTCATTGATTTTAATATTTATTGTCGATTACTACTGCATTTGAGTTATTTTAAATATTATTCATACGCCAAAGAAGTATAACTTCTAACGCGTGTACATAAGTACACACACTCTTTTTTTCTATATATTCTATCGTAATACGGTAATACATTTACACGTAGAAAGGCCATTCTATGATTTACATGGCTATAGTACGATAATGCGTTAGCTCAATGGGTTAGACGTCACATTCTCATATAATAGCATACAGATGTGAAGTAGCAGCGTCCGCTGCTGTGTTTTATCTAGCTACTGAGAGTTTCGGTGGCCCATCGCCCTACTTCGTTTTAATCTCTCTACTTTTTCCTCTATCAGCCGTACTGCTTTCCATCAGATATTCTATTCCTACCCAAGAGGTCGGCAACGCACTCGTGACTCCTCTGGGGTCACGAGCGTCCATTGGCGACGGTAACCATCTACTTTCTGGTGGCTTGCATTATCTTTTGGCCCCTCATAATTTTTATTGCATAAAACAGACGTACAGTACAACGCACGAAACTCTGCCGCTGTAAAGTTAGTTACGAAAGCGTCGCAATGGCGTAAAATAATAATGTAGATCAGAAAAAGAAAGGGTTGGAGAATGCTCTACCTTCGCATTGCATCATTCGCTGATGATTCAAAGCAACAGAGTTTAGTGCGTTGTATTGTCAAAATAGACGTGATTACAATTCCTACTTCAAAAACATAAGTAGTGGGCGCAACTAATTGAAAAAAAACCTGTTTTTTTTTTGGTTAATTTGTCGTCACACAAATCTGTTTTATGGTGAGACGGAACCATATGTATTGAATTTAATTAAAATTTGACAGTGTTTTTTTTTTGTTCATGACTCTATACAATTTGATGTATATTTAGTCACTTTCACGTCACAAAGCGGCAAAATTTACATCAAATTGTATAGAATCATACAAAACTTGTTTTCATTGAAGCGATGTTGTTGTATAAATAAGAGTTAAACTTGTAACATTGAAATTCTAGTCATCGTAGGACATGTTTCAGCCATTATATCTTACGCTTTAAGAGTATGAATACCACGAATCCATCGATAATTCTACACTTGCCAGCTTTACTGTTCAACAATTGTTGATATATACGTTGTATAAAAAGCAACCGTGGCTCTTTTAACTTTAAATTCTTTTATGTTACTTTGAATTTATTTATTCACTATGTTATTCAAATGTAGTCTAATTAAATATGTTGACTTTTGACACGTACCATAATAATATTACAAAGTACACAAAGGAAAAATAACAGCTGTGTACTCTACATCTTTAAATAAATTATACAATAAAAAAAAAACATACAGATGGTAACACGTATGTATTTTATACATAATTAGTAAGGGTTTTTTTTCGTTTATAAATATATCTTATAAATATATTCCATTTAGACGCACATATGATATAAATATGTACTAATTGATTACGTTAAATTTAAAATCCAGGTACCAGAGTATTATAACGCAAAAGTAATAGAAATAAATAAAAAAATATTTATCGCGTCTTAAGAACGGAATAAAAAGTATTAAGTAATTTCTATACACGACATGAAAAGTCAAACCACATGCAGATTGCTAATCTTTCAAAATGAACCTGAAAATTTGTTACTGCAATTTTAATAGCTCTATTATAATTTTAATAGAAACGAAAAACGTGTGGCGCATTCAATTTATGAGAGAACTTCTTTATTAGTTCCCATGTATTCAATTGATGAATCTATTATATGTTGCATGTTTTCTACGTGTTTTTAATTTTCACGTTTTAAGTCTTACAATTATTATAATGGCTACCCTAATGACTGATAGAATAAGTCAGTTTAAAATCAATAAATCGTTTGGCGTCATAATGATTTTTGTCTTAAAACATAACCATGACGCATGTACTTATTAAACTTGCTCAGTTCGTTTACTGTATTATATTTTTATAAACACCGAATTATTTTACCTGTTATTATATGATTTTAGTAAATAATTATGGATTTTTTTCAATTCTTCCTCTAATTTCATAAAAGTTAAGAAAGTCTAAGTGCCATAATATTTTTTTAAACAATCTGTCTCTAAAATAAGCGCTCTACAAAATGTTTTTAATTGTTGACCAGAAAGATAGAGTGCCTATTTTAAACCTTTTTAACTGCGACTACCTCGTCGGCGTTTACTACATTTGCTTGTAATTAGTTCAGAGCCCCTAGCGGTCGTTTTATTTAACTGACAAATGCCTGTTGCAAATAACGGCAAACGACTCAGTCGTAAACTTAGGCTCGACCTTTTGTACTGCCTTTTACAATACATATAGAACTCCGTTTGTCACAATTTAGAGAAAAAAGACATTTAATATATGCTTACATATAAACATAGTCCATTTTATTAGAAATTATTTATTCATCAATACTAATAATACGTTTTCAGAAATCATTAAATATAATACATACTCAACAACAAACCGAACAGAGGTTCGGTTTTAAACGAGATCCATGTAAAGAAGATATAAGAATTAATTTCATTGCATACAAAAGAAGCTGCTCTCAAATCTAGTATTTCAATAAACAAAATTTGCCTCGTGACGTCGAGTCACTTGTTGACACGAAACTTGGAGGTACAAAACATCTGGATGTGGCATTCTCTGTGCGATAACGTTTCATAAGGATCCTATTCTGACGTAGGCGGTTCACTTAAAACTTATTGCATTATCCAACCAGAGGATTCACAACTTCGACGCCGAGAACGTGTTAAAGGAGAAGAAGTTCTTTAGCTCTCGATTTACCAAAATTATAGACGTACAAAGCGTATTTAATTTTCCCTCATTACGTAGATTAAAATACTTTAAATTTCTCCGAAGGGGAAAGACGACGGACCGCGAAGGACGAGCCGAATCGGAACGAACGGGCCGCCGACCGCCGCGCCGCCGCCGGGGCGCGCAGTAATTAACACGTATTAGCGGCGCGGCTCAGCAAATCGGCAAGAAAGGATCAGCGGGGATTACGCCGGAGCATCTCCACTTATCCCGTACACGCCGCGGTAATCCCGGAATCAAATTGTCGCCGTACGTGTGCTGTGCGGACCGCGTCCCCCCCCGCAGCCGCCGCCGTCCCCCGGCCCCCACATCGCCGAGTACAGTCACTTCGAAAAAATAAAAATAGGGGACGGATTTCGCACGTGAAGTGGACGGAAATACGATTTACGCGAACGCCCGCGTCTCATATTTCGTGAATTTCAGCCTTCCAGTTCTGTTCTGTATTTTCACTTTTTCTTCTTCTACTTCTTCCCGGCGTCGTCTACGCAGTCGCCGACTATTTCGGGAGAAGGGCGTCTCTCGTATTTGTCATACCCGAAGCAAATTACGTAAAGGTTACGCTCGTATGATTCCTTATATTTCCCTTTAGCCCGATGGCGTTACCAGCCCTAAATAATGCATTCGCATGACTCGGGCACTTGTCACTGGAAAAGTAACAAATCCTTGGCTGCTCGCTGAAGGAGATATTGTATCGAGAACAAATGCAATGGTATTGGAATTATGACTTATATATGAAATAAGTTAACTCGATCCAATGTACTACAACCTTCAATCGGATTATTATGAACAAAATTAAAGTATACTAAACATATTAGTCTTTTGTAATAAAAATTTAGATATGGTTTTCACATTATAAAATTGATAATATTTTTAAATTACATTAAAAAGTGTGTGTGTAATGTTATGCGCATAAGCAATATTGTTTTACAAAGGTTTTTTTTTTTTTATGAAAGTGTCGATCGATGTTAAGTTTCGATTTCTAAACCAATTTATGACTATCGCTTATAGCTAGAAACTGTTAACAAATATCACTATTTGTGGTATATGCCTTAACTTAAACTTCATTGTTAACAATTCTTAAGTACTTATTTGTATCTGACAAATATAAGAAAAAAAAATTTGACAAAAAAAAACCGATTTCAAAACAAAAACTAATGCAAAACAAATTAATTGGCACTAAAAGGAAAAAAATATAATTTCGTATTCACCTACAACTTAATAATCAACTTACTTTTTCTACTTATCAATATGTAGGAACGATCTATGAGTTTACCACACAAAGAGGTAGGTTGGTACCTACCCACTTCAAATTTAGGTCAACACATACCTATGAATAACAAACAAAGACTAAAATATTTTTTAGAGTTCTCCTAAATAAAATGAAATGAAAAATATTAGGCTACTTAAAAGTCAATCAAATTACTACTGTAATATAACGTAGTTACAGTTATTTTTCGAGTTGGTGTCAGCCAATGAAATACTGCAATAAACACTGACTCCAAAAATAACAATAATTGCAAGCACATTATATTATCGTAATAATTTGATTGACTTTTAAGTAGACTAATATTTTTAATTTCATTTTACATACTCTAAAAATATTTTGGTCATTGTTTGTTATTCATAGGTTGAGTTAATTTGAAGTGGGTAGGTACCTACCCACTTTTTGCGTGGTAAACACGTAGATCATACCTACATATTGATGAGTAGAAAAGGTAAGTTGATTGTTAAGTTGTAAAAGAATACGCAATAATTTTTTTACTTTTTAGTGCATATTAATTTGTTTTTGTTTTGAAGTCGGTTTTTTTTTGTTAAAATTTTTGATTATTTTTTTGAGTTTTAGTGAATCTGAAGTACACTAACTAATTTGTCCGAATATGGGTAAACCTATTAAACATGCTGCTCATAGATCGCATCCTTACTGTAAGCCGTTAAAGAATTTTATTATTCATCATGTTCGATAACGACAATTTCTTGACCATTACGGTAGGTGGCTCAAATATCCGGATAGCCTATAAAATATTCAGCCGAGTATCGTTAATTTACTCTTAAAAATTGAAGAGTTCCATTACTTTGTCATGGATCCCATAATCAGAACCCAACCAAACTCTCATCAAATTACCCTTAAAGTACACCCTTTCCAATAATAACAAATCATCACAATCGGTTGGAGTGATATTGAGGTATTTGTCCATTTGTCGCGCACATTCTTAACGCAAATTTAAAACTTCTTCTTATTTTCTCAATTTAATATAGATGCTATAGTCAGAACTGGACCAAATTGAAAAAATCATCAAAATCGGTTCACCCAATCAAAAATTCTGAAGCAACAAACTTACAAAATACAGTCGAATTGCGAACCTCCTCCTTTTTTTGAAGTCGATTAATAATAGTACAAATATTTCAAGAAAATTTAACAACTCAATTCACAACACATAAGATCGATATCATAAAAGCGTCCATTTTATCAACAAAAGTGTCTATTATCCTAAAATTAAATGGTTTCTTTGTAAGCTTTTGTTCACAGTCGTAGCGTAATGACACCATTATGATAAAATGGTCATACGAGAGAGTAGCAAAAAATTTTAAGTATCCAAAAGAATATTCATAATAATAGCACCACCGCTAGTCTCATAAACTCTTACATCAATATGAACGATATCTAAAAAAGTGTGATTCGAATTCCGTGTTAGTTTTCAGCGATAGAAAATCTTTTACCACGAAGGAGCTAAGAAATGTACAAGGTTATACTGGGAGAAAACTGCGATAGCTCCTCGGAGAAGCATCAGTCAATTAGCGTCTGATGCGGGAGCGGCGTGATGTATGGTGGCCATTTACAATTTATAAAAGGTTACATTTAATTTTTTTTTCCAAGAGATCTAATAACTCGGCTTCTACTTCAACAAGTTAATATTTGTTTTTAGATGAACGTTACTTTTGAGTGGCTCCGTGTTAAAAGAAAATATACTTAGAGTTTTCATTAAAATGTTAAAACATTAGGTTTGAGTGAAAGTTTTTTGATTGCGTGGAATGTAGTCTTATTTCAAAGTCAAACGATTGCTGCTATTGTTAAGAATGACTTTTAAATTTTGTCTTTATATTTATCTGAATTATTTTATTTTCTGAATTTCTGCAGGACTTGGAAGCTGTGATTCCATATGCCAAAGCGTATTTATAATGAACTATTTTACTTAATAATCTATTCGTATTTACAAGAGACGTGCAGACAGACAAGTATTACAGACAGCAAATCAAGTTTATGTAAGATCATCACTTAAAACCCATCATAGAACTTCTAATATTGATAGTCACGTAAACGCTGTTTATAGCTAATGTTAATAGCAAATGGATAAAGTTCAACAATTCACGTATAAATTCAAATCTTTTTATCAATTTTTAAGTATTTATTGCCTTAATCTCACTCCAGCCTGAGTGTGGAATCTTGTTGCAATGATCTCTGCCTACCCACCTGGGAAATAGACGTGATTGTATGTCTCTTCGGAATCATGTTTAAATTCAAGAACACGCGCTCCTTGCAAATTAAAGGATTTATCTTAAAATTCTCTACTACACGTTAGAGAAAGAAAGACACCGGCTGCTTCCTCGGAGCGGCTTTATTGATGATTTAATTAAACGGTCGGCCTCAAGTGCTCTCCTCCAGAACGTAGGTAGTAATGGAGGTATTCCTGATTAAGAAGTGTGGCTTAAACGCGGCGGATGCTTATACGGGATGAGTGTTTCTTGAAAGTGCTCCATGAGACTTTAGCTAAAAGCTCTTTTTCACTGTCAAATGTAAAGAGAGGAGTGATTCATATTTTTTTCTTGTCCCGAATTGCTTTATTATGTTTTAGGCATTTATTTCTTCTTTTCTTTTGTAATTTTGTAAATAAATTCCTAGAAAAAGACCCCATAATATGTAGGTACACGTAGGATTATATTCTACGTATTCTTTTAAAATTATCAAGATACTAAAAATTTACTTAACGGTGAAAGGTCACCCGCGTTCAAACACATTTATATATTAGTGTAATCTATATATATATATTGGTTCCTTACTTTTCGATGTCGAATCGTCTGTAGATGTTTATAGGTTATTCATAATATAAAAAATAGAAGTATGTTTGTTTGAATTTTCGTCGTATAGTGATGACTGGAAGGACTATTACTGGAACGTTAACCATTCGACGCGAAATCGTTTGTAAATGGTTTTAAGATTCTTATAACATTCTGTTTCTTTGGATTAGTAGAAATAGTAATTTATTATCACTACTATTAACACCCAAGAGAGAACCAAGATCTGTTACGAGATCTGAATTGGAATCGAGACGGGTCGGGAATCAAACCCGGAAGTGGAACCAGCATTGACATCGAGAACAGGACCGTGATAGTGATCGAAATTGACAGAAAAATAGACCGATATAGAAGATGAAGAAGTTCATTCTATGTCCACGGGAGCGAAACCGACGGCACATTTGAATTTTATAAATAATTGCTAATTTCAAATTTACATCTAGTGAAGTGGACGGGTGACCGTTTTTACACACACCCACACACACACACGCGCACACACACACACACACACACACACACACACACACACATTTGTATATAATGAAAATGGTTTCTTCGGACGTTCATCAAGCAAAATTACTAAACGTACCATTCAAAACGGAATCGTTTATAGATGGTTATAGTCTATTTATAATATAAAAAATGAATAAGTATGTTTGTGTGGACGTTTACCATGTGCCTACGACTGGACGGATTGTAACCAAATTTTGCATAGAAGTAGATCATATTTTCAAATAGGATATAAGATTGATATAATATTATTAAATAACAAGATCAATTTTTGTGTAAAAAAAATGTATAAGTACCAGTAAAAATGGTAATTTGTTATCTTCAAGATCCATACCAAAGTAAGGATCAAGATTGGCAGCAAGAACACTAATGGAATAGCGAGACGACAATGGAACATGAAAATGGGACCAGAATTGACATCAATAACAGGACCGTGATTGGGATCAAAATAGACAACGAGAAAGGCTAATATTAAAAATGAAGGTATTTATTCTCTATGCACGCGATTGTATACATATTTGATATACATTTCTATCAAATATGCGGTTACCGGATATTTGGCTCATAAAAAAAATAATTGTTGTTGAATGTTAATTTATGCCCAGCGAAGCGACTGGGTAATGGTAAATGTAAATATATGTAAGAAAGAAAGAGATATCGTATCAATATGAGGCATAACCAATAAATAAAATAATAATAACGACGTTATATTAATAATGCCTGATAATAACTTAATTAAACTCACTATAGTGGTTTTTAGAAAATAACATAATATATAAAATAAGAAAATTTGCTTGAAGCAGCTGAAAAAAATTAAAAACGGGAACCAAAGAAAATGGAAATAGTATAATTTCTGAATTCAATTAGAATCTTGCCGCATAATTAAGCCAAAAGAAAAAATAAAAAACAAATACTTGAGTAATACAGTTTATTCATGTAAAAGAAGTTGAAAGAATATTTATGGTTTATGTAAACAAAATTTTTAAGAGCATTTAATGAAGCACAGTAGGTAGGAGGACCAACGTACAAATTGTGAAATCAGCATCCTTGTTCATTTCTGAAAGAACAATAAAAATATTTATTTATCTTTTAACCAGTTTCTTTCAGTTAATAGACGCAAATCAACAATGGAATAATTACAAGCACCAGAAAATATTTTGCTAATTGATTGTTACTAATTTCTCTTTCTATTTTTCTAAGAGTTCTTGACAATTTTTTTTGTATTAACGGAAGAATATAGTTACAAAGTAAATACTTCATATTACAAGGAAGAGTTGACAAAAAAATTACAGTATACAAGTCTTTGCTATTCTAATCGACCTCCATTTTTTTCACTTTTGTTTAAAACTAGATCTAGTTGGTTTACATAGTTTGCAAGCTAAAATAATATTTCCAATATCGATCAATATTCATCATTTCTATCAAACCCAAATTAAAATATCGTCTTTTGAACTAATAAAGCTTTTATTTTAGTAAGTTAGTAGGTTACCAGTTAGTAAGGAAACCGCCACACTATTTAACTTACAGCTTATTCGAGGACGGTATACTACGAGAAAATCGTATTCATTGCTCAAACTTTCCCGTGAAGAGTATCGTGCCTGAGCATCGAAGTTGAAAAGCATACGGGTGATCAGCATTAAAAATGTTCTCCACAATTGGTCGTATCGCTGCTGTAGCTCCGACGATTATAGCTGAAATTTTGCATTGACATAAAAAAAATATGGTTAAATGGTTAGTCACAATTTTTTTGAGCCTGTTAGGGGATAATACAACAGTTACTTTTTGAGTTATAATCACCTCATTGAACGAATGAAGCGACGAACAATATGTCACCCTTGAATCTAATTTGAATGATACTTGGGTGATTCACATTGAACTCATATATAATTGGAGGTGGAAGTGGTAGACTTCTAGTACCAACTACTATTCCTGGAAACATTTTAATTCAAACGTGTCATGTTTTTTTTTTTGGTGATGTAAAGTATAAAATAAATCTGAGTTCTTCAAGTTTGTACTAGCTATCAAGTCCATTATGAGATTAAAGAGGATTGTCTCAAGTAGACGACTGTTTTAATGTTCTTCTCCTTGATATGCATAAGTTGTCAATAACAAAATCAAAATATTAACCTGTAGCAGCTGCAGCCTTAGTACCGCTTTCATTGACTTCAATCATTGCTTTATGTATTGCATCTGTTACTTTTAAGTTTTCAGAATTCTCCGATAAGCGTTTTAAGTCAGTGTCAGTATTGAACATTTGTCCAAGATCACACTACACAAGGAGAAAATAAAATTATATATTAGCAATCAATTAAATTATGAGGCCATTTTCTAAAATTGATATGTTATACACTAACCCGGTAAAGTTATGTACGACTTACCTCTGTAAGTGGTTCTTTCAGATCTAAAGAAGTTGTTATATTCATTAAAGGCAGGTAAACTTTAACAGTCACTTGTCTTAATTGACTCAATGCTTTGTCTGAAAGATCGGAGTTTGACAGTTTTTCAGTTAATGTTGCCAACCCTTCAACTGAGTTTGGTAACCATATGGTCATTGATAAATTGCCACCTTGATATGGAATTTCCAAAATCTGTAAGAACATAATATTATATTTGTAATGTTATGTATAATAACTTTTTAAATAAACACGAAATATTTTAAGCCAATAACAAAAAAAAATACCTTGCAGTCAAGTTCAGAACTTTCGGCATATTTATAACTTCCTTGTTTATACATAATTTGTTTTTGTACTACAGTGTTGCTGTCTACGTGGTAATCGCGGAGTTGGGTGTTTCTTTTATCGAACGGAGACGTCCAATTACCCTGTAAAATGATGATACAATAGTGTTTAATGTGTGATATTTCTATCCGAACTGAAAATATCCATTTTAACTATCAATGAAAATTCAAGAGAAATGAAAATTAAAGAAAAAATCATTTTAATTATATAAATAATATAAACTTACATAAAAGTACATGGCGTTCGCAAGCACCATTTTAGTCAAATGATTAATAACCTTAGGTGATATTAGATCTTTTATATTATTGTTAGTTATTAGTTCCACCTGAAATAAGAATTATTATAATTATCATTATAGTTTGTTTAATTTCATATACGTATTTATTGTTACGTAAAAGACCACTACTGAAAGTTCATACAGACATAGTAACATCCCATTTTAAACTATTTGATACCACAGATACTTATTTGACACGATTCGTGCATGCCACATTCGGTTCATTGAGGTCATCAATCTATTCCTGAAAAATCGTTGATGCCGAGTGGTTGAAATTGAGAGTTCTTATAATGTGCTGCCAATTTACGGTTATCGGGTTTTTTAAATATATTTTGACAAGATTCCTTTATTTATTGATTTTAATAAGATAAATCGTCTCAAGATGCCCTATTTAACTTTGATTACTAAACCGTCTATAAAACCATATAATTTTTTTTACATTACTACATCCATCTCTCAACGCTACTCTGCAGATATTACGCCGAGATCATATTACTCTATTGTTTTCATTCTACTTTCATGGTAACTATATCATTTACTATATCATGGTAACTAGATCATTAATTTATCATGTATCAGCTAGTAGAGGCCCCTAGATTAGCTAGACGCTAGGTCCGAGTTTTCCCGATGTGTTTTTCATACTTTACGTTATGTGCCGCGGCGTTAAGAAAAATAAAAATAAGTTATTTATTTATGAATTTTAAGAAAGTTGTGTGTTTATTTAATGATGAAATATCACAACTTGAGTTTTTTGTTTTATTTGAGCGATTCAAGCAGTCTGACCACAAATGATTTTAGGAAAGTATTGTCACAAGATTATGTTATGATAAGTTTATTTATTTGTCGTGTTATCACAAACGTCAGAGGCCTGCAGAAATGTTGCGGTCCATTGGACTACGAAGGGTAGCTCAATAGTTTGGCTCGACCCACCTATTCCAATATCTAATAATTCGATGTCACAGATAAGTGAATTGACTTACGTCTATTTTTATTTTTGATATCTACAATAGCATCCAAATCTATATTTAAGTTTATTTCTACAATTATTCTCATTTCGATATCTCCCTAATGCTTACTTCCGTTTGACATAATTCTTCTGCCGTAAAATGAAATTACTATCCAAAGTTATCTACCCACCCATTCGTTAATTTTATCCGCTGTTTCTTGCGGTTGATCGAAGTCAACATTTTCCGCTTCAGCTTTAAATACATCTCTCGTATCTACAAAGAAACTTTTAGGTATTTGGGAATTTGAACCAAAATAAATCTTGTTCGCCACTTTTAGTTCTACTTTTTGTTGCGACAATAGGTTATTGATCAAAATGGGGAAAGCTGCTCGAACCTATAATAAAAGAAAAATGTTTTAAATCTGTTGGATGTCAACAATATCTAAAAATAAATATTATGTTATCAAAAAATTGTCTTGCGATGACCATTATTCTGAAATGCTTTTTGTACTCACTTCGGAATTGTTGCCCAGATTCAATGCTTCAAGGATTTGCTTATGTGTTTTTCCTTCTGAATAGAGCCCAAGTGGGGCCACAGCGAAGAGTATCGAAATTGGTGCCATTACAACACTTTTTCCTGGGTTCTTCTTCGATACTACCTATATATTGTGAAAAATAAATGGTTAAATGCGAATAAAATTCATACAAATAATTAATTCACTTGATAATACCATATACCACACTTGTACAATATTTCGAAAGTCTTGAAGTTCCCAAAAATATGAATGTTAAAAATTTACAGATTTATTTATGCTTTTGCGAAAACTATATAAAAGAATGTCAGAGAGTGCACTGGCATGTAAAAAATAAATTATGTTGTTGTAAAAACACAAATAAACAATTTATTGTTTGTGATACAACTAGGGTTTCCGGATTTTTTCTTTTACTTGTGCTATATGGCATTCCATCTTGCCGAAATTTATGGTTCTTCATCAACGAGAAATACTCTATATGTTTTAATTCTTTTGCGAACATAAACACAAATGCATAGCATAAACAGCCGTATCTTTTGCAGTACTAAGTATTGACATTAATTTCGGCTTGATAGCTCAGCGCGTTTCTGAGAAAAAGGGTCTTGCCAGACAGACAGACGGACTGACAACAAAGGATTTTTCTTTTGAGGTACGGAACCATAAAAATAGTTACAAATTGCATCATTAAAAAAACTATTATTTTAAGAAAAAATAATGTTGTGTATCATTAAAATTAATTACGTTTATAATTGTCGGATACACAACCTTCGTTGTTTACTAATAGTTTAAAAAAAAATAATTACGATTTTTGTTTTCTTTCCAAAATAAGTAACTAAAATATAAAATATTTGCCTATTAAGGCTTTACTTTCTTTTGTGTGCTTAAACAAAAGTTTAGGTGTCAAAGTTGTTTTTGATTTTTGGTTAAATAGTAAAGATTATTCAAGATCGAATTCGATTTAATCGAGACCAGTTTAATAAGTTTAGTACACCAAATCGTACCTTTATACTGCAACACAAGTGATAGGCTGTAATTCAATGCTTATGAACTTTGCCTACGAACCAGTTTGCCCGGTTAGATTCTGCCATAAGCGATTGACCAATGAGGTTTTATCGTAAGACAAATCAAACCAATCGATTTGTGACTAGGAAAACGTGTTGAGCAATATGTTCTTGACGTAAGAATCATGTCAGTGACAAGGGTTATTAACTTACATAGGGACTTTAGCGTCCAAGCAATTCGATATGCAATTAAAAAATATTATGGAAAAGTTTACCTCAGCACTGGAATGATTAAGCATGATACCACAACTGTGACAATTATCACAGTTACAAAGTGCTGTGTCAAACTGCTGAGATTGTTTTACTGTATCTTTGTTTTAGTTTTCCTATCCGCGTTTAAAAAATTAATATAACATTTACAGATTCATATATAACTCGATTGATCGAACTCAAATCTTGTAGGTCATGGATATATTGCTGGAATTATTTAGGAAATAATTTGAAAAATTTACATTAGGTGGCACCACATTTTGTTATCATAAAAAATCCATCGTTTAAAATTCTGTTATGCTGATATGTTTTGTTTGACACGCGCTTCATTTATTTAGTGTCAATTTTCAAACATACGAAAGGTTTGGAGAAAGTTCTTTCAGCAATTACGCGAATTTAATATTATTTATTAACAAAAATAGTCTATAAAATGCAGTTAAATATTATAAAAAAGGATTTTTTTTTTATCAAGAAAACTGTAAAGGATGTTTGCCAATTTGCAACATTTTAAAGATTTTACAATTGAAATTACTGATAAAATTACTGAAAAAAAAAAAACTTACGGATAGATATCGAACTGTACCCAAAAATAAAATTTTGAGGCACATGAAAAACATAGCAAACTAATTTGTCGTGTACATGCTTTTATTTATAAAAATTACCTCGAAAAGTTTTGCAGAAAACTCATTGATTCCCTTCAAAAGTTTTGTTTCGGCTACTGCTGCGTTTGTACTGGTGTCACTCGACTTTGTATTTTCAGCTGATTCAGTTGAATCGTTTTCTTTGGTTGAACCTTCAGAATTTTCATCATCCGACCCTTTTGTGTTTCCTTCTTTAGAATTACTTTCCTCATTACCTTCCTCACAATTGTGAGTAGATTGACTGGAAGTTTTTTCTCCACTGCCTGTATTATAATTTTCTCCATCATTATTTTCTTCTGAATGGTTTTCTGAAGAATCACCATTATCACTATTATGGCCGTATTGATCAGCAACTGAAATAATTTATTTTGCTATACTTGAGAACTTATTAAATTACGTGAAACATACAGTCAACAATAGAAAGAAATACATTGATACAGTATAACTCGTATGTGACTTTATAAATACTTACGGCATTGTTTACCGCTAACGCATCTGTTATTTTCATCCCTATAATAACCTTCCACGCATCTGCATTGAGGTTTGCATGGTACGACGATACCGATGCGATATTTAGGGCATGTCGATTTGTTGATGTAGTCACTACAGTTTTGTCCCGGACACACCGGAGGACAAGCGTCATATTTTTCGTTGGGTCCATTGCATGGGAAAGGTGCTGAAAATTGATTGAATGTCAAGTCAAGAAGTTTGGCCGTGTTGGATTTTTGTAACTCTATTGCACGAAATAAATCTCCTAAAAATTTTAATTTCAATTTACGGTGTTGGACTCTTCACTAATGCGTACGATCCATAATGTTAAAGATCATTTTAGTCCATTCTGTGTCATTTATTTAACAATGCTTTATATTATTCAAATAAAATAAAATACATGTTACCATTTACGGTTCAAGAAATGAAATTATATGATATGTGTTATATTACTGAAAAGAAGTTAAGTATTTATTATAATAACTTCATTAAAGTACACTTTTTCCACTTTCTCATAGGCGTAAATATTCCGTAACTTTATTAAAAAAAAAAAAACAGGTAAAAATTTGTATTCATTGAATGCATTAGATCTATATCGTTTTCTTGATATTCTTTAACGCAGGAAGCTGATAAAAAGTTTCACATACAAGCACGTAAAATCATTAAGAATGATTCTAAATTATGTTTTGTCTAAAATTTTGGATGATTCAAATTTCAAAATCATATTTCAGTTTTTATTGAAAGTACCTGTTTTAAAATTTATTTTCTTTAATTTTTATAAAAAAATAATTAAATTTATTTTATTTACAATAATTAATTTAAAGTTAAATTTAGAGCTTAATTAAACTTTATTGATTTACTGATTTATGATTTAGTCAGAAAATTAAAAGCAGTACTTAGCATGCGTATATTGCTATTCTACATTATTTATTCTTTTCAGCTTTAATAATCTTAAGAAACAAGAGTAAAAAAAATTAAACAAAACAATATACCAAACCGATATACCAATAACCAAAAAAAAATATAGGAAAATGATATAAGCACGCAGTTCACGATATTAATATAATAAAGCTGAACTAATTTCAGGAACTATTTGTCTGATTCGAAATTATCTTTTATTTGTAATTATTCCGTTTGAGGAGAAATGCTGTAGGCTATGTAATATCACTCTTCAAACACAAAGGCCGGACTAATAATCATGATTGCCAACTATTTGTCGAACTGTAAGCGACGTGGCCGTCGTGCGTTTACTGATCACTTGAAAAAGGTTATGACTATGTGTGTGATGTGTCTTTGTGCATGCGTGCGTGTGTGCGTTCGTGCGTATATGTCAACCTGTCATGATTTTGAACCGATTAACTGTAGATTGTGACATTCGAAAGGGGTCGAATCATCTTAAACTTCCTAAAACGTTGTATGGAAGCCGCTTAGATTACAAAGAATCTCAAAAATAAAGTTTTAAAAAAAAAATTTTTTTTTCCAATAACTTAGAGACTACTCAACCAATCAATACTGGAGTCTAATTAGCTCTTTTTACCAAGCAGCTGGATTGATTGTCACATTTTTTTCAGATTTTAAAATAATGAATGCCACAATGCCACATATTGATTTTTTTTTTAATTGTAGTCAGTATAACTCGAGATATTGTAATGATTCTAATGGAGCCTGGCATAGCCGCCGATGAAAGCTAATCTATATAAGTAAAAATGAATTGCCAAAATGTATGTACGCGCATCACTTCCGAATGACTGCACCAAATTGGATAATTCTTTTTTTGTTGTGTTCATTATTATCAGGACAAGGTTTGTATAAAAAAAAAACAACACTTTGTATCTGATTGTGTTCGTTCTGGGTGTCTTTGGAACGGCTGAACAGATCACGATGCAGCTGTCACGGGAAGGCAGAAGATCTTGCTGGGCTACATTTAGGGTACTTTTCATGGCGATCATTTTTAGGGTTCCTGTGTTAAAAAAAACCCCTTAAATATGAGATAATCTATTGGAATTGAATCAAAAGTGGTACCGGAATCGGTATTAAATCGAGACAAAATCCAGGATGAGAAGCGGGATCGAAATCATGATGGACACGGCATCATCAGCGACACAAAAAATGCTGGAAATCGTTCTGTGTTCACAAGGGGGAGACGCGGGCTAAAGCTCTGTATATATATATTTATATATATATATATAATTACTTTGATTTATATGATATCGCATAGAGAACAAATATACATACAAAGTAAGTATATGTTTGTCCTTTGTGCAAGCCTAATTCATTGATCTGATTATGGTGAAACTTTAGTGAAATATTGTACGCATGCTGGGGTAGGTTTCTAAAAAAAGAACTGGCGTTTGTCCGTGTATTTGTATTACTAAACAAAATGCACTGTTCTTGAGAAAATTAAGCTGCTTACATTTACCCCCAGCTTTATCCATGAGTTTATATCCCTTAGACGATTTCGATTATTCTTTAACTCATAGAAAGCTACTTTATCCCCGAGTAATACTTTATTTTGATTGTAGTATTTTCCCAGGTTCGTTCAAATTGGAGCTGGGACCGGTAGCGGAATCGGATTTAAAAGCTTAGTCTGGGAGTAAAATTGAGAAGGGAACCAGAATCAGAGTCAAATGCCGGACCGGGATCGAAATTAAGAACAGGACTGGGGTCGAAATCGCGTGTAGAGGCAAGACCGAAACTTAATGTGATCGGAATGATTCATGTTTCGTTTATTATACCTATTAGGATTTGTCACCGACTTCGACCGTGTACTTGTATAACTGAACCGAACTATTGCACCGATTAAAATAAATAATTTACTCATATACAGATACACTATCCTCAAGTAATATTGTTTATATTTTATTTTGATACTAACCTCCGGCTTCCTTCAAAATGGAACTGTAATTGGTAGCGAAATCGGAATTGAAAGCGGGATGGAGAGCGGAAACGAGATCGGGACTAGAATCAAAATCGAAAGCGGGGTCGAGACCGAAATCAAGAATGGGAATAAGGTCGAAAACGAGCGTGGGGACGAGATCAGAATCAAAAGCATGATTGGAATCGAAATTGAAGATTAAATTGACACCGATAGATATCAAAAGAGAAAAAATTCATTCTACATCCATCTTGGCGCAGCTGCGAGCATTGACTATACGGACAAGTCAGCTCCAAGAAAGTGCAGAACAACGTTTGCCGGGCCAACTAGTTAGTAATAAATGTGAAGGAATTTAACCTGTTCATAAAAAGTAATAATGATTATATTGTGTAGTAAACTTGATTAGGTGACACCTAAATGCCAAAATTAAGCAATGTGATTGTTAGGAATATGAACTTATATGAACTTGCACTTCCAATTTTTATTCTTAACATATCTTAATTCTTATTTTTCTAAATACTTTTTTACATAAAAACATTCCATTTTCGCAAATTTAAAATACGGTATAGTAAATTAGGCGCCTTAGCTCTCCTCGCATTTCGTAGTTCACACAAAAGGATCGAGTTTAAAGGACCAAGTTGTAGTTGTCATATATTCTGTATTATAAATACTGTACCTGATTTTTATTCAGTTCTTATAATACATTGAAACAACTATCAACAATAACGACTAACCGAAACAAGAACCTAAACAACTGCCAATGAGAAAGCTGCACTTTACAATTATGTGATCTCAATTTCATATTTAAACGATTCTATACATACGGCAGTTTCGAGTGGGAATGCACTTTCCGGTCTTGCGGTCGCGGCGGCTGTTGAAGCCGCATGTGCATCGCGGCGGGTCGCATGTGATGCCGACGGGACAAGTTGCTCGATCGTTCGCCGACTTGGGGCAATAATCGGCATCGCATTTTACAGTCGGGCATGTGTTGTACACTTCGTTCTCTGGACAGGATTCTGTGAAGCGAAGTAGTATATAAACCTTGCAGGACAGAGCGGAAAGTTACAATGTGATCGTTTTAACATGATCGTGACACTGTAATGATCTTTTATTGTTTATCAACATGTGTGTGTTTCGTATAAGAGTAGGCGGAGATTAAAAAACACCACACAATGTCACTTTTACATACTTTCCTCACTTTATTAACATTCATCAACCTTTTGATGCAAGCTATAATTGATTTTAGGAGCAGAAAATTTGATCCTTTTATAATAACATTATCAAATCGTTTTGCGTTAGATTTTTGTAATACACCCATTTTCTCTACAGATTTCTTCGTCACCCTATTTTCATTCACCTTTTCCAGCAACATCTTTTTCTGCCTTTACTTAATAGTTTACGGTAATTCACTATTAGATATTAGTATTGAAAATTATAGTACAAAATTTTATTTGTTCTAAATATCACCAATACAATGTCTACTTGCCACATTCGTCTTCGGAAACGCAAGAACCGGTCGAATTTCTGTAGAAATCCTTTATACATCGGCATTTCGCGATACATTTTGGATCTCCAGGCGCGGGCTGCAGTGGACAGTGGTATATTTTTCCTATGCTTTCGCAGGTACCAGGAGAACACGTTGAAGCGCATTTGTCATATACTTCGTTCGGTTTTGTACATTGTAAACAATCATCTTTACTGACGCAAACATTTTCAGCGTTCCTATAGAAATTAGGTTTACAAGTGCAAGCTGGCTTACAATCCGGGCTACCCGGTGTAGGTTGCCTGGGGCAAAACACTATTTGTCCTATATTGGCGCATGCCTGAGATGGACAGGAGACAGGGCAAGAATTATACACTTCGTTCTGTCCCGTACATTGTAAAGCTGAAACGAGAGATTATTATTATTAATTAGGCTAAACTAGAACAATACTCGAGTTAAAAAGCTTACTCACTACATTGTTCCGGTAAAACACATTTCCCTATGTTGCGGTCGTACGCGTAACCTTCTTTACAATCACACGCGTTGAGCTTACAGATTAGTGGACAAGCAACGGTTTTATTATAATCTGTACAGGAACGTCCACAGTAAGTTCCACAGCCAGGTTTTGCATTGGGGTCGCCTCCGCAGCCGTTAGCTTAAATATGAAAAGAAAACTTATTAAATAATTGTACAAAACAATTCTATAGAGCAAATGTGCTCGATGTAAAGGTCAGCAAGGGTCACCCTAGAAATTTCTGTTTTATCACATTTTAAGTTATAACACAAAAATAATATGGAAAGTAATCAGAAGAAGTTAAATTAAAATTAAAAATACTTAAATATCGTTTCTTCGTGACAGCTCTACAATTAATATTGCGTGGTCGTTGTCTTCCTTTTTTACAAGATCAAGTGTTATTCTACTGAGTAGAAATTTGTGATGTCATTTTCCGTTTGTTCTGACCAACCTAATTATATTTATTTCTTTCACTTAAAATTGCATATTGGGAAAAGGATTATTTGTTTATTTTATTTTCCTACGTCTATATAAGCTTTATTTCGAAATTACACTTTCGTAAGATTCGACTTAAAAACAATTGCTTCCATGAAAGTATAACTTGCCTGAGTACAAAATTAATTATAATGCGGTAGTAAATATGTAAAATTTAAAAAATTTTGCTCACAGTAGACACAGTACAATCAAATCACGGTACAATCAATATAAATGCAATGGCAGCATTGGCTGAACCATTTCTTTTTATTTTTTACATGTTGTGTTTTACAAAATCAGTACTACTATATAATGCTGTAGTATTTGTCTGTGCATTATTATTTTTTTTAATTTCATGGTTCATATTCGTTTTATGACTTAATGACCCTGTTTTTACCATTTTTAAAATTTATGTATGTATGTCTGTCTGTATGTCATTTTATAACTCAAGAACTATTTGACCGCTCATGATGAAAATTAGAATACTGTAAGAACATATGAAAATCATAATTTGCTGTTATAAATATTATTGCAAAAAAATATTTAAATTTTCATTGTTTATTTTATAAACAATCTGTGTACACAAATTCTGATTTTTAATTATTTTTTTTTCTGTATCTTTAAAAAAATATAAATATAGCTTTGTGCATCAAAGTTGTAAATACTTTTTTTTCTATTTTTTATTGCATTATTAAATAGTTTCCCACATCTAAGTTAAAGCGGTCACCTATTTTAACAACTTGTAAATTGTTATAACTTCTAAACTGTTGATGATACGGTCCTGAACGTCAAAGACCGTACTATGATTTTTAGAAAAAATGCGATTCCTTAATTAATAATGTAAAGGACGGATAAATTTAAAAAATTAAAAATTTTTTTTAGAATTTTTTTTCTCAAAATTCATTATTTCACTAGGGCAATAAAAAAGCAAAAATATTTTTTTTAAATATCAAACTAGCTTAGTTGTTTATAAAAAATATAAACTAAGGTCGTAAAACATTTTATGTGTCGTTTTTTAGAACTACAAAATGCAATCAGAACTACTGATTTACAAAAACAGATACAATCAAACATTCGGTAAAAAAAAATTTAATAACAATTTCAGCATTTAGCATTTTTTGTTCACTTTAAAAAATCTTAATAAGCAAATAAAAACCTTTTACAAAGGAATCTTATTCATTATGTATACAAGAAAAGCTTCCAAAAGGAAAAAAATATAAGTACATTATTTATACTTTTACAACAAATTTTATGAAAACTTAAGTACACGAAAAATTAGTTAATTAAGTATTGAATAACTATAACAAAAATCAAGTGAGAATTCCGAATGGGCGGTATTCCTTCAAATATCTAGATGACCCTATAATTTATTCAGATTTTTAAATTAATATTGTACATTATGAAAAAATTATTTTGTGTTGCACACTACTTGGCGGCGAATCGATGGCGTGGACACGTCTACGTGGAACCCTATTTTCAACGTAAAATTAAAATTATAAATAATGGAGTTACAACCCCGGAAGTAGATATTTATTTTTTTGTAATTTACTCCGCTTTCTGAATTTTTTTTTAATTTTCTATTTCTAATATTTTTATAATTATAGCTATAAAATGAAAACTCCCTTTTTTTTCTTGGTTTTTTGTTTATAACAATAACAACTTTTAATTGCGGAAAAATAAAAAAAATCCATTTTCTCAGATTTTTTTTTCTGAAATCAATTGTCAACAACCATATATTTAGGATTACTAGAAATATTTTTCACATAAAACTCACTTCACGACTAAACTATATTTGTCGCAGTTTTTTGATCATAAGTCCCAAAGTTTCTACAGCAATTAAATTATGTCACTGCCTACAAAACGGTAACAAGTTGTTGAACAAAACGGCTTATATATATTAGAATTAAATGTAAATAAAATATGTTGAAAAATTAGCTGGAATTTGTACATAAGAAACGAACAAACCTTTTTCCCAACCTCATGTGTTCCTTTATAACTTAAGAATGATTTTACTGATCTCGATGAAAAGTAGTGCACAGCCAAAAATTGTGATTGCAAAAATGATAGGTTCCTGTCTAGTTTTTTAGTACTGTATTTAGTAAAAATATAGTAGTACTATATTTTTGAGCTGGGTAAACTGGAAAAAGAGATAAAATCGATCTTTGGAGCACGATGAGCTCAATAATTTCCTATTCTTTTATTTTTAACATTTTATGCTCGAAAGTAGTAAGAAGTTTTAGGAATGGCCTGAAGGGTCAACCGCGTTTTAAATATTTGAGCTCAAAAACTCGTAGATAATATTTATATCTCAAGGAGCTTAAAAACACATCTTTAAATATGATAGTGAAAAGTTTCAGGGATAGCCTATAGGGTGTTTCGACAAATAGTAAAAGACAAAAGCAAAAAAAAACTAGTACTGTCACTTTTATACATCGTGTGATAACCATAAAATATCAACCAATTATCATCATTTTTATTATTTATTTAGTAGCCATATTCATTTGTCTTTGTGTAGTTGCATGCGTGCGCGCGTTGTTGCGCCAAATTTTCATTTATCGAAGTTAAATGGGGTTAAATTTTGTATGAAACTTTTTATGCAGCGAGGTACGACTTTGAAAAGTGGTGAGATGCGTCTTCCACAATTTAATTGAGGAAGCGGGTTTGTGTAATGTGTAAAAATTAGTGTGTATTTTATTGTTTTTATTTGCATGCTTAAATCCCTCATATAATTACCATGAAACTGGTAATACGTTGCAGTCGTGAATCGAAAGATTTCTGAAAAAGGAAACGAGGATTCGTATCTGACGTTTCTGCTAATTTTACTATTGTACCTGACTATAAAACTGAAACTAAGATTACGTTATTAACAAGAAACTTCTTGAGTAAAATTTAAAATTAAGCTTGGGCTTTACCTGTCTAAACATACAGATAACAACTTTATACAGATAAATTACACCAATGTGTAATCACAATCTAAAAATTCTTTTACTCATAAAAAACAATACTATCCCCTACTGATACAGCATAAATTTATTTATTTTAATATAAAAAACGAGTGATGTCGTGGGACACCAGGTAGGAACGAAGTTCCTTCGGCTAATGTAGAATCGACACAACTTGGAAAAAAAAAAATATAATGTACTACTTTAAGTGTTATGACAGGAATATATTTTATTATAAGATGCTACTTAAATCGTTTGGTGATCGTTGTAGTGGAATTATGACATTTACTCCTTACTATCTGTTCTTCAATCATCTTCATTTTCTGTTCATATTGTTAATTCTATTTTCGAAAAAATTTACGATCATTATGATTTATTTCTTATATTTTACCGACATATATTTGTTAATGGAAAATAACCCCGACCGATTCTCGGTAATTGCGCAAAGTCATAAACAAGTCGCGCGGCCTCATGCCAGCCGTGCCCGGTGTGATCCACCAATCAGCGCTCGCCGTTCGCCGAGCTCGCGTCACCTTGCGTCAATAAACGCGCAGTAAAATAACGACATATCTAAAAATATACGACTGTCGCGCCTGCGCTCGTCTCATTTAACGGTTTTATTCCACGGACTTTTTCTAATTCTTACGGTTTTATTCCACGGACTTTTTTCCACGGACTTTTTCTTACGGTTTTACTATCACATTTTTTTCAGTTCGGTGGCGCAGCAAAATCCCTATCTCCTCCAAGCCCGCCGTAAGGAACTTCGTTCCAAAAATTTCCTCCGGTTTTGTTTCAAATGGAATTGTGACAGGTAACAAAAGAGAAATTGAAAACGGGACGACCCCAGTCTTGACCGGGAGGGCTCGAATTCAAGAACGTGACACAGACCATAATAGACCACGGGACCACAATTTTAATCAAGATAGTAATCGAAATCAGCATTTACACCTATTTAAATCAAAACTGATTATTTAAATCAAAACATAAGGGAGAGCGCCCGTGTCCAACATAACACTCACAGCATTGGTCCGGTTCGACGCACTCGCCGTTGCTGTCGCGGTAGTACCCTTCCTTGCACCGGCACTGCGGCGCACAGGGCACCACTATGCCGATGCGGGTACCCAGCGGGGCGCCGCAAGTGGTGTTCTTGAGGTAGTCGGCGCACTGGTCGCTGGGGCACTTCGCTGGGCACGCCTGGTACTCCTCGTTGGCTCGGTCGCACTCGAACGGAGCTGCAATCAAAGATCATAGTTTAAGACAGAAATTCTCTTTACCATTTCGGATGAGTATAGTGTGGTGAAAATAAGTAAAATTATCATTTATTGACACAGGAAAATAAAGACACATATGAAAATGAAAGTTTGTACCTTGTATGTGGGTATTATGTTATTACGTTCTCTACTTTGTTTGAGCTTGAGAGTAGACAGTATAAAAGAAAGAGACCAATAATAACAACAAAAACTGTACTTTTTTTTCGCAATGAATATATTACTAACATAATCTATAAAAATAAAATATAACATAACACATTTATAGTGATCGACGACACTTTTATTATTCGTTATATTTCACTTTAGTTTCATGTCGTCTCTACAAATACTCTCTACGATAATAAACACTTCAAAGAACATGTTTTATGTAAGAGACGTAATTGCATTAAGCGAAAACAAATAATGGATTATGTATAGGGCTACGACAAGAAGAACTCACGGCAGTCTCTAGTGGGAATGCATTTGCCGGTTTTGCGGTCGCGATGCGTGTTGAACGCGCAAGTGCAGCGTGGGGAGTCGCACTTTGTGCCAGTGGGACATGTCAAAGGGTCATCGCGAGACTTCGGGCAGTACTCAGCGTCACACTTCACAGGCGGACACTGATTGTATACTTCGTTGTCTGGACAAGAATCTATAAGCAAATTATACATTACAATTCAGTTTCACAGTTTAGAATGCTTTTCAAATACTTTTAACGAAACTAAATGTATCAAAATTCATACTTCCCTATAAATTAAAGAACAATAGAAAAGCTTTAATGAAAACATACACCAAAGGTTTGCATCATATAAAAATATAGTAATTTTTCCATTTGGAGGCTCATTCACATTAAATATTCATATATATATATGACGTATATCACCAAAAAATGAAAATGCTAATTATTTAAAAAAAAGTAAAATTTAACATTCTATGGATAACCTGTCAAATCTTACAGATTAAGTTTACCGTTTACATTTTTACCCGACTGAACGACCCTTACTATTATGATAAAAGTTTTAATTTTGATATAGCTTTGATATTCAAGTTTGCTTATATACGTATTTTCCGTGGAAGAAATCGATTTAACAAAAAAAATTCTGAAGATTGTTTTATAGCACCATCCCAGACGATTTAGAGATAATTGCAATTGTTTCTATGTTTTTATTCCTTCATAAGAAATAACACTACATGATATAAACATCAGACGGCACTATTACGAGTATAAGTGATATAAATAGGAAAACTCCAAAGATGGCTAGGAAGCTCAGTTGCCCAGGTACTAATAAAATTACGATGTACTATAATATTAAAAATTATATATTAGACATATTTTTGAAAAAATAATTGAGATGAAAAATTTAGAAAAGTCTGAACTCAAAACAAAACATTTTTAGAGTTTTTATGTTTCTATCTGTCTGTTATGGCATCACAAAAAAAGAACTACTGATATGATTTTCACAGTTTTGTACTTTAAAAGTTAATTTAAAATGTGAGCTTACTTTCTTCTGATTCATGTCAGTAAGATCTAAAAAAAAATACTGTATTTGTCCATGCGAACAAAGGCGCAGACAAAAATAATGACATTCGAAACCTGGGTGTCATAACTTTCACTAACACAGAAGTGCATTTGGGTTCGGCCCCCATGGAACAACACGCAGGTGTTTTGGTTATACACCTGGCAACTTTGTAGTTCAGCTGGTGTTCGTATGACAAAATAATAAAAATCCTAATAATAAAAACTCTTTACATTTTGAAAACTAATTTATTTAGTTACGAATTCCCCTACAAAAATGTAATTTTATGTTCGTGTATATTAGACATATTATGACATACGAGGAGACAAACTTTATTATGTTACGTTATGGATATACATATTTAATTAAATGCTATTTTTTACTTATTTAACGAAAAGGATAAGTATGTACAGTAGTTATATACATACATATAAGGTAGCCATTCAATATATTTTATGATTAATGATAGTTAAGTGAAATTCATTTCTCAAGTAGAGACGTGATCTTATAACGTAACTGTGATTTTTAATACATGTTTTAGTGTACGAACATAATTATTTTTAAGTTAATTTTATTAGAACAACTGCGGAGTTAAAAAGATTACTCACTACATTGTTCTGGTAAAACACATTTCCCTATGTTGCGGTCGTACACGTAACCTTCTTTACAATCACACCCATTGAGCTGACAGATTTCTGGACAAGCTACAGTTTTGTTATAATCTGTACAGGAACGTCCACAGTAAGTTCCACAGCCAGGTCTTGCGTTGGGGTCGCCTCCGCAGCCGTTAGCTATTGAACATTAAAAGGGAGCATATAAAAATAATAGCATACGACAAATTGTAAAAGAATATTGTCGTTCCATAAGCATAAAATAATAAAGAAATATTCACAATATTTATATATTTAAAAATTAAAGTCTAAACAAATCTACTTATAAGTCGATCCCGTTCTCCTTTCATTGTTCACAGCTTATAATCTGTGGACACTAGAAAGAATTGGGAAGGAGGAGAAATTTATTCTGAATTGCTTCAAAAGCGTAACAGAAATAGTACCATATCTATATATTAATTAGTAGCCCGCTTTAGTTTCATTAAATATATATATTCATTCTTAGGTTTCTTTTATTGGATACGAAATTTATTAATTTATTAGGACCTTTACTAAGTATTTATTTGTTAAATAAAATTAGAATATATTATAATACCATTGTTGAGTTGAAGATCTCTTCTTCACATCTTAAAGGATCCAACTAATTGAAAGTAGTATTACGGCAGGACAACTTGTACAACGCTTAACATTTAAGCTAAGTTATAAATATCTATGTAATATTCGTATAGTATAATAAGCCTTTAAAAATAAAAGAAGAAGTAAATAAACATAGCATAAATAATTTTGCCTTATTACTAAGAAAAGGATATAAGAAGAAATCCATTCTTTTCAAATGGTGTTCCGATCAATTTTGTCATGGGTATACTTACATATACCACATAATATTATATCATACTACACAATAGCAAAAATAAGTGACAAAAGTTAACTTACGGCATTTATCATTCGGGACGCATTTTCCTGTTTCATCACGAAGATAGCCTTCAGCGCAAATGCATCCCTTGATGCATTGTTGAGGATCGATTCTTGGACAACTAATGGGTACACCCAACTGGGAGCAGTTGAGGGCTCTGCACTCTCCTTGTATGCACGATGAATAAACCTCGTTCTTGGGGCATTCTTGGGCTAAAACATTTTGGACTTCATATAAAGTACTCTACTTGATAATTACTTATTATTTTCAATTTGTAGTGAGTATTTAGGTAAAGATAGTTATCAATAAGACCAGCATAGACATACTAGCTTTAGTGCTATTTGCATAACTTTTTATGAATAAACATATTTTTTTTCGTTTATTAGTATAATATCATATAATACGTAGAATTACATATTATTGATATAATATAATATATTGTATTTTATTTTCATATGTAGAATTGGAATTTTATGTAATGTTTATGAAAATTAAATTGATATAAAATTTATTGTTTATTTATTCGAATTTATCAAAATACATTGAATAATCTTCTATATTCATAATATCATCTCTATTGTGAATATAGAACTTGAGTCGAAAAGGAAAAAGAATTTGTATACTTGTGTAACCAGTTTACAAATTACGGTAACATGATAAAGATGTTGAAAGGACAGTGAATGCGGAAAATAAAGTCAATGGGTCTTGCTTTCTATTATGAATAGTAAAAGTGTCTTACGACAAGTGCGTTTGGCTATCCATAATGGAGTTCCAATACCTACGTTTATATACGATAGTGAAAGTTGAGTATGGCAGAAGAAAAATGAAAGTGGAACCAATGCGGTGGCAATGAGATCTATAAGTAATATTTGTGGGGAGTGTCTTTACAAAATAGATGTAAGGACAGTGATGTGGTTTGAATGAAGATATAGTGACCAAAGTAGAAAAAGGTACATTGCGGCGGTTTGGTCACTCGGAAAGGATGAATGAAAATAAACTGAAAAACCAAATCTATACAGCAAACGTGTGTAAAGGAAAGTTTAGCAAGGGTCGCTCTTAAAAATATATGTAGACTAAATTAGATGTATATTAAAAGGGCCTAATTTTAAACCCCCGAAATTGACGAGCTTACATGAAAAGATTGATAGGCATCAGTGAAGCAAGAGAGATATTGCAAAAATTGTACTATCTAGAAATTCATAGCCTCTGCCTCCCATTCTGAGAAATAGGCGCGCGTTTATATTATTATTATATTGTGAACAAGATATTTACATATGGTAAACTATAATGTACTTTATTCTTCTTTTGGGTTATACCCTAGAAGAAGAATAATACTGTTTCGAATAACAAACAGACAAATCTTGCGGTGAATGTGGGATAGAGTGGAGTCCCATACTGGCTACAGTAGTCGAGGACATGTTGTTAAAGCGGTCAAGTTTCGTTCTACTTTTAAGTATTATTTTTATAAAGCTCTGTTGCAGACTGTAGTATTTTTAAAAAAATATTAAACAACTGAATATTTCAAGTTACACACAATATAGAAATGTATGTCACCACTTTTGTGATTCAATTGTAAAAATTTATGTGATAAGTATAATATTAATACTGTGTTATGAATTTTTGTGTATGTAGTGCCAGTACATACAATAGAAAGAGTTCTATGATGGCATGTGTATGGAACAACAATTGAAATAAGTCTATCAGTTATAAATCTCCTTTTATGGAGCCGACAACAACAAGCCAACATTGTCTAAATAATTGTTACGTCACGAAAAATATGTAAGGTTGCCACAAAGAGGTATTATAAATGTTTTATTTGAGTTAATAACAAAAATTTATTTTTTGTATTACCATAATTTTGTTTTAAAACTTATGTACAAAACATTAAAACATGACCTAATAGTACATACCTTCCAAAAAAGTAATTGTAATAAGAAAAAAAAAAATTGATATACATTTAATAAATAATTTTGACACGAGTAAGGGCATCTTTTCTCGGCTTTTGTAATATTAATTTGAAATCAATAAACAGGGCTTCTTTATTTTATACAAATACATATTAATAGTATAATATTTTACCTTCACTTTTTACCTTATTTCATTTTTTGGGAATTGATAGAATTTTAGATCATTTTCGTATATGACAATGAAATATGGCTATAGACGAAACGCGTACTACGCATGATAATTACATTAACAGTTACTTTGTTTATTACGTCCGTTTTTACGACCACTAAACAAATTTCAAAAAGGTTGAGTAGAATAAATGTGAAATTTAAGTTACCATAGGAAAAATTGAAATTGTCCTTGTGAATGCCCTAAAAATTCAAAACAAATTACTACGTAAAAAGGTAGTTGTGACTAAATGTAAATCATTTGTAAAAAGAAAAAGACGAACTTAAAAAAAATAACATTTTTAATACTGATAAACAGACGTTTTCTAATATTGTCATAATGAAAACAATAATACAGAGTAATGCTTTTTCCAAAAAAAAAACATGTACTTTGATCACACTTTGATTTATGCTTACACATGTACCTAGTACGCACTAAAAAATTCTGGAATTAATTAGATAAAATTTCCTTGGATGTTAATAAGTGAATTTATTGTTTCTCAAAACATTTTCCGTTAACATAAATGCACGAATAAACCAATTTTCAAAACATTTATGCCACTCTTCCCTGGTGTCCTCGAAACATGTTCGTTATTCTTTTTGACAGCCTCTTATGGTGATAAAAAATGGATGCGTGTGCTTATGTACGCGCGTGAGAAGTTATACTTCTCTGGTATTATTAAAAAATAGTTTTTTATTGCATGTGAATAATTAATTATAATAATTAATTAATAAATAATTAATTACATTAATATTAATGATTAATTACATTAATTAATAAATAATTAATCACATTAATTAGTAAATAAATAATTAATTACATTAATTACTTAATACATAATTAATTACATTAATCAATAAATAATTAATTACAATAATTAATAAATAATTAATTACATTAATAAATTTAATAATACATTTAAAAATTCAATTTAGTTTATTCATTTTTCAAATATTAATTTTTTTCTTAATTTAATACTCACTTTCCATTTTCATCAATAAGTTTTCATTAAATTTGTTCATTTCAAGATTTTCGTGTTCAAATGTTTGTGAGAGATTGATCGTATTTAACTCATGCCTATGCCTAAAAATACTTGAATTTCATGGTAGATTATATGCCTGTCTGCTTTGATCATACGTTACACAGTATCAACGTTTGTGCTGTTCATAGTAGTGGACGGGCGACCATCACGAAATTCGTCACTAAGATTGACACACCACGCTTGAATTCTCCAAACTAGTTATAAAAAGACGTTTTACATAGTGCTTTATCACTAAAAGCAATTCAAAGCCGAGCAGAGCTCTGATGAACTATCAAATTACTCTTAAAATCGTAGAAAATCATACTGCAAAGATTTTTACGACACAAATCCATATTGACGAAGACACGCAATTTTTATAATGACGCCACAATGTAACAATAACTGTATTTTACAGCCAAAGAGTTCCATTTTCACATGTAGTAATTACTTATTAAACATTGTCTATGTCAGTGGTCAGTTCCAGAAACTTATTGTGCGCCCCACTTTAATATACTGAGTAATCATAAAAACTTATGAATGAAATTCAAAATATAGAAATACCGTTTTTTTGAGATATCTTTACTTTCTATAAACCGTATCGACATTGTCTAGTCGTCCTCTGCGTTTTTCACAAGTTCGAAACCCTTATTCTACTCAGTATGTATTAGTGGTAATGTTGTGATATTTGTTTGTTTTAACTAATAAGATTTTATTTATTTATTCGTTTTAATTTTGCACATTGAGAAATGAATTATTTGTTTAAGTTATTTTATTTTATCATGTCTACATAAGTTAACATTATGTTTATGATGAAGTTAGGTATTCGTAAAATTTGACTTAAAAAATTAAATTGATTTCGTAAAAGTACAGCTTATCCGGCTATAAAATAAATGCAATAGTAAATGAACAAAATTTTAAATATTCTACACACAATGTGTACGCACCCGGACAGTAAAGGGATCGCCAGTCCAGGGGGCTTAACTTCGCGCTGCCGTTCGTTTCAACGGTTCGTGACGGGTGCGTGACCTCGAATCGTCCAGTGATCCGCGTATGGTTTACTTTCACTCAATTCTGTATTTCAATGATTAGCGTATTTTACATATCTCGTAACAGCCCGCGTTTTATTTGTGTCTCTGTATATGCATTTACGCACCGTCTGTCCGCGCTTGAAACGCCTTACGTTTTATCCGAACGTTTATTGTGATGTTCTTCGTTCAGCACCGCACTGTCAGTCTATTGTCTAAGGTCTAGGGTAAAAACTCTAATTTAAGTATGAAATTGTGTAAACATAGAAGAAATAGTAAAAGCAGACCACAGTCCAATCAGAATAAACGAATATGCATTGAAACAACCGTTTTTTTTTGTTACATGTTGTATTTTACAAATGTGTCACACTTAAAATAATGACTTTCTAACATAGATAAGAGAGAGTGCCCCCTGTCCAACGTAATACTCACAGCATTTGTTATTCTTATCTACAAAACTTAACATTATCTTTATTAATTGTTTTTTTTTTATATAATCTAACCGTATGTTCTTTGTATTTATGTAAAAGGTGAAACAAAGAAAAAATACGAGCAAGTTCATTTTTTTAATGTGACGTAAAATGTTTAAAATATTTACATTTCTTCTCACGGAATATTACAATGAGCATAAATGGATAGGCTTTGGTAGACATATTTTTTTTTTATTTCTTACAAGTGTTTTTCTACGTCATACAAAATTATTACATTTGAAAATAATAACTTTCTATCAAACGTAAGATCTTCTTTATGTTTGATAATAAGTCGCGAGTGAAAGCTAATTATTACGTAAAAATAATAATTATTATATTAAAATAATGATTTTCTATTTAACATAAGGGAGAGCGCTTCTGTAACATAACACTCACAGCATTGGTCCGGTTCGATGCACTCGCCGTTGCTGTCGCGGTAGTACCCTTCCTTGCACCGGCACTGCGGCGCACAGGGCACCACTATGCCGATGCGGGTACCCAGCGGGGCGCCGCAAGTGGTGTTCTTGAGGTAGTCGGCGCACTGGTCGCTGGGGCACTTCGCTGGGCACGCCTGGTACTCCTCGTTGGCTCGGTCGCACTCGAACGGAGCTGCAATCAAAGATCATACTTTAGGAGATAAGTTCCCTTTGCCATTTCGGATGACTTTAGTGTGGTGACAATAAGTAATATTATCACTTATCGACAGATGAAAATGAAGACATTCATGGAGATGGAAGCCTATAACA
Source organism: Eumeta japonica (assembly GCA_005406025.1). Lineage (NCBI taxonomy): Eukaryota > Metazoa > Arthropoda > Insecta > Lepidoptera > Psychidae > Eumeta > Eumeta japonica. The sequence continues at coordinate 267,224 of BGZK01000631.1, read as the reverse complement.
AGTATGTGAGTATTACGTTATAATATTCTCTATTTATATTGTCTGAGAAAGAGAGTAGATAGCAAAAAGAAACTCGACTAATAATTTTTTTTGTATTACATATGTATCTTTAATAATAAAGATATTAGCACATTCATGGTGATCGAGGCCCGTTTACTATTTCTTATATGTCACTACTTTAATTTCATGATTTCTCTATGAATGCTTTTCATAATAAATGCTTCAAGGAACATGTTTTATGTAAGACGCATAATGATATTAAGCGAAAATGGATAGTCGATTGCTTATTGGGCTGCGGTAAAAAAACTCACGGCACTCTCTAGTGGGAATGCATTTGCCAGTTTTGCGGTCGCGATGGGTATTGAACGCGCAAGTGCAACGTGGAGCATCGCACTTTTTGCCAGCAGGACATGTCAAAGCATCATCACGAGACTTGGGGCAGTACTCAGCGTCACACTTCACCGGCGGACACTGGTTGTATACTTCGTTGGCCGGACAAGCATCTGTTAACAAATATATCTTATAATTTAGTTTCACAGTTAAAAATGACAGACAATATACGTAATGTGTCAAATCTAACGGAGAACGTTTACAATTTATTTTTATGCTTTTGTTGCAATCCGTCATGAATCCTATATTATAAAACGAGCAATTCTTGTATGTATATATATGTAACGACGATTTTGCAAAGGACCTTGATGATTACAATATTTTATTTGAATTGATAAAACTTTTATTTTCAAGTGTGTCTATATGTTTTCTCAGAAAATAAATCGATTTTACACAAAAATAAAAATTCCTAAGCGTTGATTCATAGCACTATCCGACACAATTTTGATGTAATTGAACTATTGCCAGGCTCTTAGTTCTTTATAAGGAATGATACTACATTATATAAACTTCAGATGGCACTACGTCAGTGAAATAAATAGAAAAACTCGAAAGAAGAGAAAGTTCGATTATCCAGGTACTTATAAAGTTATTATAACATTATTAAAAATTTAGTATTAGAGGCATTTTTGAAAAAATAGTAGAGATCGTAAATTTAAAGGTGTCTGAACCTTAACAAAACCTTACTCTTATGGCAGCACAAAAAGAACTACTGATAAGATTTTCATAGTTTGGTAATTTTGAAATGACCCAAACTAATGTTGATGGACTCAACAATAAAAAGTGAAAAAGTATTATAAAGAACAAATTTATCCAACACAAATAAAATATCAAAAAAAAAATATGTAGCTAGTCAGCAAAAGGATAATAAATTTTGACAAAAGCATAGAGCATTTATGTATCGCACCGTGAATACTGGGAAGGTCAGTAAGGAACACGCAATAATTTCCTAGTAAAATTATATTCAGAAGCTTTTAAACATTGTCTTATTACTAATGCTGTAGTGATTGCATGTAATGAAATTGTCATTACAATTGGATAGAGTTCAAATTTACATAATAAATAATTTAATAGACTTAAAATCGTAGCACGTTTATACATTCAAAGTATAACTTTTAAGATACACCAAGGATCTTATACAGATTTTTGACATGTAAACTTATCGAATCATCCAGAGCACAGAGGCCTCGATGTGTGCATGGTGTAAGGTGTACACACATAAGTGCATGATGTGTGTACACCTTTAATATCATATGGACTTGGTGGTTATGGCGCTATATTTGAATAACATTTACACTTTATCATGTGTAAATGTTACAATTAGCTATTGCGGATAAAAAATAATTGTGCTTAAATATATTCTCTCTAGAAATTTCTTTCTGAAATCTACTTTTATTCGTTTTTTTTTTTTTCAAATGGCCAAATCACCTCAATACATATTTTCCTAATTTCCTTTATTATGTTCAGTACTACATTGTCAAATATCAATATGGAAAAATAACTTAAGTAATTCAATTTGCGGTTGTTATCACTAATAGAATGTCTACTTGCCACATTTATCTTTGGAGACGCAAGCACCAGTAGAATTTCTGTAGAAACCCTTTACACATCGACATTTTGCGGCACAGTTTGAGTCTCCGGACGCGGGCTGCAGTGGGCAGGGGTATATTTTTCCTGCACTATCGCAGGTATCAGGAGGACAATTTGGAGCGCATTTATCATATACTTCGTTCGGTTTTGTGCATTGCAAACAATCATCTTTACTGACGCAAACATTCTCAGCGTTCCTATAGAAATTAGGTTTACACCTGCAAGCTGGCTTACAATTTGGGCTACCCGGTACAGGTTGCCTAGGGCAGAATATCTTTTGTCCTATACTGGAGCATGTCTGAAGTGGACAGACTCCGGGACAAGCGTTATACTCTTCATTCTCTCCCGTACATTGTAAAGCTGAAACCAGAGATTATTATTAAAGTTTATTTTTATTAAGGTCTAACTAGAACAACTATCTAGTTAAAAATTCAGTACATTATCCAAATTTTATATTCGTATAACATTCAATACTCACTACATTGTCCCGGTAAAACACATTTTTGTACATTGCGGTCGTATACATAACCTTCTTTACAATCACACGAATTGACTTTACAAATTTTTGGACAACCTACGGTTTTATTATAATCTGTACAGGAGTGTCCACAGTAAGTTCCACAACCAGGTCTTGCGTTGGGGTCGCCTCCGCAGCCGTTAGCTAAAACATTGAATGGTAAAATAAATAAAGTATTTAAAAAACATAAATTGAAGGAGGATAGTAAATTACAATACTCATAAAAAGAAAAGTAAAGAAATAGTCACAGTTCATTCATTAATTTAAACGTTCAACTATTTTTACTTTTTAGCTCCTGTAACAACGTGACTTATTTGAAAGAAGGAAAAAATAGTCTAAAATATTTCTGTAAAGGACAGTATAAAAAAATATGATGATACAAGAAAATACACAGACATATTTTAAAAAATTAAAAAAAGAAATTCATTTTTAACATATTTCATTTTTTTTCGATTTTATGGTCTAGTATTAATCATTGTTTTTGAATAAAAGTGAGGAATTAATTGTATTTCAATGCGGGCGGAGCTACGGGCAAAAGCTAGTTCAAAATATCGCTATGGTTTTTACAACAGCAAACTTTTACGAAAAACTATTTTTCTTTTTATTCTTACGTAAAAGACATGAAAATTAATCATCTAGAACTCAAATGCAAAAATCGTGTTGATTTATGTTTTAATGAACTTTCTACTCGTATTTTAAGATATAGGTTACTTTTTGTGTTAATTTATGGTTTAATTACAGTACGACGCACGAAACTTGCCGCTCTGAATTGCCTGGGAATGATGTAATGCGCAGATGCAACACTCCTCGACCCTTTCTTTTTCTCATCCATGTGCTTTCATGACTAACTTCACAACGGTAGAGTTTCTTGCGTTGTGTTGTACAACAGAGTAACTCATATAATGCTTGTACATTTAAAGTACGTTATGAAATTCGTGTGATCCTTCTCTAGTATAATAAAAATAGGAGCTATAAAGTATTTTACATAAGATTTTAAAAATAAGGGAACAAAAAAGTTAGCATAGTATGGCTTATTATTTTCTTACTTAAATAGTTTATTATAAAAATTCAACTACATCTGATAATATTTTCACTAATTCTATAATAGATATATTATATATAGAACGTTATTATTAATAGTATACAATACTGAAAAGGAGCCACAAAAGCTAACTTACGGCATTTATCATTCGGGACGCATTTTCCTGTTTCATCACGAAGATAGCCTTCAGCGCAAATGCATCCCTTGATGCATTGTTGAGGATCGATTCTCGGACAACTAATGGGTACACCCAACTGGGAGCAGTTGAGGGCTCTGCACTCTCCTTGTATACACGATGAATAAACCTCGTTCTTGGGGCATTCTTGCGCTAAAGCATTTTGGACTTCATATAAAGTACTCTACTTGACAATTACTTATTATTTTCAATTTGTAGTGAGTATTTAGGTAAAGATAGTTATTAATAATAAAACTTCCATACATCTATGCAAACTGCTGAGCCACTTGCACAACTTTATGTCTATGTACAAATTTTTTTCCGGTTTTAAATATAACCTATTGTAATATTACTCACGGAATGGAAATTTTGTAATAAGTTTTTGAACTTTAAATTACATTACGGCTCGCCGTTTGTTTATTCGAGTTTAATAAAAAATATCTTGTGCAATATATCATCGCTAGTATGAATAATATTTATATTACAAAAGAAGGATATTACAGATTCCATCAAGCTGTTAGACAGAGCAATAGTGTGATAAGGACGGGATGAGTTGGGGACCCATAATGACTACAACGGCCTGGGAATTGTTATAAAAAGCTGTCAAATTGCGCTTTGTTTATTACATATTATTTATAATAGCTGTTTTTGCGAATTGTGAATTCTCTTACAAAAATAAATAACGAACTCAACCTTATATCTTTCGACATAATATAAAATTATATGTAATCACTTTTGTAGTTCAATTGTAAGTATCACTGTGATAAGATTATACACAATATTGTATAATATAAATATTATACAATATTGTATTTATAATATAAATATTGTATTTATAATATAAATATTGTATTTATAATATAAATATTGTATTTATAATATAAATATTGTATTGTATAATATAAATATTATACAATATTGGATTATACACAATATTGTATAATATATAAATTGAAGCAATATTTTACTCCATATGGTGAATCTTTGTGTGTTTGTTTGGGTGTATGTGTGTTTTTTTATCCATGATACAGACAGTTCTAGTGAAAGCATAACTATAGAACTGTGTGTGGACTTTAATTATTTTTCCCGTGTTTAATTTTAGATAAGATTATATACTGACTTATGTTCAGGTAATTATTTCAAATTTATATTTAATATAAATACGCGAGCAAATTTTTAAAATTTATCTCCAAAACCGTAAGTCTTAACGTCCGTTTGGTCCGTATGTGGATAGATGTTGAAACTTCTTATTTTGTCAAAAAAATATGTGAGAATGTGAGCCAACTTTACGAAAAATATTTAATCTCAACTATGAGTCACAAATTAATAGTATTAGTATCAAAGTTTGATGGTTTTAACATGATCTGAAGACGATACTATCACATGCTTAAGTACTTAAAGTTTATTATCTGCCAAGCTACGTATTACGACCGCCATGTCATTACTTAAACTTTGCGTTTTAGTAAGTTTACAGCCATGGCTATATTTTCAAAAATGATCATGTCTAAGATTATGAATCTCAAAAGCCGTAGTGTTGGTATTCGTAAGTTTTAAATTACTACAGATAAATCAAATTAATTAACGACTACAATTCATAAAACAAAAATAAACTTTTATACAAAGACGTAAACATCTTTCTGTCTCCCATTTTTAATTAGGCAAACATTTCTTTTGCAAATATTTGGTTTCCTCTTTGTGCATTTCAATTCCTGTTGAAAACAAACTATTGCAATTCGTTTTATTTTTTTTACGACGAACACTTTAAGCCCCATTTGAATTTCACATCAAAGCTGCAAACAGTAGCTAATGCTTTCTGATTACTTTGTTTTACGTTTGTTGCATCTGTTTGTTACGACCCCTGAATCAAAGCGTTTACCCAGGACGAAACTATGACTATATGAAATATTTTAATAATTCATAACACACTAGTATGTAAAAAGTTAGTTGTAATAAATTGAAATCAGTAGTAAAAATTAAACAAATATAGAAACAGCCTTTTATTATAAAGTCACGCCTACTTCCCAGAAGCATAAGCAGAAACTACAGACTTCCCCACGGTTACGATCTTAGCATATCTCTCGTACTGCACTGTTTCATCACGAATAAATTTATTGTACATATGTAACATAACGATTAATTATATACTGTATCATATGTGTTTAGTTTAATTATAAAAAAACTTATTACAACATTAAAAATAAGGAAATGTTTTTTTGTTACAGCTCTACCCTCTATACACCGTATGGTACTGCTTAGACATTGCTACGTTTTCAAATTCAAATTCAACTTAAAAATATCTTTATTTCTTTGGCTATAGAATAACACTTCAAATACATCATATTTTTTTGCGAATTTACACTTTGCCGCTCGTTCGGAAGTTAGTTTTCTACCAAGAAGAAAGATCAAGAAATTTAAGAGTAGTTCTTTTTTAATTTCATCACGTATAGCCAAAACCATTAATGAACGAAACCGCCCGGTAAGAAGTGAAGCCGCTTATGGTAATAGATATTTGTTTTCTAAATATTCGGAAATTGTGTAATACCCCTTTGTACTAAGTGATTAAATATTGTATTATGTGAGGTGTTAATTCGCGGAAATCCATAGTAGTATTGCATGACAGCGGCCCGCTTAACGAGGTTGTGTTGGTTGTTTTAACGCTCCTTGGACCCTGGTAGATGTGACATTCGGCAATTTTCTGAGGATGTGCCTGGTTGACATGAAACGTACGTAGAATTAACAATTTAACGGTTAGAGGAATTAAATAAATATAAAAATAAATAACACTTGCTTAGGTGTTCGATATCTGTCAATCCTCTGTAATCAATATTCAATCATTTGGATAGAGATTCGTAGTGGAGAGGCAGATTCGAGAATCAGCGGTGGATTGCATACTGCATGTTAATGCATGTTGCAGGCAGGCGTCTACTAAGTGATTGTTTAATAATACTTTCAAATTTCTTTAAGTTTTTGCAAGATAAAAAGTCACTACCACTTAGCCCTACTATTTACTCAGTAAAATAACTATTGAGTAAATAGTTAGAGTAATAATGTAATGTTATTTTCCGTCTGTTTTACCTAATCTGATCAAATTTACTTATTTCTTTTAGAGTTGATTATTGGAAAAAAAATATTTGTCTGGAATATCTTATGTTTTCGTATATACACAAGTTGACATTATCTTTATTAATTGGTTTCAAAAAAATAATCTAACCGTATCTCCTCTGTTCTTATGTAAAAGGTGAAATAAACAAAAAATACGAGTACTTAAGTTCAATTTTTTAATGTGACGACAAATGATTAAAACTTCAATATTTTTTTTACGGTACACTCAATTAGAAGATATGGGTAAGCTTTGGTAGACATTTTTTTCCAATTTTTTACCTGTGTTTTACTACGTCATATAAATTATTACATTTAAAAATAATAATTTTCTATTAAACGTAAGCTCTTCTTTATGTTTGATAATAAGTCGCGGGCGAAAGCTAATTATTACGTAAAAATAATGGATTGTTATATTAAAATAATGATTTTCTATTTAACATAAGGGAGAGCGCTTCTGTAACATAACACTCACAGCATTGGTCCGGTTCGACGCACTCGCCGTTGCTGTCGCGGTAGTACCCTTCCTTGCACCGGCACTGCGGCGCACAGGGCACCACTATGCCGATGCGGGTACCCAGCGGGGCGCCGCAAGTGGTGTTCTTGAGGTAGTCGGCGCACTGGTCGCTGGGGCACTTCGCTGGGCACGCCTGGTACTCCTCGTTGGCTCGGTCGCACTCGAACGGAGCTGCAATCAAAGATCATAGTTTAAGAGATAAGTTCCCTTTGCCATTCCGGATGACTCTAGTGTGGCAAAAGTAAACAACATTTTTTTGTATTCCTTCAATTGAGGGTAGACATTAAAAAGAAACTCCATCAAAAAGACTAATTTAATTCTTATAAATAAAAAGTATTTTTTTTAATCATCGTCAATATAATACTAACATGACCTTTAAAATTAAATTCATCACATTTATGGTGATCGACGACATTTTTATTAATATTTATATTTCGCTTACATTTCCAATTTAGTTTCTTATCGTCTATATGAATGCTCTCTATGATAAATATTGTTTTATGTGATAAAAGTATTTTATGTAAGATATTAACCTAAAGCGGCTAGTCGATTGGGCTACGACAAAAAGAACTCACGGCAGTCTCTGGTGGGAATGCATTTGCCGGTTTTGCGGTCGCGATGCGTGTTGAATGCGCAAGTGCAGCGTGGGGCGTCGCACTTTGTGCCAGTGGGACATGTCAAAGGGTCATCGCGAGACTTCGGGCAGTACTCAGCGTCACACTTCACCGCCGGACACTGGTTGTATACTTCGTTGTCCGGACAAGTTGCTGTAAACAAATAATTCTTCAAAATTTAGTTTGACTGTTATTAGTAATTGGGAATGAATTATAGCAAAATAAAAATGAACTGAGTTTATTTAATATCTATTAAAATGTCACATTATTTAACAACTTGTAAAATTTTCAATTTGGAGGCTCCCTGATATTGAATATTGAAAGATTAAGTAACTTTATTGTAATAAACATGTAGTACGTCTGTCATATATAGATGACAGATATTTTTCTACAAATAATTAATGTCAAATATTTAAATAGTTTTTTATCCAAAGCATTTTTTTTTAATTTTAAAAGGCTTTCTTATAGTTTGGTAAAAATTTCTTATAGTTTGATAGAAACGTCATAGAAAACGTATAGAAACGTATAGAAAACGTCACTTGAAATGATAAGTACAATCGGAGACTATTTGTTTTACTATATTCGTCTACGAGGGTAAAATCGCCAGTAAAAGTTAATGTATCAATATTTACAAATACGCCCTTCGTGACCTGTGTGGCATAACTTAGCACACAAGTATACCTGGGTCCATCTCTCACTCAAATAACGTGTAGTTATTTGTTTTATAAGCCTGGTAACTTGTCGTTCAGCCGTTGTTGATATCACAGAATAAAAAAATATATATTTTCTTCTTATATTAGTATATTTCATATATTGATATTACATATAGTAATATAGTATATTGATATTAAATATAATAGTATTATAGATCATTATAGTTAATATATTATATTCAAGATCATATTTGTTTAATATGATCTTACCCGCAAAATCATGTTATGCCCGTACATATTATACGTACTAAGGCATATAAGTAAACAAAAAAATATATTTTCAAGTGGATTTAGATCCTGGATATTTAATGAAATGTTATTATTTGCACATGTAAGGTAAAGAAGGTATGATAGTATGCATATATCATATGGCTATTTAATATGTCATCTGATAAATAATAAATAGAGTGAATTTCGTTTCTCAAGCACCGTCTTCTGAGTAGATACCTAATCTTACAGCATAATGATGAGTTTTTAAGACAAGTTTCGGGGTATATATATGACAGCTCAAACAGAATGATCCAAAGTTCAAATGAGAAGATATTAGAATTAAGGATTATATTGTTACCATAAAATGTTACCTATGTATAATAAAAATTCAAGAAATTTAGGCTTCAGGCTTCCATATTTCCCATAAACGTATATGGTTGTCACTATTTTTTTTTTGAAGATATATCACTTTTCTCCTAATAAAGCTGACAAAAGTGAGAATTATATAATAAAAAAAAAAGTAAAATTGTACAAAATATTGTGGCGAACTGCTCTTATAAAAAAGGTAATAAACTACAAGAAGAAACCTCCAACCGGAAGAACAAATGAATAAGAACAAAAGTTGGTGTGGAACATCATATGTGAATTTTGATTCGTCAGATTAATCTAGAAAACACTGGACATTTATTTGTTTACGTCAATCGTGGTAGGTTATAAAATTTATTTTTAAATTGGGGATGATATATTTTTTGACCTTGATTATATTTAAAGAACATTCTAGACTAGTATTCGCAAGTACAGGTGGATTTTAACACGCATCTTGTTGCAAATATTGATAATCTTCTATCTTTATAAAACAATTTTCCCAAAGAAACCATAGTCATTGAAGTAAACGTTTCTGAGAAAAATAGATTAGAACATCTACGTAGAAATGTCGTACTGATAGCTTTAGAACAGCTGACGCGTTGCGCCGTAGTGCGCCGCGCGACCGGCTACTTCCGCGCTTGCAGTTTGGCCGAACATTTATTAGGGTTATATGTCTATTATTTTATATTATTTATAAGTAATTTTTTAATGATATATTTTTATTATGTTGTTCTAAAAGAGAAGAAGATATTTAATATTTACGAAAAGATACATTATAAAATCCATCCTGTATAGATATAGGAATTTGAGTATTAGTTTTCTGTTGATGGGAAGTGATTTAATAATAGTCGAGTGCGATCAGTAGGTATTTTAAGTTTGATCAGTTAAAAGTGCTCTGGTAGTTCCGTAGCGCATTGGTGAGTCACAGTATAATTTTAGTATAAGTTTTATATACACCTTTTATTTTTCTTATAGTCTACTTTTCTGTTCTTCTGAATCCAGAATATCTGATAGCGATGTATCATGGCGATATTACCTATACATGTCACTATATTAGCGTTTTCGTTTACTTTGAATTTGGATATGTTCCAACTAATATTGTAAAATCATATGATTATATTTTGTATCAGTATATACTTACCCAATTATGAACCCTTATAATTATGTTAGTACAAACTTAATTAATTTTTGTAAAAATTATTTATGAATATTCAGCTTGTTTATCTTGTATATAGGGGAAAAAATAAAAATTAAAAATAGGTTGAAACAAATACAACTCAAAAGCTAAAACTCTATTCAGAAGGCATGATTAATTTTTATACACTATATATGCAACGTTTAACCACATCACAACCGCGAAACATAGATTAAAATTGTTTAGTATTGGTTTAAAGCTTGTTTTGTGACATGAATATTGCAGTTGTCGCATCTGGAAATTAATATTTTTGGTCTTTCTAAGAATTATTGCGTGGTAATTAATATGAAATAACGCTAGTAAACTACATTTAAATCTATATTTCTATCAATAATTATTTCTAAGCATATTAATAATGGTATCCAAAAATACTACCATTTTCGGATATCTTAAAAGTTTTATGCAACATACGAAAAGTTTATCATTTCCCAATAAGAACTCATCCTAGTGGTAGTGTTTCATGTCAGGCCATATCTTGAACAGAAAGGCATTTCCAAAGACATTATCTTTTTTTTTTAACACGAAACAAAAAGTGTTACAAAGATTAAAAGAACATGTACCGCGTAATGTATGACATATGAAACGATATTATAAATTTAGTAGCTGTGATTGGTTTTGGTTGCATTCGCACATGTGATCTAGGTGACCCATTACATTTTGCCGAAATATTTATCATTGACTTACTTTACTAAAATATCTAACAAGTTTATTGGTTTTTAACAGTAACTAGTAAAATAAAAATATTTTCTCTGATTAGTTACTAAGATTTTGGTTCTAAAATATTACAAAGAAATATTCCATATACGTTTGTAGATTATTACTGTTTTATGTAGCATGATACTGTCTAAATATTTAAGCACTGCAGTAGAAACAACATTCTTAAAAGCTTTGTGCTTAAATAAATAATTTGTGTAAGCGGTGAACAGAGTTTATTTAAAGTACAGGTAAGTTATATTTAGTTTAAAGACACTGAATAATACACTTGTTACATTATACATAATGATTCCAATCCACGTTAATTATAAATTATATGTAAAAAAAATTGTAAATGTATAATTTTGTTAGTGAAAATGGAATGTATATGAAAAAAAATAAAAGTGTTACATTAAGAAATATTGCGAAACATCCTTTTGCTTTTTCATGCTTTTAGTCGATACAGGTAGATATCACAGTGTCTTCATAACTCGATTAAAATAAGGTGTCTGTTTAATTTTCATTTTTTTATTTTTATTTATTTTTTTATTGAATTTATAGAACTATTAAAGTCATAAAATATTCCTCCCAGTATCGATCGTAATAAACAGTAAAATTTTTAGATTATCACGTGTTATTCGTTATTTAAATAGAAATGTATTATATTAACATAATAACCATTCTAAACATCCCACAAATTATGGGTGTTAATATAAAAATGCTAAGTTAATGTTAATACAAATAAGTAATGTTTTTAAAAGTCGCCTATGTCCCTCAATCTGTATTTCGCACATGTTTTACGCTAAAATCGCAAAGAATAAATTTCAAAGTACGTATTCGATCCTTGTCTCAATCCTAATTTTGGTTATGCTTGCGGTTAAATTCCGATATAATTAAGAGTCGATTTCAACCCTGCTTTCGACGATACATCTTGTTTCGGGGAACGCGGTGCGGCGGCAGGCGGCCGGAGGCTTCTCGTGATCGCACAGGCCGTATTGCACAACATTTTTATTAATTAATATTTTAACGTTTAAATACCTGTTCCATCCGAGGAATATTAAAATTTGATCTAACATGTTTTTATGATAAAACATTTTCCCATGCAAAGTTTTGCACCCTTGTTCGTGTCCTTAGCGATTAAATATTAGAATATGTGTTTCATCAACTGTTTTAACGACTATTAAAACTAAAGTATCTAATAATGTAACTAGAAAAATTATATTGCCTATTCAAAATTTGTATCAGCAAAAATAATTTTAGGAAGAGAATTTGTCTTTTCCACTTTAGATACAGAATTTCACGGAATCCATTCTTAAATGATATGCATAAAAATAACAAATTTTGCATGCCTTAAGTGGAGTGTAGGTATGTTTCTACTGTTGCCTGAAAATCCCATCTACACTGGGTGTGACCACGATAACTAAAAAATTATCATCACTAGTTATGATTTAATATAACACTCATGCAATTATATATAAAAAAAAAATGCACAAAAGTTCCACAGGAATTAATATTTCGTGCCCATGTGGGCGGAATCGCTAGTAAATACGCACACTAATTCGTTTTGCCGGCGAAGAAAAACACTGTGGTGAAACCTGCCCATCGTGGACGGTCCGCCAGGGCCTCCTACGGCATGCGAGATTCTCCACGAGCATCAGGTTACCATGTGAGGACTATGGTTCGAGGTGGCGAATCGAAAATTTTAGTGGTAGGGATCTCAATTTATCTCAGAAAATACGAAACTTGTGAAGGTGATCTTTGGTAATCCGATTGGTCGACTTTAATTTGTCAGTTGCGGTTACACAATTTATTAACTACTGGAATAGAGAAAGAAACTATCAAAAATACATATTTTACGACAGAGATTTACATTTCACATGCAAATGGGACTGATTTAAGCCTCTAAATTTTCTACATAGATTAATAATCTACGTATATATTATTTTGAAGCGTTTGTAGACACCTAGAATACTAGTGGAATTTCTCCAAATTAGTTCAAAATATTTTATTTTAAAAAAAAGAAAAACTGTTTTATGTCCTTTAAAAATAAGCAAACGTGCTTGTGTTTTAGTATGCGTGTGCACGAGTTGCCGGACGCTACGCTCTATGTCAAATTAATAGTATATGACTGCGTCATATTAACACTGCCTGTTTAGAGGGCACGCATGCGCTATAGTGGGATGTTATATAAATCGCACGAGTTTAAAAAAAAAATGATTTTCATATTTCATATGAGGTAAAAACCTTATTTCTTAATATGTACCAAAGGATATTTCTTAATATACTGACAACGCTTCAATGCAGGGTTCCAAATGAAAGTTGCTAATGAAATAACTATAATTAGAAACAAATTTTTGAAGTGAAACTTTTGTAGAATCGTTACGATTTGAAACTCCATGACACGAAAATAACTCATCACAGAGACAAACGCATAAATATATAGAATAAGTCGGCGTAGAAATGAGATAAATACATTCGTAGCTTCCCCCACTCTCGTCAACTAAGAATTGTACTTTTTGTCTGCCCTCGTTCATTGCCGAGCAAAGCGAGAGAACAAACATCAGTGTGTAACTATATTGCATACTGTCTAATACTTGCCCTCATCTGAGAGTTTAACGCATGTTAGTACATTCGTGTAGGCCTGAACATTGCGAAGCCTTGGAAGAAGGTATCGTATAGTGAGTATAGTATAGTAGCTATATCTATATTGCACTTCAATATTTTTATATATTTCTAATCCTTTTATAAGTACAAAATTGTACTTAAATATTTTTTAATTAACAAATTTCATTCTTATTTCGTACTATTCACAGATTACATACATAACCTCGCTAAAACGTAAAATAACTTTTAAGCTAGGTAAAGATATTAAAAAAAAATCTTACAGTTATCTTACTGCTGATACTTTATATTCATCTTATTTTCTCGTAGGTTTGTTTTCTAAAGTTTCACTTCTACCGTATTCGAATTGAACACACACACGCACACGCACCCACACACACACTCACACTTTTTTTATTAGACAGAAACACATTTTTTTTTTCAAATCTTTATTATAACTAATTTTTGATTTAGTAATCCTGAACACAAAAAATAATTATTAATCTGTAATAATTGATCAGACGACAAAACTGGTGATTCATATCCAAAATTTCCAAAAAAAAAATTTGCAATTTCTGTTGGGATTTTGTTATCGCATATTTTTAAACACCAGTTTTACTGTCCCCTAACGTTCTTTTGATTCAGTATCTTCACCTTCTTCGCTCTCTTGAGAACCTGACTCAGTAGTTGATTCACATTTCTCTGTAAAAACACAATTCTTTTATGCATGAAAACTTTAAAGACCAACTAATTTCTTGAACAGCAAACATGCAGTCCATATAAAACTTGCTGGAGCATTGTTTTTTGACCCTTGAATTTTTTCAATCAAATTTTCTTCTGAAGTTAAAATGTTACATTTCTATTTCAAAGTATCATGTAAAATTTTAGTGTGACACATGACAATAATCAAATCACTAAAAATGAAAGCTACATTCTGCACCCAGACTTGTATACCAACAAATGAAGTTAAAATTAAAATTGCACTTTAAATGAGTATTTCATATATAAAATAAAATAACCTAAGATAATATCATCATAACTTTTGAATGGTAGATACATATTACACTAAACGTCCGTGCTCATATAAGCCAGTGGGATGATAATGACATGGTGGTTACTGGTGAATAACTGAAAATTATGAATATCTAAAAAATGGTTACAGAACTTGTTCAAAATAGTTTTCACTGAACTTAATGACATAAAATATTTTTATCGATTTAAGTCAGAATTTTTAATACATTATTCATTGCAAAAATAAGTGTTGAACACAAAATGAATGTCGTTAAAAAAAATTAATGACCCGCAAAGTATGCACTCGGAAAAAATATGCGTTTAAGAATTTTTAATACATTTTAGCCCAGCTTTTTCGACGGCGTTATTAACAGTATTTATAGGTGAGCAAAAGAATTGCATTTAAGTTTAAAATGTAAATGTACAGACTATAAGATTCTAGAGGTTTTTGATGTAATTTTAGATAACGGGTAAAGGTAAATGTAAATAATGTTATACCAAAACGATTAATTACTAAACAATAAATACATTACCACCGAAACACTGGAAGTGTAGTACCATTTGATAATATGGTACACTTTTAAATGCTGTGTATTTTATTAAAACTACATTCTAATAAATAGCAATATAAATTTTGAATATTTTTCAAACTAATTCTTTGATAACACTTTAGTAGGCTTCCGTACTTGGGTATCAAAACCCTTATAGGATCAGCCGTGTCTATTTATCCGCTTATCACAGCCAATTCGCTTTGAATCAACTGGACCGATTATGTCAAAAAACTGATACACGTGTATGACCTATCCACGGTGTCAACTGAAGACGGACACGTAACACTATAAACAAATTTTGAACATGGTCATAACTTTTGGGGGCAAATTATATATAAGAAAGTGCGAAATTATTGAACTTAAAATTTTGAAAAACAATACGAAACAGTTTCTTACTTATAAATTACATGTATACCGATGAGTGGTCCGTGATTTTAAAATAACATTGTAAATTTCTGAATGTAGAACGTAAAAACATATATATGCAATCGTTTCAGTTCCACAACAAAATTCGGGTCAAATTTGAAAGAAATATTGGTAAATAATGTATTCTTCGTACGGAATCTTCTCTACGAGAGTTCAACATATGGTTGTCTGATTTTCTCCTATATAATTAGTAGCTAAAATTTCAACTATGACGTTGCTATCACTCACCGCATTCGCTTTCGGAAATGCATTCGCCCTTAGAGTTTGTGTAGTAGCCCTTCTTGCATCTGCATTTCCCTACGCACTTTGGATCTCCGGGCACCACCTGCGCTGGGCAGCTGTAGGACTTGCCGATGCTGTCGCAGGTGTCGGGAGGGCAGTTGTACCAGCACGAGTCGTATATTTGGTTAGGTTTAGTGCATTTCGCTGATAAAAAATTAAATATGAATATGAAAATATTAAAAGGTTCCATAAATGGCTGGGAAGTTTCTAATATTATCTGGTCTGTTCTTAATCATTTAATCATTCATGCATATGGATAATTTAAATTTCACAACGTATATAAAGTAGAAATGTTTACAGGTGATTATAGAATTGTTAAGGATAAAATGGAGTTAGTATAATGAAAACTCCTTACATTGAACAAAATTTAACGTTAATCAACATTTGTTACATTGTTTTAATTATTTATCTAGTGTTGTTGATTTGTAAACTATTCAAGTTGTAGACAAGAATTGTGGAATTAATCTATATTGGTATATAAGCAGTTTTAAAATTTAATCGCTAAAGGAATAAAAAAGGGCTTATAATAATTATAAGGGTTGTGGCCCTTATAATTATTATAAGCCCTTATAAACAACTACAAGAATGGGGTTTGAATCAGTGCACTGGTGGAGTTATTTTTTTAGCGGTCACTAATGTATCTATTTTTACTTAGTAGCACTACCTCGAATAGACATATTTAAGATTAGTAAGTTTTGACTTAAATAATAATGATGCTGAAGTATTTAAACTTCAAGATTACAAGTCTACCTTCAGTGTATACATTTTAGGAATAGGGGTGAGATACTATTAGGCCAGTTATCATTTTATCTCGCTCAAGAAGGAGGGTAATGCTTTCGGAAAATCAAAAGTTAATGGAACAACATGTACATAAAGTAAAGGAAGTCTCGGAAATTTATAAATTCGTACTAACATAACCTCTTGAATATTTAAGTATTTTTTAAAATGAAACACTAACCCATTCTCTTATTTCAAGAAAGTGGTTGCGAAATGGTGTGTGAAGCAATAAAATTTTGTTACAGACAAAAGCTCAAAAGGCCTCTCCGTTTCAGCATCATAACACGAAAACGCGAACGCAAGTCCACCAAAAAAAGTATAAAATAAAATACATATTTTATTATAATGCCGTGGCTACTTAATTGCATAAGATTAGATGGTTTTCAATTTTTGTACATAATCAACGTAGTTATATTTAAAATACTTAAATTAATGTTTACTGAATTTCCAAATTCAGTAAACTCTCGCTGAAACACTTGGTTTGTCTTATACTTTTTAGTTATTTTTTCTTAATTCTTCAATTTTAGTTTTCATTTAACAATTTTTGTTAACCTACATAATTTGAAAAGCATTCCAGATATTTGAAAAGCGTTCAGAGAATTCGCTCTATATATTGAGCTTTTATGTAAGTTTAAATATGGCATATATAATGAATTTCGTTGCTGCTGCCATGAACTTAGAGAGCTTGAAGAATTTTACTCTACAAATGTGGAAATAGTAAATATATCGTTTAACTGATGTCGTTAACATAAACAAGATGTCTAAGATAGACATTTTGAAAAATGACAGTCGATTCAAAAAATTGCCATTCAACGAATTACCAAAAAACAAAGAACCTTTTTCGGTTCATTTTTGCATCGTGGCCGTATTATTATTTTCGTTTGAAAATCCAAACATATGACATTTTTATGTAAAATACGAACCAAATGATACCTCATTCGTTGCATTAATAGTTTTGGAGCGATAATGTCACATATATACATACAAAGACCGTCAAATTCTTTGCTGCACCGTGATTGGGTAAAAATTGTTTTGCCTTAACTATAAAACCAAAAGTCGTCTTACAAATCAATGATTGTATTTGTCGATTTGTTATGCTTGCATTACTCATAATAAATTTTCATAAAACTTGATTTGTTGTGAAGAAGGAAAAGCAATTAAATTTTGTATTCAATATGCAGTTTTCAAAGGATTTCCAAAAAAGTATCTTGCGAACAAAAACAGATAAATCTTTTTTTGGACGCTTGTGGTTTTTCGTAAATACCTCTTTCTTTCTCGTAGATAATTAAATAAGGATTTTTGAGCAATATTTATTTTACGAGTTTTCGACCGCGACTTCTCCCGTGTGGACATAAAATGAATGGAAAATGGGCTATTTCCTAAATTAAACGAGATACTTGCGAAAACCCCATTTAATTTCGTTAAGAGGTATTTTCGTGATGCGAGAACGAACGAACACAAAGACAAATAAACATTTGGGCTCCTATTGCACTCATAATCCCTAATTCACAAAAAAATTAACCGTATCTCAAAATAAATGACATTGTCATAATCAACGTCCTAAAAAAATTCAATAACGTCACCCATAATTATTTTCAGAGTTATTTTCACCGCCATGAAGTCGATATAAAAAAAATCTCGAAATACGTATTTGCTTATTTGTTATTAGGAGTACATTTACAAAGTTTCGAGTCGAAGTCGAGTTTAATACTGAAAATGTGAACTCTTATTTTACGCCTTTGAAGCCTGTATTTCGGAATTTCCTTCCTTATTCATTCTTTACATCTAGAAGGGTAACTCTATGAAAATATTTCAGTTTTCTGGGTCTAATTGTTGATGAATCGGTGCCTTAGCCAGGACTTTTCTTTTTATATATTATAAAGATTATAAAGAGAAAACAAAATGATTTCTAACTAATGGTATAAGAATAGGTTTTCAAACTACAGAATTAATTGCACGTTTATACTTACAGCAATAACTTTTTTTGACGCACACATTCAGATAATCCCTGTAGTAGCCTGATTTACACCTGCAGCCTTCTTTACATTTTGGATCGCCGGGTGCCGGTTGTTCGAGACATGAGAACTTTAAACCGATTGTATCACAAGTCTGTGGGGGGCAGGTTGGTGCGCATGCGTTATACTCTTCATTTGCACCCGTACACTGCAAAGCTAAAATAAATTTTTTTGGCTTAGTTTCGATGAAAACAATTTCTTGCATTTTGATGAAGCTGCGACGAAAGGTCCACGAGGATGCTATTCTTTTAAATAAAATTATTAAAAACCTATTAACAAGGTCAACAATTGTACAACGTCGCAAAGCAATCGCGAAAACAGAGCAAAAAACACGTCAATAGTTATCAGAAGTAAAAGGCATTTTGGTCCTTCATCACTACTACTATGTAAAAGTGGATATTTTTTTCTATGGAAAAAGTATTGAACGAATTAATTTCGAATTGTGCATCAAAACGCCTGTACCACGGACTAAAACATGCGCTTCGTAATATGTAGACGATTCTTCGTCCGTTTGCATTTAAATTTTCCTTTTACCCACAAATTGCCAAACTAACCAATGTCAATTTTTGCACACATAACTATACTCATGACTGAAACACAAATTATATTTTATGAAAGCAAAACGTTATTTGATTTTCAGTATAATTTTGTTTCACACAGAATGCGCATAAGCAATCAAACTTAGGTTTTTGCAGGGTGGCTGCTTAAACCTAACTCATTTACAGAAATTAGACATAAATGTCACGGACCAAGACCGCAGCGTAGTGATAAAATTAATCCTAAATTGTAATATTCAAGTTTCGTGTTTCGCAGCATGAAACGTTCGAGGAGCACACATTTCATTTGACCTTTAATGTGAACGCGTGCCTTCGTGTTGAGGCCTGCCGTTGTTAGACGGTGGGCGTGATAGATTCCTATTTCGTATTATGGGATCAAGTTAGGGGAGAAAGTGAGTGCACGTAAGACTAGACATTCAATTAGTTTCTCGCCTCCGGATCTAGTACGGACATGGTGGCTTCACTCAGAAAGATTAGTAATCTTGTCTCCTTTAGTTAATTATATAAATCGAAATGAAAAAAGAATGAAACGTAACTACTTTTAAAAGGCCCAATGAATAGAAGAAAAAAAGTAATTTTTGCCAATATATATATATTCGTAGCAGAAGCGCTTGCTGTGAACAGTCACTTTTAATTTTGCATAGAAACGTGATGTCGTCTTGATCGTCTTTTGTGATAGCACTATAAATAATTACTGCAGCATAGTGTATTTTGCCACTCTATGTATATGGTCATATGACACCCTTTAGACGTACCGTGATGCACTTTGGCCTAATGCTTATGATTGCTTACTATTGTTAGAAACTATCTGTTTGTTAGAGCGGGTGACACACGATCACGGCTATCCTCTGAACATCATGTGTTAAATACATCAAAATATCTTATGAGTAAGTTGTTCATTTAAAAGATATTAATATTTTTTTGAATAGTTTATACCAAACGATGTGAAATAACAATATTTTCTTCTTTCATGATTTTGAGGGCGTAATTATTTTAGCATTTTAATTATTTTATTGACTTTCAATAAAACGTGAAGTTTGCATCATAATGCTATAGATAACAGGCAAGACCGGGACTGCGTGGAGAGAGCCGCCGGAAACGATACCGTGAACGAAATAAAAATCAGAAACGACAGAGCAACCAGAATTTTTTTTCTTAGAACAGAAAACACAATTGGAATTGGAACCGTAGTGGTTCCGAAGCCGGACAGGGATTATATTTTGGAACAGGACTAAGAATAGAATTCGGTTTGGATCCCAAAATGACTTTGGTACTGTGACCGGATTTATAATCATAGTAAATATCAAACCTATCATTTAATCACTAAATAAATTTATTAGGAGCACACTCACTGCATTTCTTAGGCAAGACACATTTCTTCACGTTAGGGTCGTACACGTAGCCCTTCTTGCATGAGCATCCGTCGGGGTTGCAAACCGCAGGGCATATCACACCGGTCTTGTTGTAGTCCGAGCACGAGTGGCCGCAGTAGGTGCCGCAGCCCGTCTTCTCCGCGTTAGGATCTCCACCGCATCCCTCAGGTTTGGCTTTATAAATAAACATTTTTTAGCTTTGTTAATAAACGTTTTTTAACTTTATAAATAAACATTTTCATCATTATATCTAAATATTATTTAACAAACAAATAGCAGTGAACTACCTATCGCAAATTAATGAAAAATATTGTTACTCACGGCATTTGTCTTTTGGTATACATTTTCCATGTTCATCACGCAGGTAACCCTCTGCACAGATGCAACCTTTCTTGCAATATTTAGGGTCTATTTTTCGACAAGCGACCGATTTACCCAATTGCGTGCAGTTTTTAGGTCCACATTGTCCTTGGATACAAGTTGAATATACTTCATTTTTTGGGCATTTTGCTATAAAACATACAAAAAAAAAATACGTTTTAAAAACTGACATTTGGTGAAAAAACTTTAGTATTAAATCATCGCTTAAAAATTGAATAGAAGAAGTATTAAAAAACTAATGTTTTCACTTACGTATTTGTTTGAACGAAAAAAATATCAATGATGTAGAAAATTTTGAAAAATCCGTCCAGTTACTTTCCATAATATGTGATTACTAATTTTTGAGTGAAATCTTCTTAATTTGACTATTTTCAGAAGAAAACACATAGTACCGCAAAAAGAAATTTTGATTCCAAAATGGCGTGCTAATAAAGCGTAAGATGATGCTGAGAAAGCAGTATCAAAATTTTGAGGATAAATTTTAGATAAAACCGTTGACCGTACACCTGTGTTTCAGTCGAAATGTGTGAAGTTAAAACAAAAAAATAAATAAAAGACGGTTTTATAACAGGTGGCAATCGTGTTACCGGAGTAACCGATAAAAGTGTAAATTATAGCCGAGTGTAAAGAGTGCTGCTTTCCATTATCAGTATTAAACGTTTGAGTAAATATAAAAATATGATAATTCGGTGACACGCTGCAGTACATTCGACAATCGTCGGCTGCACTGAATCACCATAGATTATTAAGATTACTTGAATAGCGTGTGCTTCTGCTTACGCCCTGTCACTCCTGACGGCTTCAAGTAATTAGTCCCATCGGATGCCGTACACTGAGAGCTAAGGTTTTGCTCATCATTTTCAGCGGTCGCCTATATGTACCTTACAGTGTTGACTCGGTTACTATACATGTGTTTTCTAATGCAGGATAGTTAGGTAGCAATTTCGAAGTTCTAGACTTTGAAATTGCCGCTAGCGGATTCTCTATGAAACCAACTAAAAACTATCCTCCTTGAAATAATATAAACGCTTTCAAAACTAGTTAGGTGAACGTGTACAAAAAATAAGAGAATTGAAGAATTCGTTTAAAGAAGATAATTATTGATTTTCATATTACATAAGAAAATCATTTGTAAAGCAACTACGAATAACATTGCAAGTATCGATACTAGTTAAAAAGATGTATTTCTAGGGCCTATAAGTGCTTATGACAATCCAGTGCTTCGTTATCGACATACATTCACCACGTAGTTTATTCAACTCACTAGCTAACCGTCCGCAGCTATAGAGCTGGAATTTTTGGCCAAACAAAAATATTTATTTGTGTTAGTCTTACTAGCTCCCTAGATAATGCTCACTTGTTATTTGTCTGATTTATTCGTATATTACGTTTCATACACTGCGTTATAAGTAATTGCTTTTACTTTTTTTATTTTCTTATTTAACAAACTATAATAAAGTTATTTTTTGTGAAAATTATATTATTACAACTGCTTTTGAGCATTAAGAATAATTTAGTCAAATAAAATTGATCAATTGGTTAATAAAAAGAAAAGCTATTAAGAATTCCTATATTCGGTCGTTTCATTTAACAAATGTTTATAAACAAATATGTAATACTTAGCCTTTCTAAAATATTTTTTTTATATGTACAAATGTAAAAAAAATGCTGATTTCTCAAAATGTGTAAGAGAATATTTCTCAGCTCAATTTGTAATCGGTTCTTGTTATTTGATATTTATGAATGCTTATCGATTACTTACGTTCTTTGGTTCCGCCGTCTTCACAATCTTCACTCTCGTCAGAACCCGACTCAGATTCACACTTCTCTGCGAAAAAAATTTCTTAAAATTTAAAAATTTTTTTAAAGGTACAGATCGCTTTGCCATTGGATTATCCTTAAGTGTAACGAATTACCCCACACAAATTTGACGATTTTCATATCAGTATTAGCACCAATATACTAATGTTAATGGTAAATAACTGTAAACACTGACTTTCATATGCGTTTCCATATGAGCCAGTGACTGAAGTGTTTGTTAATATTGAAAACTGAAAACTGTAGATGTCTGCAAACATTCGATACAGATTTTCTTAAATTTTTTAATGTAATTTATGTGAAGACTTTAAATGTGACATATTTTTTTTGTTTTAATACACATAGCTTTTTTGTTTTTAAATTAGATTATTGAGAACACCGAAAACTTACCATCGAAACACTGAAAGTTCCTTTTTTATACGTTTCGCATTTTACTAAAAACCACATTTATATATATATATAATACATACTCTTTTAAGATTAGGCATTTTTTATTTAAATAACTTCTATGCTAATTTTTTTTTTATATAACTCGTACTCAACTATGACGGTGCCATCACTCACCACATTCGCTTTCGGAAACGCATTCGCCCTTCGAGTTTGTGTAGTAGCCCTTTCTACATCGACATTTTCCTACGCACTTCGAATCTCCAGGCACTGGTTGCTCGGGGCACTCGTACTGCTTGCCGATGCTGTCGCAGGTGCCGGGAGGACAGCTCGACCAGCATGAGTCGTATATTTGGTTCGATTTTGTGCATTTCGCTGAAAATGAAATATATGTGGATATGAAAGTATTAAAAAAAAAATCTATAAGTTTAAAAATTTTGACTCCGACATCAAAACTTTTCTAACTACGGACGGACGGACGGACATGACAAAATTCTCAGTGTTCTGTTTGTGGCTATATTTTGGCTATAGAACCTTAAACATGGTCTTAAAGTTTTATTGAAGATCATCTCAGCAGATTCATCTTGACCGATAAAAACCTGCTGAACATATCTACAAGAACGGAGTATTAGTGGAGTTATATTGCAGTGGTCGTTAATAAACCCATTACCGATTTGTAGCACTGGCGTAGATAAACGTATTAAGATATAGTTTCTGAGATATTTGTACTATAATGTTACACGTGTGCCATTGGTATACGCCACAGAACTTGTGGTATGTAAACATCATTCTCAGGAATGGTGAAGAGATAATGGTCGCCTAATTATCATTTTATCTAATACGAAAATGAGGGTTATATTTTTTAATGCACTTACATATAAAGGAATGTATTTATGTTTTATATCTCTGTCTGTTCGTTTGTTACCTCGTACACCGTAAAAAAATTAAGAGGGAAAGGTGTCCCGGGAGTGTATGAAGTGTCGATTAAAAAAATAATAATTGTGTTTTGATAAAAATGATTTTTATGCATATGACAACCACAACGAGTGTACATTTAGCACGCGTGCGTGTAATACAATGGTTCTTTACAATAAACACGCGCGTGTAACGGCGCGAATACGCAACGCCACGCCCACACGACGCGCACGTGACGCGAGCGCGCATTTCGTCCCGCTATAATTACAAGTTGAGCATATGTCCATATTTGAATATATATACCCTAAACATTCAAAGCATTTTGAATTTGAAACATAAAAATGTATATACCTTTTCAATTACATTTTTAATTGAATGTGTTTTAGAAAAATGTAGTTCTCAAATTATGAATATATATCATATTTTATATGGATATTCTGAATTATTTAGGTATTACACATGATAAATGCAAAGAGATTCTATGTTGATTATTTTAATGAAACTATAAAAATTGGCAAAATTACGGAAAAAATCCCAAAATAGCGTATGAAGGACTAAATTGGGGGTCAAACAAAAACGCAGTAGGTCTTTTTATTTCAGAATTAAAAACTAAAGTTAAGCTATGGAAAAATAACTAAAAAATGTAAAACATACTAGAAATTTCATAGAAATGCCGATAATTATGACTATTTAAAGGCAAATCGTTCAATTTTGATGTATAAAAATAAGGTATTCACAGATTAATTAAAAGTTTTACGCCTCACAAATGAACAACATCTACGACTTCATAATTCAGTAACGATTGCCTTGTAATGAAATTTGTTGTTTTTAATGACTTCAAAAAGAGGAGAAAAATCTATGATTTTATGTATGTTTAGTGATAAGTTTGTCAATTGTGAACCGATTCCGATTTTTTTTTCCGACTTTTGAAGCTATTTTAAATGGTAACAATACAAATACTAATTAAAAATATTTTCTATTCATAACATCAAATTAATAACACCAAATACATAAAAATAGTCATGTACATAGTTTACCTATTATATTATTATATTAAAACATCAAATTGTTAAAAAGCTATTATGATTTTAAACTTCCTGTCGCAGGATAAATGTAGGAATTTCCAAAAGAGAAGCTGATACAAAACAAAAATAAATAAATTCTTTTTTGAGCGCTTGTGTTTTTTCAGTATCATAATTTTTCTACTTTTCTAAATCATAAGAGAAGGATTTCTAAGTGATATTGTTTACGTTACAATATGAAAATATTTTGGTACGCATGAGTGCTGGAAAAATAATATACAACCTTTCAAATTATAATTATATGTTTAACGTTATACTTTGTACTTACAGCAATCACTTTTTTTGACGCATATATTCCTGTAATCCCTATAATAGCCTGATTTACACCTGCAGCCTTCTTTACATTTCGGGTCACCAGGTTTCGGTGGAGGGACACATTTGAATTTTGCGTCACTTGTATCACAAGTCTCTGGGGGGCAGGTCGGTGCACAAACTTTATATTCTTCATTTGGACCCGTACACTGCAAAGCTAAAGTAAAACTTTTGGCTTAGATTTAACGAAAACAATTTATTTCTTTCTGGAGAATCTTTAATAGCTCACGAGTGTTCTGTACTAATAGATAAAGTTATTAAGAACGTATTACCAAAATTAATAACTATTACAATATCACAAGCAAATAACTAAAATGTACGTCACAAGGGATTGCACACTTCCATCACTGCTAGTGTATAAACGTGGAACTTTGTGCCTTCCGAAATGAAAGGGAGAACGTTTATGTCTAATGTCCAAATGAAAAGCATTATATAGCATATGACTTAGAGAAACTAATATGGAAATTTAAACACGGTTCGATCGTCTTTTTGACTTTGAGAACATAGTAGCTAGTTTGTCCCAAATCATACATTTGAATTTACCTGCTTGCCACAACGATTGCGCCTGAGCGCGGTCAAAGGACATGAACCAAATTAAAATTCAAAATATCTCTATTTGGAAGGTTATAATTCAACACTTGAAATACGTCATAAAATTAAAAAAAAAAACAGTTTTTCTAATATTCCAACCCAAATTATAAATTCGTGGCCCTGTGACACAAATGCATTTCGGTTCGGTTAAAATACTGTTAACATTTTTCAAGATTTGGAGTTAGAAACCATCAAGAAACACATGTATTTTCGTTTGATATTCAGTCTGAATAACCATATTCATATTGGTACATTCTATTGTTAGACAGTGGAGAACAATAGAAACAATAGAGCCTATATCTCATATTATGGGATCGAGTTTAGGGAAGAATCGAGTTCATGTAAGACCAATCACTCGATTTGATTCTTGGCTCCGGATCCAACGTCGGCATGTTGGATGTTCAAAAATATTACATCTTGTATATTCCTGCCTTTACTATCGCAATATTTCATACAAAATTCTACAGGAAAATTCAAAGGCAAGGAGTGTCTTTATTTAAAGATACAATGAATAAGTGTAGCGTACGACAGTACATATGTTGGTCGCAGATCACCTTCGAATTTAAGTAGAAAAGTGGAATTTGTCAGGATCATCTATTGTGATGATAACCACAACCGAAAAATTGATGGCAGTATCGTCCATTTTGTTTATATAGGAGCATAACATTTATTCATTTACAGTTATTGTATCACAAGCTACAACGTGAAGTACACGTAACAGCATAACGTTTTCCGCATGTTTTTCTGTATTCATCTTATGTGAATACATGTACTAAATTTATCATAAATTTTGCACATCAAGGGACTGCATTTTTTCATAAAATTTAAAAGTTTGTGTAATAACCCAAAGAATATCAGACAAGACCGATATCACATTCGAAGTGGGACCGGAAACGAAAGTGTAAACGAGGAATCGGAATCAGAAATGTAAACTAGTAACTTAAGAGTCGAAATTTAAAAAAGAAACTGTCTTAGAATAGAGATCCGAATCAATTGTATCCTAAAATAGAACTAAAATAAAATCAAATTCAATTACGAAAGCGAAGTTGGAGCTGACACTGGAACCAATATCGCAATAAAAAGCAAATCAATTACTTAGTCACTAAAATTAGAAGCACACTCACTGCATTTGTCAGGCAAGACACATTTCTTCACGTTAGGGTCGTACACGTAGCCCTTCTTGCACGAGCATCCGTCTGGGTTGCAATTCCTAGGGCACGCCACGTGGGTCTTGTTGTAGTCCGAGCACGAGTGGCCGCAGTAGGTGCCGCAGCCCGTCTTCTCCGCGTTAGGATCTCCACCGCATCCCTCAGGTTTAGCTTTATAGATAAACATTTTTTAGCTTTGTTAATAAAAGTTTTTTTATCTTTACAAATATGAACTTTTTATCTTTATAAATAAACATTTTCATCATTATATCTAAATATTATTTAACAAACGAATAGCAGTGAAATACCTATCGCAAATTAATGAAAAATATTGTTACTCACGGCATTTGTCTTTTGGTATACATTTTCCATGTTCATCGCGCAGGTAACCCTCTGCACAGATGCAACCTTTCTTGCAGTATTTAGGGTCAATCTTCGGACAGGCAATCGGTTTACCTAACTGACTGCAATTTTTAGGTCCACATTGTCCTTGAGTGCAAGTTGAATATACTTCATTTTTGGGACATTTTGGGGCTAAAAAATTTGAAATTAGGTTTTAAAGCGTGAAATTAAAGAAAAGACTCTGAAAATAAGTACTATTATGAGAATTGGATGTATAAAATTTTAAAAGAATACTTGTTTGAAACTCATTTCTTTCTATGAGCCTAATAAATATCGGTGATAAAATATTAAAATAACATTGTCTGAGACTTCTTTCTTTCTGTCAGTCTAATAAATATCGGTAATAAAACATTAAAAGAATGTTGTCTGAGACTTCTTTCTTTCTGTCAGTCTAATAAATATCGGTAATAAAACATTAAAAGAATGTTGTCTGAGACATATTTCTTTCTATCAGGCTAATGAATATCGGTAATAAAAAAAGAAAATGCGTTTGTTCAGATTCTATCGTATCCATAATATGTGGTATTCGAGTCGAGTCTTCATATTTTAGCTATTGTTGAAGAAACCACATATTAATCAGCAATAAATTTTAATTTCAAATAAATTATATTATTGAGTTGTAATTTAAAGTTGAGAAAACAATATGATAATGTATAAGAATTAATTTAAGAAAAATATCTGTTACCTGCAGTATATCCAAATTTACAGAAGAAAAGTATGAATTTATAACAAAAACTTAGACGAATCTTCTAAAAGTTGGCAATCGTGTTACCGGGGTAACGAATAAAATTTTCGTTAAGATATTAGTGTTGTGTATAGAAATTACTGCTTTCACATTTACACTACTAAACGTTTGACACGATACAAAAATGTGGGCATCCGGTGACACGCCGCAGTACATGCGGCGACCGTAGGCTGCAAGGAATTATCATAGAATATTATGATAATTCGAATGGCCTGTGCTTCTCCTTACGCCCTGTTATATACTTCTGACACCTTTAAGAAATTAGTCTCATGATGAATTCGAAATCTGACACACACCATTCGCACGCACACCACACACACTGCATCCACGCACGCACACACACACACACACACACACACACACACACACACACATATATATATATATATATATATATATATATATATGATACTGCGTTAACTCAGTCACTATGCGTAGTTGTTCATTACAGTAGAGTTAAGTAATGATTTTAAATGGCAGCTACTAGTCGAACTAATACGAGGCCAACTAAAATATATTCTTGCAACAAAAATAATAACCTTTAACATCAATAGGGTGACCAATTTAACATGCATAAAATAAATAGAAAATTAAAGAAGAAACTTATGAAATATGAGCTCGCGACTCTCGCGAAAAAATTGGACGCTGCCGCGAACCCGACGGAAAAATTAACTTATCGAACATCCCTCACTCGTGGAGGTGATCAAAAATAATAAATTTTAACCCGATTAAAACTTATCTCCCCTTACATCCCATACTGGGCCGGCAAGCCTAGTTAATAATCAGTTATTATTTTCCCACGCGACGCGAAGTCTCCAAACCTTGTTTGTTGTTCGTTTCACCCGCCCGTCTAAGTATATTACCTCCGCGCCGGACACATAAGCTTTACATTAGAGTTACTCCATGAGAGTGGTTTTGGTGGGTAAAAATCCCACTTCCCACGCAAAAAAGAAATAGAAAGTATTTCATACAGTTCGTTTTATTTAACGAAATCCTTAAATTGTAAATCGGCTACCAATAGCATTTACTTATATTAGAAAGTTAATGATAATAAAAAAAATGTATTATACGGACAAATATTTTCTCTAGCGTTTCTACGTGCTGCATACTTCAGTATTTCTTTCTCCATACATATTTACCACACAGTTTATTTAAGTTATTAACAAATGGCTAACCATCCGCAACTTTACAGCTAGATTTATTTGTCATACAAAAACACTTTTTTTTTGTGCCTTAATACCTTCATAGACAACACTTATCTGTCATTCATTTAGAGTCCTATAAACACACATTCTCAAGGGTGAAATTGGAAAGACCAAACGTTTATACTTGGATTAGGTGGGCATATATATTTTTGTATATAAGAACTTCATAGCATAATAATCTAATATTGCTTGAGATAAGTTCGTTTGATAAATTATTATAATTTACTGGTTCGCTATTCATACATATTTAAAACTACCTATCCGATTAATATAATTGACTCTTGTGATAAGACATAACATACAATTAAAATGGACAATTGATAAATAAATATTGTCCATGGAGATAGTAAGGAGTAAGAAAATAAGTGTTTTTTTATTTGGCCGGAAAATCTAGCTCTAAAGCCGTGGATAGTCGCCTAGTGATTTGAACAAATTACGTTGTAAAAGTACATCGAGAACGCAGCACTTCATTTTATAATGCACTTGATGCTAGTTCGTGTGATCACATAATAACATTATAAATTGCTTGTACATTTCATATTATGACCAGTAGCATCTGCTATTTCACTTTCATAAACAAATATTATGAAGCTGTCAGCGATTCACATCAAAATATCAAAACGCTAATTGTAAAACCAAACCTAATATTTGACAAACAAAGTATGGAAGATCTGTCAAATCGGTTAGAATCAACACGTGCATTTTTTACTCTGGTACAAACGCATATATGTACGTAATTGACTACGTATGTACGCGATGTTTTATATTTATAGGATATTTTATACTGTAGTTTATATCTTGTAATAGTAACATTAGTGATTTTTCAAACTTAACTATCTTGAAACAATTATTCGATTCGCAATGTCCTCTAGACAATTGTGTGGAGAATTCATAGTTGGACTTTGTTATTTAATATTTGCAAACCTAATTTATTGATCACTTACGTTCTTTGGTTCCGCCGTCTTCGCAATCTCCACTCTCGTCAGAACCCGACTCGGATTCACACTTCTCTGCGAAAAAATAATACGACGCTTTAAAACCTATAACTTCTGTTTTACATACGCATTAATAAGTAGTCGTACAAAGACGCGTTAGAACCTCATTTATTGATCTTTAATTTAAAACTTTAAACAAAGTCGTCTCTGAAATCAAAGCGATAACTTTGAATTTGCAAAACAGTTTTTAACGTGATTATTGTTAAGGGTTGTCGCAATTCACGCCTAGTTTTAAATTGGTAATGCATAACTATGAAGGTTTTTAACGGTATATTCATAAAAACTCGGCCAACGCATAAATAAATAAAAGAACATTTGCTATTGTACTATTCTTAAGTCAAACAAGTTACTCCTTACAAATTTAAAAATTCTGATATGAGTATCAGCATCAATACATAGATAGATAACTATCAATTTTATTGAATCGACTGAAACTCACAGATATGTGCATATGAGACAATAATGTATTATAGTATTTGTTAATGTTAAAAAATGAAAATTGTGGATACCTGTCTGGGCAAATTCGACACAGATTTAGGTCAAAATTATTTTTATTCAATTTATTTATAGGGTAAAATATGAATATAATATTGTTTTTTGTTTTAATACGCATGATTTCGATATTAAAGCAAGGAGGACCATAAATTAAGGACTTAAGAAGTTCATACACCGTGAGGGAAAAGTTGAAAAATGGATAACGAGAAAAAAAATCTCTATTTTATACATGAAAAGGTACATTTAAATCTTTTATCTTAATCCATTTACAAAATTGTATGGAAGTTCAAAAGACACCTGTCTGTATTGTTCCATCAATATACATAAAAAAATAGCCGAGAGACATGTATAGATATATACATATAAATGGATGGTCAGATATGAGGAAATTATTAGATTCTGGTATTTGTCTTTGTTTTCAATACCCTTAAAATAGTCAACAATAATTACATTTAGATAGTGTACATTCCGATAGTGAGCTTGAAAACTGGAAGCTTTTCCGGAAATTTTATATATAACGAGCTCCTGTCGTTTTCCATTAATTTTGACAAATGATATACTGATGATTACTATCAAAAGTTGTCAAACAACTTATGCCTCAAAATGAAGTTTCAATTTGTATATATGTTTAATATAACTTCAAGGTGGTTTCGTTTCAATTTCATTGGTATCAGTAAGTTTATGAAAAACCCAAAAGTAGATATATACTTAATTATGATCTTGGATAAGCTGAACTGGACTGGATATGAAGTATGAAGGCAAAGTACAACGGAACTCCTTAACGAAAAATAATATGTAGATTGAACTGAAATGGATATAATATCAATCCTATAGGTTGCTATAAAACTTTGCTATAGAAATAAGCAGCAACAGATTGGAACTCTAGTGCTAATAGCATAATTACGGTTAAATGTGTTACTTCTGTACTTAATTAATGAAACGAATAAGAAAAATTTGATTAGTTACTGGAAATAATACCGATTAGAGGATGAAGTTAAATTTTGCAATAGTGTCATTATTGCCTTTACTTTTTCATCGAGGACCGACTAAATAATTTATTTGATTCTAAATCAGAGAGTGCTATTTACTCCAAGGTTTTTTCTTTACCGAAAGCTACATACATCCGACCTTTAGTGAAATATTTAACTTACTTGAACAAAAGGAAAAGGTTTTATGGACTAGAGATTCACATAGAAATGACAAAAACAGTACAAAGACAGCAGCTTACATTAGCACGAGTTACAATATCAATAGTTAAAATATTTGGACACGTGTAGGTCTTGTTAACCAACCAATTTAATCGACGGTCTGTCGAAAGTTTGTGTCCAAAGATGATTTCAACCTAAAAATGTAGAATCATTTTCAACGCCATCGAAAAGGAAAATTCGGGATCGATTTTCCCCTTTCTCCATATAAAAGTAAAGGCCACTTAATCGTAACATATGATTAGGTGGCATAAATAAAATAACTTTTGAAAGCAAAAACCTTCTTAAAGGATTTTCAAATATTAGATTGGTTACATATTTTTGTCGTCAGTGTCAGCTAAAGAATTAGAAATTCAAAATATGAAATGATTAAAACGAGGAATACAAAAATTAACAAGAGATGTTGGTCATCAAAATAGTGTATCAACAAATTGTTGAGTCAAAATGACCTTAAATTATGAAAATTAAATAAAAGCGGGTTTGTACATATTCTTATCTGGTACCGACTCAAAAAACAGTTAATATTCAATTATTTTAAAGTTTTTGAGGATGGTTTTAATTTTTTGAAGAGTTATGTATAATTAACTTTCCGCCGTATATTTAACAAAAGCACATTTCAATAAATACAACTTTAAAACTAGGATATTTTCCGAAAGAGAAGCTCTTTGATAACACTTTTTTTTAGTTTTTTAGTAATTAATGGCGGTATCATTACTTACCGCATTCGCTTTCGGAAATGCATTCGCCCTTAGAGTTTGTGTAGTAGTCCTTCTTGCATCTGCATTTCCCTACACACTTCGGGTCTCCGGGCACCCGCTGCAATGGGCAGCTGTACGACTTGCCGATACTATCGCAGGTGTCGGGAGGACAGTTGTACCAGCACGAGTCGTATATTTGGTTAGGTTTCGTGCATTTCGCTGTCAATAAAAAAAAATTGATATGCAAGTACCAAAAAAATCTGTAAGTTTTACATTTTGACTCCTATGTCAGTATGATCTATTGTTAACTACGCTAGATTTAACAAAATCTATCGTAGATTTTTTTATCTAGTTTTCTGGAGTCTGAATGAAATGAGTTATCTACTGATCTGATTGGCTTTATATTTACACATACAGATGCTTACAAAATTCATTTACCAAATGGAAAGAAGTAAGGACTTCTTAAGGACAAACATCCGGATAAATTGATCGTAGGCGACCTAAAGGTGCTACAAGTAGCTGCAAAAAAGAAGCACTAGCGAAGTTATTTTTTAATGATCATTGATATACCTGTTGCTGCTCTTTTGTAGCACTGTATCAAATAAACATATCTGACTGATAAACTCTGCTATAATGTGAATAAATATCATAGCTGTATCAACGTCACAACTACTTCATCGGTGTACATCCAAATATAAATTAAATTAAAGGATCGTCGTATATTGTAATTATCATTTCGGTTAACACAAGTACGATGGTATTGTTTTCGGCTTTACTTGTGTGTAAAAGTGTATTCGTATCTACGTAGGTTTGTATCTCTCTGTGATTTTTGTTACCTAAACGAAATTGAGAGAGTGAGGACACTACCGAGATTATGATGAATCGAGTGACAATTCATCTTCATCTCTGGAGTGTCGATCAACAAAAAAATTATTATGTTTCGATAAAAGTGTTGTGATTGTTATACATATAGCTACCTAGCAAGTGTACATTTGGCATGCGTGTAGGCAAGACAATGGTTCTTTACAATAAACACGCGTATGTGACGGCATGAATACGTCAGCGGCATTACGCCCACTAATGCGCACGAGACATTGAAACACTGGAACGCGCCGTCCGCATACTGCTCTAATTAACAATTGAGCGCATAACCATATTTGAACTTATCATCGCAAATATTTAGGTTTCTGTAATGTTATTTAATTGTATATGTATTTATTGTTATATATTTAATTTGTTCACGTAGTTATTAGTAGATAAGTAACATATTATGTTCATAATATGAAAACCAATATTTCGGCTTTGATATTATTTGTAATAAGATTTATTTCCTTTAGTTCCACTATTTTTAGAAAAGTTGCTGCCGTACAAAACTAACTTAGTTTGGTGTGTCGTGTATATTGTAACTTTATCAGCATGCTTCAAAATCGCATTTGCAATAGTTAACTGCTAAGTGTTAAAGTTAAAAAGTAAACATTTTAAAATATTGGTAATATTAAAAATATTGCCATTTGTGACATTAATTTAATGTCATAAATGTCATTATCTTTAAGACTAGTTTATCAAGTTAATAGCTTATGAAATTAAACAGTGTGTTTTGGCGTGTTTAGTTTTTAATTTATACAATTAACATCTTATTATTTCAAATAAAAGTTTGAAGCACAACGCTGTATATTTTGTAACTTTTGACAAAACTCATTAGTAAAAGGTTCCAATTAACCTGTACTGTACTAATACTCGATGGAGTTATGAAATGTTTGTCTTCTAAGAATAAGCAATAGAAATATGTATATATATATAATATATATATACATATTTCTATTGCTTATTCTTATTCCAAAAATGACCAAAATTTCATGAAATTTTGGTCAGTTTTGGAATTACCGGCTTTGAAAATTTTAGAGTAAAACCTTGGACATTGATATCTTCTATGTAAATTATTGAATCTTCTATGTAAAAATTAAAATCGACGAGCTTTAATGTTTTTGGAAAATTAACCATAAGATCAATTAAAAGAAAACAAGCAAAAACATTCAACATTTCTGGAATGAGATGTGTTTTTACACTCTCAGTTACTTATTTAATTCAATGTAAATAAGATAATTACTCCTCAACTTTTTAAAAATAAATTGAGTTTTGTATGCGGATTCTGAATTATTTACAAGTAGGTATTACGACATCAAATTTCAATAAGATTCTTAGTTAATAGTTTTACTTAAAATACCTTTAAAAACGGGAAAAATTCTGGTAAAACTCCGAAAATAGCATGTGAAGGACTAAATAGATGTTTTAATCCACAACGTAGTAGGCTTTTTGTTTCAAAATAAAAAAGCTAAAATCGGACTATGGAAAAAAAATCTAAACAATGTGAAACGATCTAATTATTTTGTTGGAAGTTAATTCATTGATGAAGATTTAATTAAGAATAAAATAAGGTATGTATACATGAAGTAAAATTTTACGCCTGATAAATGAACACCAATTACGGCTTTACAATTTAGTAACTATTTTGCTTTCGTTGAAACATGTAGCTTTTTCTTACTCTATTTGATTATGTTTTCAGGAGTTGGGTTTTAGTTTTTAACTTTCACCTTCATTTGATATATTTTAGTAATCTATACAATATTAATCAATTATCATGAGTTCGGAAGGTTTTTGATATTTTATTACGCAAATACTGGTTAACGAAATTTTTAATTCAAACTTAAATAATAGGTAACACAAAATACATAAACAGGATCGTGTACGTAAAACTATTACATTGATTTAAATATTAGATTGTTAAAATAATTCCGAAAGTTTTGTCGCAGGATACCTCACCCAATACAGAAGCAAAAAAATCTTAATTTATTTATTTTTAAATACAAAGGCGAAAAAGTTTACACCTCACTTATTTGTTGAAATCAGTTTAGTGTTTTCAAATTACAGTCCATCCATCCATACATTACCCATACGTAGCCATTATAATCATTACTCTTCTTTTAATGCACGTAGTCGGATAAAAATAGTTTTTCGTAAGTTATTAAATAAACAATTTTCTTATACATCCGACTTTGTTGATTGTTATGTTGTCGCTACTAAATTATCTAACCAATTTTTATGTTTGCAGTAATGTAATTTCAATTCATATGAAAAATGGAGAG
Source organism: Eumeta japonica (assembly GCA_005406025.1). NCBI lineage: Eukaryota > Metazoa > Arthropoda > Insecta > Lepidoptera > Psychidae > Eumeta > Eumeta japonica. The sequence continues at coordinate 230,988 of BGZK01000631.1, read as the reverse complement.
TATATATCATATAAATTTAACATGTAGTATCGTAGCAACTTCCAAAGGAACTACTGGCAAACAAAAAGAGAAAAATCTTCTTTGGAACACTTGGGTTTTCCACATTCATAGATTTCTCATTTTTATAAATCATGTGGGAAATTTTTTTACTTATATTTTTTATGTACAATGAACAAAATATTTTGGTGTATATTTTAAAACTGTGGCATAAATGATATAAAAGTTTTGAAATTACAATTACATGCTTAACTTTATACTTTGTACTTACAGCAGTCACTTTTCTTGACGCACACATTATGGTAATCCCTGTAATAGCCTGATTTACACCTGCAGCCTTCTTTACATTTCGGGTCACCAGGTTTCGGTGGAGGGACACATTTGAATTGTGCGTTACTTGTATCACAAGTCTCTGGGGGGCAGGTCGGTGCGCAAACTTTATATTCTTCATTTGCACCCGTACACTGCAAAGCTAAAATAAAAACTTTTGGCTTAGATTCAACGAAAACAATTTATTTCTTTTTGACGAAGCTTCGAAGGCTAACGAGTGTTGTATTCTAATTAATAAATAAAACATTGCGAAAAGTACGTCATTTGCTATCATATGGGGTTTCGCACTTTCACTGATGTATAAACGTGAAAGGTTTTCCCTTTCGAAGTGAAAAGGATAGTGTTTTTGCTTTTCATCTGTTTGACAAGTACTGAACCAATTGACCTCTAATTGCACACATAGAACTAATACAGTACTGTTGTGAACAATGGGCATGTTAAAGCTTTGCCCGTTTGCGTTTAATTTTTTTTTTTCTTTTAATCATACATTTCTAAACTGATACAGCTCAAATTTTGCACAAAGAGAGAGAGAGAGTATACACGTCAAAGTTTATATTATGTATAAGTAACACGTTATTCCAATTTTATAATTCGCTATATTTTATTTCACACAGAATCCGCTGAATCATTTAACATTAGATCTACACAGAATGGCTATTTAGTGCTAATTCGATAATGGAAAATAGCCAATTATAAAAAACCTGTGTGCTTATACTTATAGCCTAAACTCGCGGCAGAGTATACAGAGGCATGTGTTTTCTTATATATCTTTTGAGTTTTGTACCTTGAATGTACCGTATTATAAGAAGCACACGCCCACTTTCAATTGACGCTCAGTATGAACGAGTACTTTTGTTTGGCGCATCCTGTAGTTGAACAACAGGAATGATGGACGATGGGAATGATGTTTGACCCATATTTTCATATATGAACCATACCGGACTATATTTGGACCATATCATAAGTTTGGGGACGAAGAGAATGCATTTATGACTAGACATTTAATTTTATTTTTGCATTCAGATCCAGTGCCGGCATGGCGGCTGTATTGTATTCAACAACATTAGTACTTTGTCTCCTGTTGTTAATATCCTATTAAATTACACAGAATTCGAAAGAAAATGGAATGGAATTGATTTAGAGAAGATTGAACGTGAGAGACCACCTTCGAGTTTGTATGAAAATGTGATTTGCGATAACCTTTGCAAAAAAATAACGAAAGCTTTTTTTTACAGCATATTCGAAGGGCAAACAAGCAGGCGAGCAATTAGAGAATAAATTGTCACCTCCGCCCAAAGATACTTGCAATCCCAGAGGAGTCACTAGTGCGTTTCAGACTCTTTGGGAAGGAACAGGATATCTAATGGAGTGAGGATTCGATTAACGGAGAGGAAAGAAGGGAAGTAAGCGACTCTCACTCATTTGATGACACACAACAATGGAAGTTGTTACTTTATATCCGCATTCTGTTAGAGTATGGTATTTCGTCGGATGAGACGGTACATTTTTGTACTACCGAGCAGAGAAGGGCAGTCTGTTTGTCTACATTTATTTATTTTTACTTATATTTACTATGTAAGTAAAAAGCAGAACATTATCTTTAAATTGTACTTTCTACTTACATAATAAATATAAATTTAGCTGCTTCTCAAGCCAAAACGTGCGCTATACATACGAGTAAAGGAAAAATATCAGCATGTTTATCCGCTTTTTTAAAAATAATAATCAAAAAAAATCAATCTCAAGTTTTACATATAGACTAATTGCATTATTTTTATAGCATTCATAAAAGGCAAATAAGCATGTACACTTTTGGAAAGTAGATGGTCACCGCCGTTCACAGACACCTGCAACCCCAGGAAAGTACTACGACTTTGCTAGCCGTAATATTTCCTTGTCTCGTAGTATTCACGGGTCTTTTAGAAAAGAGTACGCTCTTTTCCAAAAGACCCGTGAATAGCGCTGATAACGAATCATACCAAAACCCTCACTGTACGTGGCAGAAAATTGCGAATGAAGCATAGCAGTCGTGTCATGCAAGCATATCAGTCACCTAGATGGTGCTAATGATATTTCCGGCGAGCATAACGATGATATATTTATTTTTCAATTATTTTGGAAGCTCTGAACAATCACACCATGGACATCGGGTAGGGCCGAGACTGCTTTAATAGTGGAATCGATAAGTGTGGTTTCGAAATCATCACTTTTATTTTGAATGAGGACTAAATAAAGAATCAGGATCGGATTGTAAAACGAAACCACAACTTAAATGGAATCGCAATCTTTACAAATAGCAATCCTTTATCGGAGCAGAGGATAGAAACGGTAACTTTATTACAAGTACACTTACTACATTTCTTAGGCAAGACACATTTCTTCACGTTAGGGTCGTACACGTAGCCCTTCTTGCACGAGCATCCGTCGGGGTTGCAAACCGCAGGGCATATCACACCGGTCTTGTTGTAGTCCGAGCACGAGTGGCCGCAGTAGGTGCCGCAGCCCGTCTTCTCCGCGTTAGGGTCACCGCTGCATCCCTTCGATGAAGCTATAATATTATTTAAAAACATTTATATTTCACAAAAAAAGTGTAGGAAATATCTTTAAAAAATGATAAAACCTTATCCGATCTTAGTTTAATAAAATAAAAACTCTTAAGAGTTTGTTCTGTTGTGTACTTTATAACTATATTTATGTTATTAAGTAAAGCGTGTAAAGTAATTACAAATCAATAAACTGAGAGTAATTATACATACGGCAGTCTTTAGGCAGGACACATTTCTTAATACTTGAATCGTACACATACTTGTCTTTGCATGCGCACCCGTTTACAATGCAAAATAACGGGCAAAATACTCCTTTCTTATTGTAATCGGAACACGAGTGGCCGCAATAATTACTGCACCCCGTCTTGGCGTTGGGATCACCGCCGCACCCTTCAGCTGAAATTTTAATTATGTATGGTAAGTAATCAAATATTGCTTGACACGTATGTATTTCGAATAAAAAAAATTAAAAAAAGTATTTAATACATTGTATAGAAAAAAAGAAAAAAAATAGATATCTCACGGCACGTGTCTTGCGGTATGCATTTTCCTTTCTTATTGCGTACGTAGCCCTCTGCACAGACGCACCCTTTCTTGCATTTACTCGGATCCAACTTCGGACAAGAGATCGACTCACCCAACTGATTGCAGTTTAGAGCTCTGCATTCAGCTTGAATACAAGTGGAGTAAACTTCGTTTTTAGGGCATTTCGGTGCTAAAAAACATTAAATCATATTTAAATTTTCGAATATTCCTATGTAATGACAAAATTCTGAAAAATGCTTAAACCTGCAGGTCATTTCAAAAACTTACCACTATTTTCGAGTTCGAAATGTTCAAAATTTATATTTATTTACAAATTTACATTCATTATAAGTGCGAAAATAAAAAGAGCATATTTTCTTTTAAATTACATGAAGTCGATTTTCAGTAATAGAATTCGTTTTGCAAATTATCTGCACAAACTTTTCTCAAATTTTATTCTTTAACAATAGTTATATACACAGACATACAAATAACGTAGTAAAATTTGTCAGAATAAGTTCCTGGGATTTAAAAATGTCGACATTTTTGGAAACCTCAAAAAACTCAATATTAGAAAATCCGAACGTAATCAACACTCCCATAATATAATTTGTTGAAATTTTCCATTAGTAGTACATACAGCGCCGTAAAAATTTTTTTCTTTATATCCATTGTTTTAATAAGCGTGCTTGAATCAACTTTTTGTTTACAGCCTAAATATTTCCCAGCACTAAACATATGTACAGTAAAAGCAAGTTAGTTTCTCGACACGAAATTTTATTATAAATTATTGCATTTCATTGAGCATAGAACATTGAGTAATTTTTATAGTTTAGCTTAATAAACAAGGTAATTAACTTTTTAAGAGATAAAACTTAAAAAGAATTTCAAGAAATCAAAATGACAAGAAAATGTTTTTTAAGCATTGTATTAAATAACAAGAAATAATGATGAAGATTCACACTTTAAAATACTTAGGACACGCATAAATATGTTCTTGGCACCAAAAACAACCTGTTGTACCACAGCAGACAATGAAGTTGTAGATCTTAATTTAAAAATATAGTCTACATATGCGACAAATGACAAATTTAGATTTTTCTTTTACGGGTTTCATTTATTAATTTAATAAAATCTTATACTCACCACAATCTTTCGGCTTAACACACACGTTATCGCTGTTCCTATAAAATCCTTTCTTGCATCGGCACTGCGGCTTGCAGGGTACTACGATGCCTATGCGGGTCCCGGCCGGAGGGCCACAGGTCTTATTGCCGAGGTAGTCGGAACATTTTTCGCTGGGACAGTCTCCAGGGCAAGGTTCGTACTCTTCGTTAGGGCCGTCACATTTAAATGGCGCTAAAAAGAGAAATAATGTTTTTGTTCGTGATGCTAAAATTTATATTGAATACGAACCAACGCTTTTACCGAAATTTTTTGCACAAGTTATGTAATGATATCGTAATACCGGAGTAGTGTACTTTGATAACGATATGCATATTAACATTTAGGTCTATATAGAAACAGAATGAAAAAATGTGTGTAACTATTCTATAATTTTTACCGTAAACTTAAACCAAAGATGCATACGACCCCCCTCCCCTTTATTATAAATATTGAAAATCTACTACTTCTATTCAAAGGTTTTCCTCTTACGACAGGACTGGGTGAGGATGCATTTCCCGGTCTTGCGGTCACGGTGTCTGTTGTTCATGCAAACGCATCGCGGTGGGTCGCACACGATCCCGATCGGGCAAGTCAGGGAATCGTCCCGAGACTTGGGGCAGTACTCCGCGTCGCACTTCACCGGGGGGCATTCGTCGTAAACTTCGTATTCCGGGCAGGTGTCTGAAACGGTGAGTGTTTGTATCTTAACTTAAGCAAAATGGCCAAATACTATATTTTTATATCGTCAGATAATAATTTATCCGCTGTAAACAGTGAGCCACCTGTTAAGAACGCCTTGGCCTCAATGCGTGGGACGGGTAGAACTTGACAACGGATTAAAACGTTTTTTTCGGCAAATAATATTTGAAATACTTACATAAATAATTATTTGTACTAGCGACTGACTACTGTTGTCAAGTCTTAGAAAGTAATACTAACGGTTTTTATAATGAGGTCTCTCTCTCTTTCTCTTTGTCAGCGTGTGTGTGTGCGTCTGTATACGCGCGCGTGTGTGTATTGCGTGTGTGCATGTGTGTATGTGTTGTTTACTTGTGTATGTGTTTAAACTAGCGACTACATTCATACGGGTTTATTCAATTTAAAAATTCTGCAAATCCATTATGATGGGCGGAGAACAATTTTTTGATTAACTTGTACACAAATGAACAGATCGATTCCAAAAATCAGCTGTATTCGTCGTAAATCCAAATTGGACACCGAAACTCCATCAAAAATTGATCGAAATTGTTCAAGAGGTATAGTTATTAAAATATTAGGTCGGGAAAAAATTTTTTTTCTAATTTCATGAGTAAAAAGTTGCAGCAAAATCTTAATAATTGTGTTGTTTGTTTCTGACTAGTTTTGATACCATTCAATAGATGACCTTTAAAAAAAAAAAAATAAAGGGTAAAAACGGTGCCTGACCCTTTTTCTACTATTTTTCCGTTCACCAAAGTGAGTGAATTTAACGTAAAAATTCGAAATAATTTTAAGTTTTAATAAAAATGAAGGAAAAATACGATACAAGCCGCAATAAAAATTTGAGACATTTATGAACTTAATGCAATGTCAGTAAGAGAAGCATTTTCAATCTGGTTATTTTGATGTCAAAGACAAACCTCGCTCTGGTAGACCTGTTACAGATACAGTAGATGCCATTCTCGAAAAAGTTAGGGAAAATCGGCATATTAATTCTTACGACGTAGCTGAAGAAATGGTAAATGACAAAAAAGATAGATTTGACCTATTTGAAAAAGCTGGATATACAAAAAACTCGATACTTGAGTTCCACACAAGCTCACTAAAAGAAATCCAACGACTTTTGTACTCATTTACGATTCTCTATGAAAAGGTAATGAAAACGAACTGTTTTTGAAAAGATTTATCACTAGTGATGAAAAATGGATTACCTACGACAATAACTTGCTAAGCAGATAATGGACAAAAGGCAATCAAGCTCTATGGCACGTAAGAAGCAAAATAGTAATTGTTAATTAATGAATTAATCTTAATAACGGCAGGACTACGTTGGCAGACATTGTTCTCATAGATTTATAATATTTTTAACTGCCTTTAAAATATGATTTGTTTCAATTAACAGATGAAGGTATATTTTTCTAATGCCAGATCTTAGACTACAATAAGTTGATGCTTTGAGTATGGTGGAATTGGACGGGCATTATTCATTATGAGCTTTTACTGCTGAGCAAAATGATTTATTTACGTCTCTACTGTCAACAGCAAGAAGTAGAGAAAAAACGACCGAAATTGATCAGCCGAAAACGTGTGATTTTTCACCATGATCACGGCAGACTACACACATCTTTAGTCTCTCAGTGAGCGAATGGTTGGGAAGTGTTAGTGCATCCACCGTATAGCCTTGATTTTGCACCCTAAGATTTTCACCTGTTGCGGCATCTTCAGAATTTTTTAAGTAACGTTAGGTTAATATCAAGGAGAATCGTCAAAACTGCTTGTCGCAGTTTTTTGGTCAAAAGTCCCAAAATTTCTACAGCAATGGGATTGTACCACTACCTACAAAATGTCAGATGTATATTATTTATATGTATTTATGACAATTTGTAGGTAGTTGTACAATCCCACTACCTACAAAACCACTATCCTATGTATGCGCTGGTTCCTGATCAGAGTTGTCCCTTTCCCCTATCCTCGAAACTTCACACAGTGGCAAATCAAAGGGATGGAAAAGAGAGGAACTCACCCTTCTGTGTGATGTCCTCACTCACTGCGGCTACGTGGTTTCGAGCACGACTGCGTGTCTGTGCTGGTTTTATGCCGAATACATAGTATTCACTTGCGGTTCACAAATTATGTTAATAATTATAACAACACATGATATGATGAACGATTTGCGGTTGCATTCGCGTTCGATGAACAGAAGATAGCGAGTGCGGGTAGGAAAACAAAATTGGATTGCGGGTGTAAGGGAGGGGTTTATTGCCACTGCATTTAATCTCGAGAATACGGCGTAAACAATATATATTATAAATGAAAGTAAATAAAATAAGTAAAAATTTTTCCCCGACATTATTAAAGACAGTGATCTTTTTTTTAAGAAAAAGAACAAAACGTCACGAAAGAAAATTGAAAGTTTTTTGACTGAAGCTAAGCTATTAAAATAATCAAATACGTTGTTATAGATAATGCTTTCCAAACAAATAAGTTTTCAATTTTTAACTTGACTGTATGAAAATTCATAATTTTTTTAACAATTTAATTAGCTATTTTTTCCAAGAAGTTGCATCTATCACCGCAAGTTGATAAAAATCAATGGATTTGTTCAAGAGTTCAAAGACAGAGTTGAAGATTTTTTTTAAGAGTTTTTTTTATACAATATTTTATAAACTAGTCCCTGGATAAATTCCAAAATATAAACAATTTTTCTCCCCCAAAAACACAGTCAGCCTACTAAACCACATCAAAATCGGTTACTGCATTTGAGAAATATTAACGAAATATTTGTAAAAAAAGTGTTTTCAAAATTAACTTCCAAAATCCTTGATGAATTAATAATTGGTACGGAGTTATAGTTTTTTTTTAACTGTGTCGAATACCGTAAGGCAAATCAAAATTTAATAGATCAATTTTCAAAAGTAAATTTAGTTGTTTCAAGTTGAAGAGCTCAAATGATATTTTATTTACTATGTTTTTGAGCTATGAGTGCTCGTAAAAGCACTATTTCTAACACCTATTTATGTTTTTAGTGCTTTGAGCTCAAAAGTAAGAAATTTCAAGGATGGGCGACAGAGTCCACCGTTTTTCAAATTTTTGAGCTCGGAAGTCTCAAAAATTCATACAGAACTATGTTTTAGAGCTCAAGTAGTAAAAAAAATATATCAACATTCGTATTGTGATGTCTTAGGGATGACCTGCAGAATCAATCGTTTTACAATTTTTTTTGTAAAGTTCTCGTTCAATAGACTAACAGATATAATTAATTGCTTTCACATAAAAACATTTGACAATTTGACAAAAGAAATATTTTTTTATATCGACAAAATGGGCAAAAATGAAATAAAATGTACCTACTGATTGTTTTACAAAAGACAGTTTTTACATTGCAATAATTACAAATTACTATAATTGTACAATATTATAATTTTGCGTGACCTGAGATATGTCATTGTATACTAATGTCATTTACTTAATTTGAATAGATTATTATTAGCTCATTAGAGAATAATTTTTAAATTAGCAACTTACGTTCATTTCCTTCATCATCACCTTCATCGCATGATTCAGATTCGGAACTTTTCGCTGGTTCTGTTACAAAATAAAAAATAGTAAAAAATCATTTTCACCGATTGAAAAGCAACAAATCCGAATCGCATGATTCAGGTTTGGGACTTTTTGCTGTTTCTATTGCAGAATAAAAAATGTCAAAAAAAATTTCACTGATTAAAAAACACCAAGAAAATCTTACCTTTTCCCGATACCGTGACAAAAAACGTCGATACCAACGCCGCGAAAATGATTAGCTTTAACATTTCGCTTGACATGCTGCCGCAGCATTGTGCGGCTCTCGATTATCGTATGTCTTTTATACCAACAGCTTCGAACAGCTGTTACAATATTGACGCGATCGATGAATACTAATTTCATGCGTCTGCTAAAATTTCAGGGATATGAAAACAGAATTTTAAAACAAGTAAGCAATTTTGAGACCTCTTATTTCTTGGTTATCATTAAAATCCAAATCTAAAAAAGTTGAAAATATATTTTGAAGCATCATCAAAACTATTTTAAGCCGCACTACAAACGAGACAACAATCGTTCGCTCTATGCGATTTGTATTTTTGTATATAAATGAGTTCGTTCTGTATGAACGAACTCATTTATGTACACAAATACATATATCAATAAGATCAATACATAATAAAATGTAATAAATTAGAGACCGATATCATATTTTTTTCAAATAAACACATATCAGAGTCACACATCCTTCATTTAATGATATATTTAAAATATTTAGTGAAATAAGTTTCCTTTATTTTGAAAAGCTTTCTTAAATAAAATTCGCCAGTTATTAGGTACTTAGAATGATTAATGGCTTAATGTATTAATATTTTTGAATAAAATGTCATCTTAAAATTATTCTTATTGCACATTTATAATTCTACAGAGTCTCGGTTAATATGTTTACTTAAATAAATTGAAAATACAATACAAAGCAACCGCATAAGAATGTTTGTTATGTTAAAATCGCACCTGCTCAACTTGCAGTAGAGATTGGCAAACAAAAACACCTTCTTGTTGTCGCATTTAAATCTACACATATATTGTTATTTAATTATCGTTCAATTATTTTACAAACATATTTTTTGCTCATGGTTTATTGGTTATCATATATTTTTTTGGTTTTATTTTACTGAATTAAATCTTACATTGAACTACAAATCGCAAGCTCTTTGTCGCAATCGCAAAAACCTTTGCATAATCTTGAGCGATTTAACATTTACAGCACTGTCGTGGCATATAAAACCTCTATGATCTTCATAAAATAATATAATTGGATACAAACAACAGTTTATAAAAGAAATCTTAATATTTTTAACATTTAAGTACTTGAAAACAGACATACCTACATGAAATGGGTCGATATAAAGCCGACAAATCTAGAGTATTGATCAAAAAAACAATAAAATCATGAGGCGTAGTGTATACAACCTGAGTATGTAAATAGCATTTAGACATCAGCGGTTCACTTTTGATAGAAATTTAAGGTGCCCCACTATTTTATTTATTTTTTTGATCAATACTCTAGATTGATGAGGAGAATGGTGTGAAGACTGGTGGTACCTAGGATCTACCGATTTTTTTTTGTAGCTTTAAGTACATTTTCTATATCATTGTTTCCATAAACCTGTTTAACTTAATTTATTTTGTTACTTATTTTATATTCAAGTTTTTTCTCATTTGTTACCATATTGTTCCCACGAGCAATGGACATTATAATGGTTGACCTCCCCAGAGGTCCAATAGACGGGCAAGGCCCTTATATATATGGGCCTCAAAACTTGGGCCCAATAAGATGAGCGCAAGTTTTGAGGGGAAAACATTAACGACATATAATCTTTATCTACCCTAATGCCACACAGTCCTCGATGCGATACAAAATCTTGACTTGGGTGGAACAACCATGCTTGAGTCCCGAATTTTCGTTGACGAACTTCTTTGTTTTGATTACATGCTTAGATTTAAATTTTTTATTATAAATAATGAAACAAATATAAAATCTGGCATTTTCTGCCGCCAGCCGTCGTAGATTTGAAATTTGTTGTAGTGTATTCTCAAAGTGAAGCTCTTACATTTAATATCCAATAGAGGGTATTGTGTGGAGGGTCCGTCTTTATGTTGGTTGCCGTATTGTATTTACATTTTTATAGTGTGCTGTATTCTATTAGTCAAGCCCTTTCATTTGATGCCCATAATGAGGGGACAGTGAAAAAATATGTAATCCACCATTTTGTAGCGGTGGCCATATTGGATTTGCATTTTTTTCATACAGAATTGTGTTTTAATAGTGAAGCCATTTCATTTGACACCCATATTGAGGGGGTTGTAAAAATAAATATATAAACCGTCATTTTGTTGGCGGCCATGTTGGATTTACAATGATACAGAATATACTAAATTGTATTATCATCAGAACTAAAGATGAGCACCAAATTTCAGATCAATCTGTCAACTACAAGGGGGTAAAAGTTCAATTACTAAATTTGACCCAAACAAGTAAATAAACAGGTCAAGCTAAATAAAACCGTCTAAAAAATGAGGGAATTTATTCAGTGTCTAAACTTTAAAAAATAAATAAAATTATGACTTTACACATTATGCACTTTTATACTTCTTGAAATACTTCATCAAGTATTAAAAGTGTTTGTTGATAACGAAATTCGACAAAAAATGTGGAATCATGTACCACTTATAGAATTCGAAGTAAGTGTATTTTTAATAATAGTATTTCTGTCGTTCCATGGTAAGAAAATTGATCATTATTCTTCATTTTCTGAACTTAAGTATAAGTTTTGGTACATCTACTGCCAAGTAAAATTTAGTGGTACAATTCTTATAAGATTTTGTTGCAACAGACCATTTAAGCCATAATTCTCATATGTGATATGACTCAATCAAAAACTCACAAATCTCATTCTCTACACGATTTCGACCTTAATAGAAAAAATGATAAAATAAAAGAAATAAAAACAAAAATCAGCGCCAAAACAATATTTATTAACTAAATATGCATATATTGTTTCTTAAATTTTAGGAACAATATTTGAGCGTAAAAGCATGGAGCGCTGAAGATATAAAATAATTTATCCGCGTATCTTTGAGGAGAAGTGTCTCACGCTTTTACACTTAAGTATTATTACACTTTACTACAAGCATGGGTTATACTCAGGCTCTTTCAAAGCAGAACAGAAAGAACTGACGATAATTATTTTCTTGTTTCTTATGTGCCTCGATATTTAGTAACTTAGTTACTACCTATTTAAAAAACATGTTTTTTTAATTACTTCAAACATATATTTTTTTAATTTTATGAAATATTTAAAAAAAATGAGCTGCTTCCGAAATTTTTATAGTATAATTTTTAACTGCCTTTATACCATTCATCTCTCAATATGTTTATCACCTTGGCTTGAGTGGGAATAAAGAAATCTAATTTTTGGTTTGACTTCAAGAGAATCCCAAGTCGACCGTACTTACAGCAGAATTGCGTAAATTTCAAAAAGTACTATTAAAATATGTGGTTCTATCATGGAGTTCCCATGGAATACACTCTGGATTTGTTATAAAAATTTGGAAACCATTTACGACCGAAGTATTATTAAAGAAGAATAAAACAAGCCCAAAAACGGCTAAAATAAATTTATCTATTAAGGATTTCCAATGCCAACCTTTTATATTTGATATTTATTGAATTTGATTGAAATATCAATGGAATTGATAATTTCAAATTGTGAAAATATCAATGGAATTGACATTTTCACAATTCCATAGAATTCGAACAAGCCCAATTACGGCTAAAATGCATTGTCCCTTTATGTAGTTCTAGTGTAAGCCTTCCAGTTCCATGATCAAACCTTAAAAACGAATCATGGCTAAAGTGCATTACGCGACATTTCCCATAAGCTCAAACATTATTAGTCATGGAGTTCCAGTGTTAAACTTCCTGTTCCATCATCAGGCAACACAACCAATCACAGTAAAAATCTATCTCAAGAAAATTCTTACTAGCCTAAGCACGGCCAGAATCTGTTGTTCTGCTATGGAATTCCAGTGTCAGCCTTCCAGATCCGTCACCAGACCCTGAAAGTCAATCATGGCCAAAATGCAACTAAAAACAATTTCAACAATCTGATACACAGCTAGGATATATCGTTTCATTTTGAGTTCCTGTATGACTCTTTCGACTCAATGATCCGACCCTGAAAACTTATGGCCAAAGATAATTTTAAGATAATTTCAATAAGCCCAAACACGGCTATAATTCATTGTTCCGTTATGGAGTTCATTTGCTTCCTTTCTAGCTCTGTCATTAGATCAGTTCCGCCTGTATATCTACTTTTAAGTGGAATTCATATATTGGTAAGATTCACATAATATCCGTCTTCAAGGCACGAAACTTCTAGCAATAGTCTATTAAATCATAGGTTTCATAGCTACAACAGCTTAATTTTAAAGTCCACATGAAGTTGGAGATTATGGTAAATATTCTTCGATATAAGACTGTCATGATTTTTGCCATCATTAATTAGAGTTTGTTTACATAGACCTTATAAATAATAGCATTCTGTCACGTGGACAATATATAATTTCACTCTTTATATTGGAATGTATCTATCCACATAGACAAAACTTTGTGTTCACTCAATTTTTAAGTAAAATAAAGTCTATTTCAACACTGTTTTGAAATAAATAAATAATGTAAATAAAAAAAAATAATGTTAAATTTATGACAATAATGTTCTTAAATAAACTTGAAAAAAATATTACCCTAAATTTATTTCTGAAAAGTGATAGGCATTTTTTAATATAATACTTATGTCCTTATTCCAGATGGATTTTCCTTGATGTATTTACAAACATAAACCTATAAAGATTAAATGCATCTCTCATGTTTTTGGATCTTATTTGATCTTGGGTTATTTTTTCTTATAATCCTGTATCCCGCATGTATATGTATTTTTTTTCTTATTGTGTGAATATATCGAAACGAATTTCACCTTGTTTTTTCAACCTATGACTAAACGTCTCAAAATTTGTATTAAGTGTATTAAATGGACGCTCGTTAATTAACTCAGGTGGTGTGGTCTGTAAGCTGCTGGCGTAAATTACTTACTGTTTGCACAAATGGTCATGATTTCTGTTGTCACGAGAATCAAAACGAACAATTAAAATACAGAATGTCTGTGTGTACACCTACATCGCTCCTTTCAGATTCAATATTAGAGTCATAACAAGCGCATTTAATAATCGTATTAGTTTAGCCGAAGCGAAGTTCGTTCATTATTCTTATATGAACAGCGACAAATGAATAGCTTCTTTTATTGAAACGTGTTTGTTTGTAGTATAGAATGGCTCTAACGCTTCGATATTTCTCGAATTTTCCAAGTGGAATTCGTACAAGGACATACGTCACAAACTTTTCATCTTTATATTGCTTATTTACACTATAGTGTTACGGTTGGAATAATAATTCATTTCAGAAAGTTAATGTAAGTCCCATTAAACGAAACTGATCATAAAATTTTGATGAAATGTCAAGTAAGCGCATTGGATATTTAAATACTTTTCTGATTACGTACGCAGATATATGAACTGGCAATCAGTCGTAATTAGATGATAAAAACGTTGTCTGCCGGCTGGTGCCGGGGATTATTTCACTGAATAAACTATCGAGACGTTGAGAGTTTGTACGCAAACACGATTAAGGCTGTGCCGCTTAGCATGCGGACGGACACAAAGGCACCGCCGCGCTGCGTTGCTGCATAAGTATTTGTCTAAGATCCGGCATCAAAAAATGTATCCTCATCTGTTGATTGAATCAAATAATGCTTTTAAGTCAGATAGCAATATTATAAATTTATGAGAACCATGTCTGCCACCGTAGTCCTGCTACTATTATCATTAATAAATTAGTAATTATTTTTTTGACGTGACAACGTCTTAAATTAGGTTGCGGCTGGGAGTCACTTATGAAAAAGTGTAACGCTCGGTAACGTAACGATGAGTCACCGAACAGAGGCCCGCCGAATGCCTTGCGTCTCTCTCCCACTCAAATGATCGGTCTGCCGCGCGCGCGCTAGAGAATTGCATAGCAAATGTATTGCAAGTTATTGTATGTATATTTGTATATAAATACGTATGTATGTGTAAAGGTAAAATAAAATTTTGTTAATATGAAATTCAGTGCAGATTCTTTGTATAAATTAATGTTTTAAATATAATTCTTTGTATAAATAAATGTTTTAAATTGTTACTATTATTTCATCCTTCTTCCTACTATACGAATGAATATTCATTAAAATGATTTACCATTCAAAGTCGTTGTCACGTAAAACTTTCGCCCGTATACCGACTTTACAGGCAACAAATTTTTGTTTCTTATGTTAATTGCACATCACAAATACAAAACTTTCGAAAATGATATTTTACACTTTGTTATAATAGGCAGCGACTTTTATGACTGCTACACCTACCTGTAACCAGGTGTAAACGGGTAGATAAATCGAACTCATTATCTTCATCTGTTAATGTCAATTAATAAATATTAACATGTATGTAAAGTTTACAAAATTCTAAATATGCTTATAAGTAGCAGTTGCCGTGAAATTATATGCAGCCTACATAAAGAAAAATTCTCACGTTCTCACGAGAGTTATTGCAACAAAAAAGACGTAAATCATTTTTATAACAAATAGGAAGAAAGCTATGTTATGGAAAAAAAGACCCAGTCAGACACGTGGTTTATGAACGCTCACATACAGATGAGCGTATTTTAAATGGAGGTAGCTAAAATTCGAGAACTCAATCTAGACTTGAATTGGGAAAGCACTCGGTTGTGCGGCTCAAATTCACATCGTTTGTGTCTTAGTTTTTTTGAACGTTTATACGTCTGGTATCGCAGCAATGTAATAGATGTAGATGAGAGTATTTTAAATGTGTTCCAGATATAGATGATTAATATACGCTAATAAAATAATGTATTTATATACAAATATATATATATATATATATTTATTTTTTTTCAATTTCCTTTTATAGCGTAAGTGAATAAACGATCAGGCATCAATACGATGGATATGGCAAAAATACACCTATAATTGATACGAGATGACCCTATCGGAGATTCGAAAATAGAGACAGGTTGAAAAGTAAACATATAGATTAACCTAAGGTAAATATTTATGAACACTGAGGTACAACGATACACTACGGAACCGCTTAAACACTCAGTTTGATCGCACTTGGCTTATGAATGCACTGATCGCCGAAACAAAATTGACTTTTCATTACTTAATTTGCGATATATATTCTTCGACAGGTTGTATTGAAAATTCTTCAAATGTAAACAAGACAAAAATTTATAAAAAAATAAGACGTGAACATCAAGATCAAATTTCATATAAAACCAAAAAACAAGATTTATTGTACTTTGGAATATTCTAAAACAAAAAAATGCTTTTAAAGTGTAAATATGCGCTGGTAGTGATAATATATCTTATTTGTCTACGTTTTATGAGATACCATTTTAGAATATTTCTCAGAGGAACTATTTTGTCCTTTCAATTGTTAAGCTTATGAGTACAGTTCGCAAAAATACTGATAGCAGAATTGCTATTGTTATTATGAGCTTCTGAGGTAGCAAGTGCAAATGGGCGACGATAACCACCTACTCTTTAATGGCTCGCATACTCGTTTGTCCTTTGGAATTATTATAAAAAATTGGCATCAGCATTGTTTTGTAATATTATTATTGTTGTTTAATATTAATTCTTTCACAACATGCAACTTTTGCAATTTGAAATTATTATCTTTTATCATTTGTGCGACCAGGGCTTATAACAGATTGATATAAAGATAAATAGACAGCATATGAATGTCGTAGACTTAGTAATTATACTTCGGATTACACTCGTCGAATTTGGGACCTTTAAAACAAAATCTAGAGACATGTTTCAAATAATGCTGTTTCATTAAAATCTATTATGGGTGTACAAAAAAAATCTTAATTTTGATAAGATTGATGTTAAAAGTTCATTAAAGTTATGGTATACAACTAAAACATTAATGTTGTCTAATAAGCACCGTACTTACAATTACGGTTTCAAATCGCTTTTTTGGTAAAAAGAAATGAAAATACAGATTGTTAATGATTTTTTATTACTACTTGGTGGTAAACACGCGAACACGTTCCAGCAATCATTGAATCACTAAACACTTATTTTAATTTGTATTGGACGCGCCCATTGGTATTCACATCATTGCATACAATAATTAATATAAACCAAGTGTATTCTCATTTTTAAGGTTCTGTGGCCTAAGACAATGAGAAAATATTATAATTTCGTACAATCCACCTGCATGCCTGTCCATCTATTCGTATGACATTTTGCATTGTGTTATTTTATTACTAGCTTATAAACCCGACCTAAGTTGCTAAAATACTAGAATGAAGGGATTCTTGAATATGAATTATTGAATAATTATGCGAATTCAAGTTTAATAATACGGTAACGGTGCCACATTTGGTAATGGTAAAAGGAGACTTATAGACTGAAATTTTTCTGTATTGTGTATAAAAATGCTTTTTGATGATTACCATTTACAAATATAGGTGTTATTGGTTATAATCTATACTATTGTATAAACTTGTCTGCATACGTCTGTCTGTATATTCATTTTTTTTGGAAGATGATCGTGATAGATATTCGTTTTTAACTCACTAACCGCAATTCAATCATTTTTTAAAATTCATAAATCAAGAACGGCTTGATCGATCGTGATGAAAATTGGTAAACAGTAAGATCACGTAATTGCACACATAATAAGTTACTGCATATTTTTTATTTGTTTGTCTGCCCATACGGGCAAACTGTTATCGTGATGAAAACTAGTGTACAATAAGTACATGTGATCACACACACGGTAGGTGAGTATACTATTTCTGCCGGGTTGTTTGTCTGTCAATGACTTTTAATAACTCAAGAACAATTTCACCAAATGAGATGAAGATTGGTTTACAGTAATAACCTATGATTGCGCTACTGTCTGTCAGTCTGTCTACATTTTACATTTTAGTAAAACGTTTCACCAATCTTTATGGAAATTGCTATAGAGTAAGTATATGTGATTTTGAAAACAATTAGCTTCTGTTTGTCTTTTTGTATCTATTTTGTAACTTACAAAAAGAAATGCCTTATTTTCAAGGAGATTGGTATACAGTATGTACATATGATTGTGCAAATGACAGAGGTTCTGGCTGATCTCCGTCTATTTGTCTGCCTGTCTGTTTGTATTTTATAACTGAAAAACATTTGAATGATCAAACGACGAAAAATTGTATAGAGTGAAAATATTTGATTAGGTAAATAACAAGGTATATGTGTTTTGATACACTATATGACGACCTTAAATTTTTTTTTATATTTTAGGAGCCACATTTATTTGTTTTTATATAGTTGCATAGTTGTATACAGTGTGTCTGTGCGTATGTGGGAGTGCATGCGTCCGTGCTTACGTGTAGGCTATATAAATCTGTCATAAAATCTATTTCTGATTATGAAAGTTCTGTCATTTATAGGAAGCTATTATTATTATTCCTTAGTGTTATAGGCTATTTTTAATTCTGATGAATTTATGTTTTCATTATAAAAACATAATAAAAGTAATTGAAGTCGAAAACAAACAGACGTCTGTTTGATTTATCGTCGTAGCTGCCTAAATGGTTTGAAATAATAAAATAAAATGTATAAACAACCCATTAATCTTTAGTAAGTTTATCAAGTCCGCGAAACCATATGCCCATGTTTAATATTTCAGTCACGCAGACGATTTTTATGTTAAGGTGAAATAGATTTACCAAATGTAGTTTGGATATGTCCTTCAACAAGAACAATCTGCAAATTTTTATAAAAAAAAAATATTTAATTAATATGAAGCGGGGATGTCTTAGTAGTCAAAGAGGTTCTCTTTGGACGAATAGGTCCGCATTCGATCATAACTGCAGGTAAATAGAAGTTTATTTAGGTTAAGTCATCGTAAACCGCGTCCTCTCCTTCATTTTCCAAAAAGCACGTTAAGTCGTCGGTCGTGGACGTTTGTAGTGGTGTCGTTAACAACAGCGGTTGATGCCTCTAATCCACACTGGGTCAGGGTGAAGTGCTTCAAACCTCTAAGCCTGAAATGAAAAGACTGTGGAAGGGTGTGCCTCGGCAGTGGAGTAAATTGTTTGACGCAATACACAGGATGGAGATTTCACAGTTTACTTTTTACAGTATATCGACCGATTGAGTAACTAAGAATGAAAACAATAAATTTGTAATGGGGTAAGAATTAATTCAAGGATTAAGAGTCAAGACAATGAAAGACCGATAACAAAAACGAGACTAAGATCGAAATTGTGTGTTGTACTAAAATTAAAATCGAAAACATGACCAGAATCGGAATAAGGAGCAAGTGCCGAGATAAGTATTGAGGGCGAGAACGGGATTGGGAGCGGGATTAAAATCAGAACCAAGAATGGGACCAATTCAAATTGAGAACGAGATACCGCCCGGGATCATGATTTGGAATTTAGAGCGTGATCATTCGATATAAGCGGTAAAGAAATTCGTTGTATGTCCACGTTTAGGACCCTCAGGTGGAAGCTAGTATTTACTATAACATTTTGTGACCTGATATGTACGTGAAGAACAGCTAAATGTTGTGAATTGTTTATTGTTGGTAATTCTGATCTAGATGTTGGATATTTCTTTTAGGCAATGTAAGAAATAATGTAATTAGATTTTGTTATTTGTAGGTATTTTATGATTAAATTTTATAATTACATTTTATCTATATTATTGCGCTTAAATTATATCTATTCCTAGTTATAGTCATGCTCGTTCGGATATTATTCTTAGCCGACTACGGAGCGTCATGGTTTTAAAAAGCAATGTGAATGTGTATGTATGCTCATCAACTTGATTTCACAAGAAACTGTAGTAAGTAAAGAACTTATAACAATGCTTAATTATTTAGTTACCTGTTATGCATCAACAATATCTAGAACATCAATGCTAGAGTGTTGAGCTTTTAAAATACACCATTCCATTAACGTTTTCGATAACATTTTTTAAGTCAAAATTCTCTAGCTCTTTTGAGTATCAAATTGTTTGTTCTACTAGAAGTTGTGAATTTCGTATATATATTTGACTTTTAAGGAATACATTGTGGTTTGTTCCTTGTACAATAATCGGATCTTAACAGTAACTGTACCCTCGTACTTAAATCTGATAAGTAATGAGGAAATAAACGAATTACCTAAGCACGCGTCCACGAACAATATAAACGTTCTAAGACCGCCATCGCACAGTTTTCTACGACTGTTTCTTTTGTTAAAGTAACCAAGGTTAATGATTGCGGAAGAGAATAATATACTCTCAAACAAGATAAAGCACAAATCCTACAGACAAAACTGTCCTCGCTAAGTCATTTCTAATATTTTAATTGTCATATTTTTATTTTTCTTCTTCTGATCTGGAACTAGTTACTCATTAGTTTGAATCTAACATCTGGATATATATATGACACCGGCTAAATTTGATTTCATAATGAAAAAATCAAGTATTGAAAATGGGCGGGATTAATTAAAATACAAAATGTTTATTATCGATTAGCATAGTGTAAATGTGATGGCCTTGAAAGATGGTGGTGGTGTTCTTAGCGTTGCCGTGTATAACGCTCAGAGCATCTTATTATCCGATTTTTTAAAGCTTTTGATAAAATTAGTGAAAAACTGTTTAGTATAATATAAATAGATAAATTTAACCAGCTGTTAGACATAAATCGTAAAGTGTTTAAAGGCTTTAAAATAATACGAAATGTACATGTATTGCACAGTGTTCAAACCGCATGCCTCCAAATGCCACGTCCACGCGTTAGTGTAGATGTGGTGCCAAACAAAGCTGCAAACATCTGAAATCCGAAAAAATTCATCACATCGAACCATACAAGTTATAGAATATGAAAAGTTTAGACAGATCATGTCAGTTGAAAAATGTTGTAATAAATTACTGTCTTCTACATCATCGCTAATGCTCATCGCGTATTTTTTTCGTTTACCAAAACGTTATTAATGATCCTTTACTCTAAAAACGACTACTCCTTCGAGGTGGAAGAAATTACTCAGAACTTAGACCTAGCCTAATCGGAAGACATACGATCGGATGTACTTTTGGATATTTATTTTTCTTGTTAGTATATGGTGTTACTATAATTGAATAAAATAATCTGAACATATGATACCGATTACGGTCCGGTCTTTTATTTATATTCCGATTATGATATATATTTCATTACCAATTTGTTCTCGATTCCCAGTACTGCCCTCGATTTCAATAATGATCTCGACGTCGATGATTGTAGATAACGCTAAAGTTATAACCTTTCTGGAAGGCTAAAATTTCGCCCTTAATCTTTGCAAATTAAAATTCTCCCACAGTCGATCTTTCTGTCCGTTCCAATTTTAACACACATCATGCCTCAGACCTACCGATAAGTCAACTTCAAAAGGTTTAATACGTTCTTAGAACGGAATTTATTACAGAGTGTCCATACCCTATTTGTGTGGTTCGCAGGAGGTATTTTATTTCTCTCTGGCCCCCCATCCATCTGTTCTGAGATGCATACCCCCTTACCCACCGACTGGGGATGCTTTCTCTAGAAAAATCAGGCTCCCCCGAGAACTAGTTGGTCGTCAAGAACTGGTCGAGGAATTCAAGTACTTTCGATCCATAGTTAACATTAAAGCAAACATAGTAACGGACGTACATAACAGAATAAAAACAGGATGACTCAAATGGAACTAGCTCTCAGACATTTTTCGTGATTCTATGTGCGGGACGGTCATAAAATGTGACGAACAGAAGATGCACGTAACGGTGAAAATGCTGCAATGGACGGGTGGTGTCACAACGCTTGATAAAGTCAGAAAGTAATATAGTCGAGGCATATTCAAAATGACTGAAATATAGCAAAATATGCGAGAGAGCGTCTACATTTTAATGGATGGAAAATCACGCGACCAGCGTAGTTATGGCCATAGAAGAGTTTAAAAGAATCAGAAGATGCACACCGACTACCTAGATGCGCACCGTCTCAAGGCACATGTTAACAATAGGCGTACACCTAGAGTAACTCAAAATTGACCTGAATGGCAAAAAAGTATCAAGAGTACTGACTCCAAATAGGGAAAAAGCAAGGACAAAGGAGATTTTAACCATTATAGCTAAACTATAAAATTCGATGGCTTACTGGCTATTTATTAAACTGTTTAGGCGCATATTCTCATACATGTTCAAACTTCAAACGCATTTTAATCAAATCCATTGTTTATTCTTATAAACACATAAGGCAATGTTTTAAATTTTTTAATTCCGTTATATTTCATTAATGACAAGAAATGACACTTTTAAGATCCCTATTTCATATTTAATTTTACACTTAACGCGAACTATTTGTTACTTTGAAAGTACCAAAGGAGCCGTTTCTTTTCATAAAACAATAACTTTTCTATATCATTGTATAAATACGTGACATGCACCGGAAGGGAGTGCAGCGAGTGTTAGTACGTGGCGACATAAAGCATACAACGTAAACTCAAGAAATGGGATAGAGCAGGAAGGAGAATAATGTAAATGCTGTATTTCTTTCAAATTATTTATTTTTACGTCGCTATCCCTAAAATTGAATTTCCGCTATCAAAAGTAGCCCACTATCGAATCTAAATATATAATAAAACAGTAAAACCTGTTGTGTCAGTGCATTGAAGCTATGTATGAAAAACGGAGAGGGTACGATAAGACAAAAATGGGATAAGAGAAAACAACAATATCTGCATTTTTTGTCTGTCTGTTTGTACACGTCTCTGAAATTGCTGAACGGATTTTAATGCGGTCTTCTCGGGTAGATAGAGCGTAGCTTAAAGCAGAAAATAGGTTTTATTTTATTTAAAATAGATATTGGGAAGAAAACATTTTCATTTAAAAATTTAGCCTGAGAAGTTACAAGGCAAATAATAATTGATTAAACGTACTGGATTGGAGGCGACTGGACCGGTAAATGAAGTAGGGGGTTGAGTTTCTATATAACCTTTTAGTGAAAGAACGAATTCGACGCGGGCAAAGCTATGGACAGAAAGCTAGTTATTAATAAAACAACATTATCGAGATTGAAATGATCAAATACTTCAATGTATTATGTTATTAATATAACTCAAAAAAAACAACGGTTACATTATTCTAAATACCTAATCAAACATCACAACAGAAAAGACTCGGAAACAGCTAGAAAACATCGGAACACGATAACTCGTAAATAAATATGTTGTCGATGTTGGATATATTTTTTGTTGTGTAAGCAAAGGCCCGTCACTCCGCCATGACGACTGCGCGCGGAGCGCTCGCCCTTTTACGGTTACTGCTTTTATGTCTATCCAAATCATCGCTCAATATTATGAAAGAGGCATACTTTTGAAAAAAATTGATAGGTTTCAAGAATTTATTACTAAAACGGTGAGAGATTATATTGTGTTAAATGGTTTTCCCCCATTTTTTTGATAAATTAAGATATCATGATAAAATAACCGATAATTGATAAAATACCATTGATAAAATACCGACTGCATATTGTTTATCTGTTCTATTTTGGATTCACATTCATTAAAATTAAATAAAAACATCCAGTTACTCTTTCGAAGATTCAATTTACTCACGGTCTTAAAACATTCGGTATATATATGTATATATGTAGATGAAAATTAATACTATTAGTTTTTGAAGAATTTATATTTTTCTAAATATTCATGTTTTTATAAATATGGTGTCTCTATAGTGTACTAATATATTATTTATTAATTTGATTACTTAATCCTTAAAATTGTAAACTATTAATTACTCAGCCGAGTTTATTTTTGAACATATCTATCTATACGGATATTTCTGTGTATAAGCCTGGTTGGTTTAAACAGGCTTGTACAGGATGTTTTTTATGTTAGAGCGTACGGTATGATATATTCCATTTTCTCCTACAGTATAAGCTAATTAGTGTAATTTATTGATATTTAGAATATTATATTCGTTGATCAATTAAGTGAGTTGACTTACCATGATGATTACAAGTGAAATCACAATTAAAATCGGTTAAAAAACAATGAAATATAAGCTATCAAAAATTGTATGCTATCTCTTTCTTGCAAAACGGAGTTTAATACTATTTTATATGGGCTAGTAAGCAATGATTTCACTGAGTACTAGTGCCTTCTTTGCACAATTAGCAATTTAAAAAAATATCATAGCTCGGGTATTTTTAGTTATCTAAAAATGCTTTTATTACCTTTCTAATCAAATAAAAAACGCTATACAGTAATATAAAAAATAGTAAATTTTATTAAATATTTGATCCTATTTGAATAGTTCAGTTTTGCTACAAATTTCGTTTAGTAATTTCTCAGAGAAATAAGATCGTTAAATAAATATGTCATTCACCAAAAAGACTTGTAACAATGACAATAAAAAAGATTTTAAAATTTATTTCATTTTAAATAATTTCAAAGATATTTTTGCCGTGTGAAGATGTCAACGTCGCGTGACTGCAATCACAAGAAAATAAAATACGGTGACGATCCGTCGATGCTGCAGCTTAATTGGTACTTGCCCCATTCAAAATGCCATTTTCGTGTCTCTGCATGTCAATTTCAGGTGACAACGCAACCGCGTACATGCGTGATGCATTAATGTTTTACCATCCGAAGCGGGATCGTCTGTGTATTGTTGAAGCCTTTTCACACCATAATAAATGTGAAAAAATGCGTGATTGGATGTTTGCCACGCGCTAACGGTCAACAGACAGGAAACAAATTCTCCATTGAGGTGGGAAATGTCCTTACGTAGGACTAAGGATGAATTTCATGTGAAGTAATTTATATTCTCTATGAATATAAATAAAACTGAGTAATCTATTATCAATTATAGCAACACTCGACGTGGATCAAAATGAACACGGGGATTGGATTTAAGGACGAGACTGAAACCGGACTCGACAGAGTTGGCATCGAGATCGAGTTCCCGATCGACATCAGAACTGACACTGAGGTCGGCCGATATGAAAGACGGAAGAATTCATTCCATGTCCATGTGAACATAACCGCGGACTAATTTGAATAGTACAAAAAAACTGGCCAAGAGCATGTCGGACTTTGCTCATTATAGGGTTCCTAAGCCAAAAATGCACTGCAGATGAAAAGAGTAAGTTGTTAAACTTTTTCCATGTTTCCTGTACAGAATTGTTGTGAGCACTTTAGTCGCTCATAACTAGAAAAACAGATAGGATTGTCGACTATTACTATTAAACTTGTGTAAACTAAAGTACGTCAGCAAAAGAGCGTATCTTCATGGCGCTTACATCCTTTTATTGAGAAGCGCAGTTTTTCGGCAATAACTCAAAAACAGTATATGCGACCAAATTCAAAATAATTTTCTGAAAGAATTTAGCGTTATCTTTGTTATATTTTTTGGACATACGGTTTAGAAAATAGAGGAAGACACACAATTTGTATGAATTTCGTAGCGATTATTTTCGAAATTATTCACGTAATCAGAAAAAATCCTCAAAGTGTTTTTAAAAGAACTGTTGAAATATGTGCTACTCGTTAATATTTGCTGAAGTATATTTTTCAGATTCTGTTACATGTACGGAGCGCCCCCCCTAGAAATTATTATTTTTGTTATTTAACCACCAAACTAAGTAGTGGCTTATACAAAACATTTACACTATAAATTTATCAATATACGTTTTATAGTTTTTTTTGAATGAAGTGCCTGTGACGTACGGACGGACGGACGGATGGACGGACGAATGAACAGACATGAGGACACTATGAGGGTTCCATTTTTGCCGTTTTGGCTCGGAACCCTAAAAACAACAATTGCTAAATTTTAACTTAATCCAGCGAAGCGTACAGCTACGAAGTACGGGTGCGAAGGTATATATAAATCCTTCTTAATGTTAAAACTGATATAATAACTTTTAATGTTAAAACTGATTATACTGACTTGGGTTCTATTGAGATGTAAATAACCATATGAGTTTAAGAAAAAGCTTTATTTCGAAATCAAAGACAGACACTTCTATTTTCTTTATTTACATAGATAAACGAAAATCAATACTATGAAAGGTTGAATAGCAATTACCTTTTAAACACTACTTGTTACTTCGTATGTGATACAAGTAAAAGTTTATTTTTTGTATAACATTATTACAAAATATCTGACAAATCATTATGTATTTTTTTTTATTTTTAAAAGTTGTAAAATAAATATTCATTTATTGCAATTTTGTTGTAGTGTCATCTTATTATTTGACATTTTAAAAGCAACTTGTTGTCCACGGTGACGTCCATCTTCTTAACTGAAAAAAAAAACACATAAACGTTGTTTATTTAGGGTAAATGTAAAGGATGCACATTGTTAGTCACCGAGTGTGTGATGTACCTATATGAATTATTTGCAATATATTAGAGTCTATGCAGTTTACCAAAATTTATAAAACAGAATGCATTTTCATATTCCTACACTAGCTTTCGTGCCGCGCTTTTTCTCGGTATTTACTGTCGGGAAGCGCACATTAGACGAACTCAGCATACATTTAGAGGGCTGCTATTTATGTATCCGCAACTGGCTACATACAGAACAATAATTAAAAAGAAATTAGAACAATAAAATTAAAATGCAACTCCTTGGCTGTAAAATACAGTTTGTTTCATGTAACTGTCAATTGTTTTACCATTGTGGCGCCATTTTGAAAATCGCGTGTCTTTATCACTGGATCATTGGACTTGACTCGTGAAAATTTTCGTGCGATGATTTATTACGATTTTCGACGTGAGCTAACTCAAAAACAGTGTATCGATCAACTTATTTCGACTTTTGGGGATAAAAACCATCGAAAACCACTGTGTATCACTGCTTTGGTGAGTTTAATCGTGGGCTGTCTATACTAACGAACGAATTTAAAGAAGGTCGCCCTAAATCGGTGGATTGCCACAAAATATCTATGCTGTACGGGAACTAATAATGCAAGATCGTTATATTACATATCGCGAGATAAAGACGCCCCTAGGCATAAGCATGACGAGCGTACATAAGATATTACACGAAAATTTGACTGTAAAAAAAATTGTGTATGTTAAATTATTCGCAACTTAAGTATTGATCGAAAACAGGTTCCTGTCGATTGATTAAAAATGTTAAAAAATACAATCATGGTGCGTCAAAAGCTGCTTACATATAACATCTAAACAGGTGATGAATCTTGGATTTATGCGTATCACCCCGAAACTGAACAATAGTCAACGGTGTGAGTGTTCCAAGATGAACTGAACTCAAAAAAAGTGATTCGTGCCAAAAATACTTCGAACAAATGGTTGCCTATTTTTTGGGTATAAATGGACATGTGATTATACTACCCCTAGAGAATCGTAAAACGGTTAATGAGGAATGGTACACGACCATTTATTTGCCAGAAGTCTTTGAAGAAATAAGAAAAAACAACCGACAACGCAGAATCATTCTTCATTATGATAATGCTAGCTGTCATACGTCACGGTCAACAACTCGGTTTTTGGAAGGTCAAAAGGTCGAATTGACATGTTATCTGCCGTGCACCCAATGATTTTATTTATTCCCAAGCGTAAAGAATAAATTACGTGCTTAAAGTTCTTCGAACCGCGACGAAGCCGTTGATGCGTTCAAAATGCATGTTTTGGAGATACCTCAATCCAAATGGAAAAACTGCTATAAAAATTGGTTTCAGCATATGCAAAAGTGTACCGATAATCATGGTTTAAATAAAACCATATTAAATGCTAGATTTATATTTCTTTTTGATATTCCGGACACAGTCCTCGTACTATCGTAAATTTGTTATGTATGAGTCGAAAATTGCTGCACGTATTTTACACTAAAGAGTTACCTGGTGCATCTTCGTAGTTCAAAGTTCAATACCAATGAATTTGAAATGGTGCCATGTTGAGGCTATACTGAACCCAACGCAAAAGGTACAGTTATGTTGTGAATACATGTATGTTCTATGGTCTATGGCAATAATTGCAAATCTATACATATATAATGAAAATAGGTTGTCTTTGTTCGCCAATCACGTAAAAACTACTAAACGTATAGACATGGGACTGGGACCATTCGATGCGAGATGATTTGTAGATGGTTCTAGGCTACTTATTTTTGAATTCGTAAATCATTCGCCATTTTATTTTATAATAAAATTACCCAGCAGATGCGGGCGGGACAGCTAGTGGATGTATAATTGGCCAAGAAAATTTTCCTTCACTTTTTAAATATACTTTATAAAAGGTGGAGGCTCTCAATATCTATATAAATATAAAACATAAAAATGGTATGTATATACACATATGTAATAATTGCCATAGTAAAAAAAAACTCTGTGAATTATAAACTTGAAATACGTGATGCTTAAAAATGTTAAATAAAATAATTTAAAAGAAGAAAATGAGAACTGCCTTCTAAAACATGAATGTCGTTTTTGAAGTCGAATCTATTTAAAACAAATTATACAAATCAACTAACAAGCCATAAACGCGAATACAAAATATTGAGTTAAACGAATGTCAATTGTTGAAAACTGAGATGCGACCGCATCTGGCGTATCATTAACTGACGCGGATTATAAGTCGTATTCGTTTATTTTTTTGTTAAAGGTATATTCGTATACGGTGATCGAGCGGTCACTACCGCGTACTCACCCGCTGCAGTCTGCAAGCAGGACGCATTTTTCAACCTTTTCATCGTACACGTATCCGGATTTGCAATTACACCCCTTTATGCAGGCGTGCTCGCATTTTACGTGTTTTTGTTGATCGGTCCAGTTCCAAGTGGTGCACGTGTTACCGCAGTAACCCGCACAGCCCGACACGGCGTTGGGATCGCCGCCACAGCCTTCGTCTGTAGTTTGTTATTATTATTATTGTAGAATTGTGAGCACTTCGAGTTTCGTTTAAGCGTATTGACTATGGGAAATAAATTACACGACGGACACATTCAATCACGCTTTTGTGAATATCTTCCGCGGACCGACCGCTTTCCTTTGCTTAGTAATAAATATCCATAAT
Source organism: Eumeta japonica (assembly GCA_005406025.1). Lineage (NCBI taxonomy): Eukaryota > Metazoa > Arthropoda > Insecta > Lepidoptera > Psychidae > Eumeta > Eumeta japonica. The sequence goes on along the minus strand of BGZK01000631.1, from coordinate 201,984 downwards.
GGGGAAGTTTTAATTTTTTGTTTTTTGTGCAGTCAAATTATTATTTTTTTTTAATCTGTTTTTGGTCGAAGAGCAATCACAATAAAACTTTTCGCAGGCGACGAAATATAAAGTTTTAGAAGAAATTCTACTTTTAAATAATTTTACATTAAAAGGGAATAAAACTAAAACACAAATATGCAGCAAATATGTCAATGAATATGTTATAGCTGTGGATTAGTCAACATAAGTGCAATTGAAATTAACAACTTATATTGTCTTTGCTTGACCTACAAAATCACAAAAAAATAACGTTATTTATATTATAACTGTAGCTTTTTTGTTCTGATGTGACGTCTGAAGTAACAAGAAGACTATCAATTTCGTATGATTTGGCATTACAGTGGAATTAACACATCCCAAATATTTTAAAATAACAGTATATTGTGAAAGATTCAAAATAAAATTTTTCTTCTCGTAAAGTTTGTGACACATTGGTTTATTTATCACAAAAACTATCTGAATAATTAAATAATAACTGTTTAAGTAAACTCAAATCTATCCAATTTCTTATAAATATTTTGTTTACGGGAAAATTTTAAAAAATTGGCATTCTAAATATAAAACGCTTGTCACAGACACATTTTTTTTTTAATTATAGATGTGTGACTCGTAAAGCAATGTTATTTATTTAATTATGTTACTTTATTAAAATACAAGAAGGATTAAAAGTGAGATTATAAATTTATCAAAAAACTCTTACCTCCATATGAAATCTTTGCCACTAGTAACGTTGATACCAACGCAACGAAAATAATTTGCTTAAACATGCTGCCTGATAAATTGCCACAGTATTACCGATTTTAGAATTCACTTACGTCTTTTATACCAAATGGTCAAACACACCTGACATAACATTGGTTCGGCAAATGAATATTAATCTTCTATACATGCTTAATATTAGGGGTATGCAGCATCGGCTAATTATATATTTGATTTTATTTTTGTATTATTATTTCTCTGCCTCTATAAATTTAAGTCTTTATTTCAAGGACTCGCGGATACGTACTAATGCTGTGGCATCACCAAAAACATTAAACAATGACAGGGCCGTGACAAACGTATTGATAGACATCCACCGCACCGAGAATGCGCTGAGACAATGTCCTACTTTACGCCGGCCTCAAGATCACTGAGCCAGGGCAGCAGCAGCATGAAGTATTTACCAGATCAGCCACAATCACAAACGTCCATCAGGAAATATATTTAAAAACTAGCTTCCGCCCGCGGCTCCTCCTACGTGAGAGTGGAAGGAATTCGGACTACTTCATCTTGTATATCGATCGATCACGTTCTCAATCATAATCCCGACTCCACTGCGATGCGAGTTTGTCTCACTCGTGATTTTTATTACGATCCCGCTATTGATTCTGAACCCGGCCTTGATCTAAGTAGATTTCGATCCTACTCTCGCTCTCAATCCCAGTCCCACTCCCAATTTGAATTTCGTTACTGCTCCTCATTGTGGGTTTCACTGCAGTAGGCGGCAACAGCGGGCATGCCGAGGACGGGGAGCACGGCCAGGGGAGGCGCCACAGACCTCCGGCTCGACAGCAAGGGACGACGACGGGCAGCAGCAACTGGCACGTCGGGGACTGGTGGTGAAGCCATAGGAGGCGCTTGCCCGCAACATGCACCAACATGCAGCATGCAACCCACCGCTGACCCTCGAATCTGCCTCTCCACTACGAATCTCTATCCAAATGATTGAATATTGATTCCAGAGGATTGACAGATATCGGACACCTAAGCAAGTGTTATTTATTTTTATAATTATCTTATTCCGCTAACTGTTAAACTGTCAATTCTAATTACGTTTCATGCTAACCAGGCACATCCTCAGGAAATTGCCGTCAGTCACATCCACCAGGATGCAAGGAGCGTTAAAACAACCAACACAACCTCGTTAAGCGGGCCGCTGCATGCAATGGTTCGATATCTGTCAATCCTCTGGAATCAATATTCAATCATTTGGATAGAGATTCGTAGTGGGGAGGCAGATTCGAGGGTCAGCGGTGGGTTGCATGCTGCATGTTAATGCATGTTGCAGGCAAGCGTCTACTATGGATTTCCGCGAATTAACACCTCAAACAATACAATAGCCATAGGAGGCGTCATGGTCCTCGAATTCGACGGCAGTGGACGTTAGCTACGGATGCATTGGGAACAGACGGCGTGGCCAGGGATTTCACCACGGTCCAAGGTTCAGTGGCATCAATGAACGCATCGGGATAGGCGGAGGCCACCAGGAAAGTCGCCACTTACCTCTAGTTCGGTGGCTACGGGTGTGCTGAGGCTGAGCGGCGTCATCCCGGCCGAAAAATGCATATACCACCGATAGCATTCAAATACAAATAATTAAATTGTATGTATCTTTCGAATTTCAGAATAAAATTTACAGGTCGAGGGGCGGACAGGAGGATTTATGGGAATTCCATTTACCACTGTGCAGTATGGGCTCGTAAAAGAAATAAAGTAGAATTAAAAACCGTTACAAAATACGCAAACGAGGTCCGGTAAAAATGCTAGTTTTTTTTCCGAAATCTTCCCGTTCGCACGTACAACATACCGTCAGTATCATAGTAATCAAATGAATGGTTTAGACGCACAAAGAAGACGAACAAAGTACATAGTTATAAAAGATAGTCTATCCCTATGCAAAATTTGATTAAAATCCATTCATCCTCTTCAGAGATTTGATTGGAAAAACAAACAAACAAACACTTAACCAATAGACGGAGTAAAAATTCAATAATTATAAGTATAGATTAGATGCGTCATGGAATAAATATACATGACAAAATTTTATAGAAACATTGAATGTATAGTTTTATATATTGGTATAGATAAATAAATAAAAAATGTTCTTATTCCAGGAGGTAATCTACTTCTATTCAAAATTAAATTAACAGCTGTATAGCCATTTCGGAGATTATTCAGGATGGAAAAGCAAACAGTCAACCATTTATTTTATTGTATACGGTGCTACTTCGCAGAAATTCATAAAACGCTTGCCTGCTTCATGGATGCTGCATATTACCGCGTGTCGCAGGCAAGCGTCTAAAACAGACCCTTCGTCGAAATCACACAGATCCTATAATTTGATTATGTCCTTGTCCTCTAATTTTCATCAATATTGGTTGAATCCTTTTTAGGTTATAAAAAGACATGCAGATAGATAATAAAAAAAAACTAATATTCGTCACAAAATTTGACAAAAACATTATATGTACAGTCAGACGATATAGAATTATATAGTAGTATAGATGATCCGGGTGTACACCATGGAGAAATATTAAAACTACCTGTCTAATATTAAAACAATCAGAGAAATAAAAATATTTTTTCCGCCTAATATTTTGAGTGTGGATATTTACTTCGCTGTAAATAACTACACTAAAATTTAATAAATCCCTTACTGAAATTGCACTTATTTTTATGGAACCGTAACTAGAGGCAAAAACATTTGGTCAACCACAGCCTTATAACTCAATATTTTTTTAATCAATGATTTTTTTAATTAACGAAATAATACAGACAGTTGTTGTCTTATATGAGCCATCAATGGATTATGTAAGGGATTGACAACAAAAAAATGTAATCATAGTTTTCCATACATATAATATAGGGATTAACTTATGTTTTGTGGACAGTTCATTGCGGTGGACAGGTATTTATTTATAAGTGTATTGAAGTTTTTACGTGAGTTTTCCCTTAAGATGTGCATTGTGGGGCTTATTATTAGCTTCCATATTAATTAGGTATGTATTCCTTCATCTAAATTTCGAGATGTATACTTTAATATCTAAACACAGTAGTAGAGTTTTAAATATAAATTCAAGAGAAACTGTTCTAAACAAAATCTACTTAAGTTTTCGTAGGTTTTCACTTTTTTTTCTGTGTGTTACAATGGTACCAATCTAATGGCCAGCCCATAGGGACACGGCTCACATATGAATTTTGATTTAATAGGTATATACCATCAAACATATATTGGTGTTTATACCGTTTTAAATTGTTTTATTCTAATTTAAAAGTAATTACAAATAAAAAGAAGTTACATGTGTTCCATGCCAATGAAAAAAAATATGTAAAATTAGCAACTATGCTAAAGTGATGATATCACTGGTGCAGACGGTACGGCACTAAATTGGTACACAACCATAGAAGTGGGAGAACGATTTTCACCTCATTAGATTTTTTTGTTAAAAAGATTAAAGTTTATGTACCTGTAAAGTTTATGTTCTATACATTGAATTTGTTTAAACACGTAAAAACAATTGAAAGTTTTTATGCCTGTAGTGTTCGTACCTAAGTTTGATTCTCAAAATATTATCAGATTCACGAGACAGTGTCTGTGGAAACTACAAAATGATTCCAAAAGAACCATTTATTTTCCGTTAAAATCACACCTGTTCTTTTAACATTAATTAGCATGAAACAAAAACAAGTCTTTAACTATCAGTTAACAACTGGCGATGTTCATTACCGTTTTGGAATTTTCGAATTTATATCTAATTATATACAACATAATGAAGCAGTTGGGAGTAATATGCTGGATATAGTAAGATTTAAAAAACTCCCGGGACTGTGATCACAAAATTTGAGATTATTCGCCCAGAGTTCATTTGCTAACTCCAATTTTACTCAAAGATCTCTCTTTGTCACTATATGCTGAATATAAAATGTGATTAAAACCCTTGACAATCATAGCTTTTGTGGTTAAACATCTCGACTCATACTACAATTAGGAAAACAAAAATATTTTTTTGTGATTACATATTTTTTTACAGCTTGTTACATATATGTTTATTTATTCTACAATTTATAAAAGATAATTCATTAATCAAAAGAAAAGTAATGTCTAAAAACAATTCAGTATACTTCGACTTCTTAAAAAACGAATTATTAGAGTTCGTCTCATAAACACAGAAAATCAACTTGAAGGATATGTAATTTGAGAATAAGTATAAAGATCAGTCATATAAATGAACTATGGAGAAATTACATAACTAATACGTAACATAACTAATACGTAACATAACAAATACATAACTGAGTACGTCCCTACTCAGAGTGCTTGAAAAATTTAGTGAAAAACATCTTCACTACGACAATGCGTTCACACATTTCGCCTAGGTAACGAGTTATGTTCTGAAAGCCTCAAATATAAAAATAATGACGTATTCGCCATACTAATGACCAGCAACGGAGACCTTCTTAAAGAAGACATCCTTAAGGAAGACTGGGGCTACAGTCATGTTAAGAATGTAAAAGTGTGTAAATAGTGAGGAAATATACTGCGAAAAACAATAGATTTAGAATTTTGGAAATACGTTATGTGTTAAAATGAAAATCAGACGATCTTGTTTTGCTATAAAATAGAACATAAGTTATATCGTTCTAAACACCCATACCTGATAAAAAAAATCCCTCAAAATCAATTCACTTATTTCCGAAACCAGCCCGGAAACAGATGAAAAAAAAACTTTTATATTCGTGTTCAGGTCATGGTGACATGGTTGTTAAGAAAAAAAAATATTCCGTTTTAAAAATTGACATTTCGTCTTTATTTATTTATATAGATTTACAATGAGCTTGAAATAAAATTATTTTTTTAAACTACTTTTGAAGCCATTCCGTATGTTTTATTAAGAAACAATTTATTTGTAAAATCAACCATAAAACCTCTCACAGTTAAAGGCCTATGTGTGTTATTTTTTGATTTATGAAGTTATATGTTAAAAACAAGTTATTTATCGCATTCGTGTTGTAGTAGAGTTATACCATTTGGTATTTTATAAACATACCAAATTCTTTTGCACTGACGGTCATCTTCTTAACTGGAAAAAAAATATATGTTACTATAAATTAACACCAATTTTCCTATACTAATGGTTTAGTCACTTCAGGCGAGACATATTGTTAGAGGTTAATTAGGATAACTAAAAGAAATAAAAAAAAGGAACCGACTCCAAAATCTAAATGTTGTTTCTCAAGACGATTGAAATTCAAACAAGTTAAAACAACAGCAAATAAGCAAAAGCAACTAATAATCGATAATAAACATAATATATTGAATGAAAAGAAACGCTAAACGTCGTAGTTGCTAATGTCGAAACTGAGACGCAACAGCGTCCGGCCCATCTCTAACTGTTATTTCAAAATTGACAAAATATCGCCAATAATTTCAAATGAAGTTTTTATTGATTTTTTTTTTCAAAATAGTTCTTTTTGTATACACCGACCGAAAACTACGGTCGTACTCACTTAACTGCAGTCTTCGAGCAGAACACATTCTTCAACATTGTCATCGTACACATATCCGGATTTGCAATTACACCCCTTAATGCAGATGTGCGGACAATACATTCTTCTTTGTTGATCGGTCCAGTTGTAAGTGGTGCACGTGTTACCGCAGTAACCCGCACAGCCCGACTCGGCGTTGGGGTCACCGCCACAGCCTTCGTCTGAAATTTTGATGCCGTTCATCATCATTGTCAATCGAAGCCTAAATTAAGTAGACCATAGAACTTATTAAGATGTGCAATAATGTTCATGACTTAAATAATATCTTTAGACATGTCTTTTGCCATATGTATTTTGAGTTGCGTTGCGCACGCAACGTTCTCTGTCAGTATATCCCTTTTGCTGGACTTTTAATCGATCTTCGGACGCGCGACTGACTTATTTAAGCAAGTATTATTTTCGGAAAAACCGTTTTTAATTTTTATTATTCAAATCATTATTTTTACTATCGTATTATACGTATTTTATTTTCGTTTATATATTTTAAGTAGAGGAAAAAACAACAGAATAAAAATGCATTATCTCGCTGCATAGATTTCTTCCGCAGGCCTACTATTTTCTGTTGAGTTGCAATAAATATTGACGAATGTAGACTTGCGAATTTTATTTGCTTAATGTCTAATAAAATAATATTTTATTATTTTATTTATTGCTGGTCAAAGAGCGACCCTAATTCAATTTCTTGTAAAACACGATATAAAATATTTGAAGGTACTTGTTTTGAACTCAATTTTCTAACTATTATATTATGTAAAAATCAAGTTAAAACATAAATGTATAGCAATTATGTAACTAAAATTGGACTTTGTAATAAAGAATAAGAAATGTGGCATTTTAATTACTTTTGTTCTGTTTTTATGATGTGGCTAATGCAAATATTATTAAAATTAATATTCCTTCAGACTCTTCTTTACTTATAAAAATCATAGAAAATTAAATGTTTTGTTTTTTCATAAGTCGATATCGATTTTCGGTGTTGAAAAGAAAGTTGTTGAAATGTTGTAAACCATTTTTGTTTATTTGTTGTCGTTATTAAATAATTTTAACATTTTAATTGTTCATATTAAAAGATTATTTTTTTATATAAAATTTTTGATAAGTTGGACAAGAAAATATTCATTTACATATTTTTAGAAATAACCAATTTATTGTAATATAACCATGTAAATAAAACTCAAGACAACCAAAAAACTTTTACAAAAATTGTGGACTGTAAAATATAAAAATTACCAGTTCAATAACAAAATTATTTCTAATCCATATAATAAATACAAGATAAAGTATAATTTTATCAAAAAGCTCTCACCTTGACATGAAATTGTAACTAGTAACGTTGATACCAACGCTATGCAAATAATTAGCTTAAACATTGCGCCTGATAAGTTGCCACAATATTAAGCATTTTCGAATGAATTTTCTCTTTTATAACAAACGAATCAATGTAAATATCACACCTGATATAATATTGATTCGCTGAATGACAATTATTTTCCAAAACATGAATAATATTAGGGGTACGTAGTATCGAATGTTTATGTCTGATTATTTTTTTCGTATTGCAATTACTCTGCTCCTATGTACGAAAGTCCTTATTTAAAGGAATCAGGGATAGAGTTTAATGCTGTGTGGTATAAAGTTATCGAAACTCATCCATCGCAACGACGACACGATAACTGTATGTATGCATGTATTACATCGGCCTAAAGTTTATTGAGCCCGAAAATCAGTAGAATGAAGTACCACAGCGGCGCAAGCCACAAAAGTGCATCAAGAAAAATACTTATGCAGCCCGTGTATGCGCCACGCGCCGGTGTTAAATTTTAACAAATTCAAATGATGATGATGATGAAAAAAATATTTCCCCTTTTTATTGATTTAATAGTTGGTATTGGAACAATAGAAGAAAGTACAGTAGATTATTTAAGCTAGGCGGCTCGAAATATATACCTACTATCGGTGACTGTGTCTAACCATGCTAAAACGCGTTATACTGAGAAAAAAATGGGTTAAAAAATGACAACAAAAGCTTTGTCAACATTTTATATTTTCTAGGTATAGTGACGTATTTTGCTTACGCACCCGAGCGAGTTTTCTGCCTGCAACAAATCTTCTATTGACGCTTCCTACCAACATGCATTAATATGCAGCATGCAATCTACCGCTGACCCTCGAATCTGCCTCTTCGCTACGATTCTCTATCCAAAGAATTGAATATTGATTCGAGAGGATTAACACATATAGAACACATACGCAAGTATTAATTTTATAATTATCTTAGTCTGCTAATCGTTATGTTGTTAATTTCTACGTAAGCGTCCAATAATGGCGATTTATAAATGTTAATTTGGTTATTTAGCATATTATTATTATTATTATCTCAATAACAATAAATCGTTATCTAGTATCCTGGTACCTACGATCGATTTTAAAATATTGACCCGGTGGAATAACGATGATGACAGATACAAAATAATTCCGCGAGAACCTTTATTTCGTTTTATGTTTGATTGGCAGCTGGTGCACTTGCATGAGCGCGATACAAAAGCGCATTATTGACCTTGTTTAATATTCACAATTGGTGGTATTCATTGACGTATTACATTCAAATCCATTTTTCGGCTTACGTAAGAAAATGAAGGGGCTGAAAGCAATACAGTCTGACTTACAGACCGCCCGCGTGTCTTAAAACTTTGACAATACGCCGCAACAGCCGAGTTCATTCGCCAATAGAGATCTATTTCATAAAGGTTACATTCGAGATTTATCGCGATGGTATTAGTCGAAGTCTATGAATTGTTTTTTTCAGAAATTTAAGCATGACGTGATGGAAACGGTTGAAATGGGTAAGTACGTGGAAATCTTATGTAAATACGGTTTAACAATGATTATTTCATTTGATTCTCAAATATAATGCGTCAAACTCTTTCGCTAGGTCGCGGTAGATTTGTATAATAAGTGCATGACAAAACTCATTATTGGCTGAGTTTAACATTCACATCTGGTTGTATCATTAATGTATATCTTTGAGTCTATATCCAGACATGTGATTTGATACGATCTGGTTGAATGCTCATCGCGAACACGAATTCTAGATCACTAAGAAAATGTCGCTCTAGCTCAGCTATGATCATCAACGTGAATTTATTTCAAAAATTGTATTTCTTAAAACAAAATACAAAAAGCCATAAGAACCTTCGTTTTTACTATGACATACATTAAAAGAAATGCAAAGGGAATCATTTCGTCGTCCATCAGTTCTTATGCCATTTTGTATACTTGTCGGTCAAAACCCTTTTCTCAGGAATGCGTGGAGGTACCAATTTAAAATTATTAATATCGAATAATTAAGTTCACAGCTATAGGAACTGAAAAAAAATCAAGTATTTAAGGTAACGTAGTCAAAAAATACAGTCATTTTTGCCGCATATTTTCACTTTGCAAATTGGTCAAAGCCTATGAGATAGATACTTCCCATGGACATAGAACCGAAATTCGGCAAAAAACAAAGTCTTAAGGAAAGAAGAGTTAAGGAAAAAATCTGAATTTCATTAATTTGCACTTTTGTCACTCAAAAAATATTGTATTTATTTCCCGCTTCATAATGTAAAATAAAAAAAACATTGTGATGAATTAAAAAAAAAATTATAATCTCGAAGTTATTGCTTCAGCCCGATTTACTAAAATTGAGTTTTCGTCACATCTTGCTGTTTTAGGAACCTAGGAATCTACTTAGACCATTTTTCGAATTATGTTTCACATGTGTGCCTGTGTGTGAATGCGCGTGTGTGCGTAAACCTGTTATAGCTTTTGTACGGATTAACCGATAGAAATGCGCTGTGTTAATCACAATTGACAAGAATATTTATTAAGAACTGTCTGTGACGGCTGGTCGAGGGCCTTTTGTTATGTTTGATGTACCTCTCACTGCATGACTGTGCGTCAAACGAGGTTGTTGGAAGCGCATTTGTTAGTAGTTTTAATATTCCTGACACCCTGGTCGATTTGACTGTCGGCATTTTCCTGAAGAGGTGCCCAAATGGCATGGAATGTACGTAAAACTGTATTTAATTAATTGGCGGTTAGGATAAATAGGATAAAAATTAACGCTTGCTTAGATATTTGATATCTGTCAACTCTCTGGAATTTTAGTTTAATTCGTTGGATGAGGATTCGTAGTGGAAGATTTTTCGATTCGATTCGAAGTGAAATCTTAGATGGTTATCGGTGGGTAGCGTTCTGCATGTCACTGCATGTCACAGGTAAGCATCTGATAAAAAAAGCGATTTGTGTCAACCTAAAAAGTATATTCAAATTAGATGTTCAAAAAAAATTCTATCGGCATAGTAGGCACGGCATAATAAATCTAAAATAAAATTTTTAGAACAATGTTTTTTGAAATAACTTTTAAACTAATGTACCGATTGATACCAAAATCTAATCAGCTTTTTTCCCAAAAAGTTGTATTAATTTTTCAAAATAGGTCGATTTTTTCAAGAAATATTGTTACTGAAAAATTTGCCACAAAGTATTTTTAAAATAACTAGTAAAATTATAGTTATAAAAAAGTAAAGTTGGATGAAGTCATTTTTTCGATTGGCCAACTTTGCTTTTTTGACATCCACTCACAGCACAATCAATTAAAATTTAATTGAAAATTTGTTTAGTCAACTTTATTATCAAATAATTAAACCTATCAAGCAATATTTTTTTTCGAAAACTGTTAATTCGTCGTTAAAATTTAGCCACAACGCAAGTTTCCATAGATAGATCTAATGTTCGCTTTTTTTTTTTCAAGGTTTAGAAATTGGTAGTGATGTAGCTGCAGGGGGTCCATCGGATCCAGCAAAACTTTAAAAGTAGTCTATGAAACAAAAGAGTTTGGGGAACCTCTGCTCTAAAATGTTAACAACCAAAGTATTAACAAATAAAAATTGGTTGCCTGTAAAGTCGGTATACGGGCGAAAGTTTTACGTGACAACGACTTTGAATGGTAAAATCATTTTAATGTGAATATTCATTCGTATAGTAGGAAGAAGGATGAAATAATAGTAACAATTTAAAACATTTATTTATACAAAGAATTATATTTAAAACATTAATTTATACAAAGAATCTCGCACTGAATTTCATATTAACAAAATTTTATTTTTACCTTTACATACATACGTATTTATATACAAATATACATACAATAACTTGCAATACATTTGCAAGCTATGCACTAATTCTCTAGTGCTGCGCGCGCGGCAGACCGATCATAGTTGAGTGGGAGAGAGACGCAAGGCATTCGGCGGGCCTCTCTCTCGTTCGGTGACTCATCGTAACGTTACCGAGCGTTACACTTTTTCATAAGTGACTCCCAGCCGCAACCTAATTTAAGACGTTGTCACGTCAAAATCATCAAAAAGTCACACATTTTGGAGGGAAGTAATTTTCTCCATATACTTTTGTGTTCCATAAAAAATGGACGGTATGCTGAAAAACGTATTTATTTGTTAAGTACTTTCAAAATAATTATATTTTATGTTGTTTCAAATCATCATCCACTGTACTAATCAGAGATAAGGGTTGAACGCCCGACTTTTCACTCCTACGGTGAACTGCACGGCATGGCGTTAACGATTAATGTATCTGTATAAGCATAGATAAGGAATTACACGGATGCCGTATAGCAATAAACTACTTATGTTGCTTCTACAATTATTGGCGAATAAAAAAATTGTAATAACTCCCGATACTACTACTTTTGTACTGCACTGGGTTATCAACATTTTTTGATGATCTATCAACTAGAGGAGAAAGCCGTATAAAAATAAATAGTTGTAATTCCTCATTTGCACCTGGAAAATTCAGTTAGTTGATAAATGTGATCAATTGCAATCTTTTACGTTACCACTAATAATTATAGCATTTTTTTTTTATTTTATGAAGCCTGAATAAATAGCCCATTACTCTAAGAATGATCACTTGTTTGAGTTAGAAAAAATATTTGGTGTTAAAACGAGACCTGATCTACTGAGAGGATGTAGGACTTAAGTCTTAATCTATTTTTTACCGATTTCACAAAAAAGAGGAGGTTCTCAATTCGGTTTTATTTTCTTTACGTTTGTTCCCTCAAACTTCCTCATTTATTAACCGATTTGCTTTTTTTCTTATTTGGAAGAATATATTTCCAGGTTGGTCTTATTTTTTCCCAAATCCATTTGATGAGGTCCATGAGGAATTGAGGAGCATCATCAAATATTATAGGTACATATGTAGGGATTTGTGTTAGGCTATAAATCAAGCATTTGCATTTAAGAAGTATCATTTAGTGAGGTGAAACTGATAAAGAAGACCACAGATGGTTTCTGGAAACCTCAGCTATAATTTCGTAAACTGTAGACCAATTTCGAAAATTTTCTTTTGTTGAAAACAGTATACTCCAAAGGTTGTCCCATAGTCACCAAGCCATGTTCTGATGATGGCTTCCCAGGTAAATCGACGGATATTTTCTACTGTAATAGGCACATATTATGTGTTTGAGCTCTTTTTTTAGTTATTCAAGTTTTTGGGTTTGGTAGTTATCGTCTCACGCTGTTGAGCTGATGACAAAAGCCACAACACTCCTTGACGGTTAGAAGCTAGGAAATGATACTACTAATTGTCGTAAGTAATTACTCTTCAATTGCAGTGAAAAGTAGTATACACAGAATTGAAATTAATTACCTTTTAATCTATTTACATTTTTCATTAGTTTATATAATTCCAACATCATAATCTTAGCAGGAGCGCATCTTTAGTAATAGCTTAATTCATATGCAAAGTAGCTAAATGAATTATAAAGATATAATAATTCAACAAATAAAAGACACGGAATAAAATAAATTAAAAAAAGAAATACAAACCGCCTCAAAAACGTACTTAAATACTTTTTTAAACAGATTTTTAAAACAACTACTTAGTTCTTTTTGGAGTCAATTCCGGCTAAATCACGATAAAAGAACATATAATCTATAAACATGCATATGAAACGTTAAATATTGAATCAAAATGGAGATCTTCTGTTTTTGATTTATCTTTAGCTGGAACTGACTCCAAAAACAATTAATCAGTTGTTTTTGAAGTCAGTTTAAAAAAAATTTAAATATGTTTCTGAAGGCGGTTTTTATTTTTAATAAAAAGTATTTTATACTATATTTATATTCTTATGTTGTTCTGATCAGAACAATCAGTAACTTTACTAGCATTTATAAATAATTTTCTTTTTAAAGAGCACTAAATTCGTCCCGGTACAACCCAATACATAACGATCTACACTATTAAGATTAAGAAATGTGAAAAGTTAACATACTCAAGATTGATTCAAATAAATCAGTCGAAGAAAATGATTTCAATCAATTCAATGGTAATAAATTATTTAAATATTTACTAGTAGCCAGTCCTTCGACATGACTAACAAAAATGTTACACGAACAAAAATATCTTACCTTTCACATACAGAAAGCAACATTTTATCATTGTTCATTAAATTTCCGTTTGTCATTAAAATGTGCGTTGACTTTTGAAAAATCATCGTAAATTTTCGTGTGTGAGTTCACCAGATAGGAATGAGAATATTTGAAACACAATAAATATAAACATGCTGCAATTTCAATAGCAACATGTTTCGTTTTCGGCTCCGCTTGCTTGAACTAAAATTAATTACTTAGTCTTTTATACAAAGAGACTTCTCTATTATTTGTGATCTCGATTGAGACTTTTATACTGTTTTTGATTCCAGTATTGCTTTCTGTTCGGTCTCGGTCAGTACCATTCTAATGTATCAATGAGTTATGTGAGTACCTAAACACTTTTAGTGTGAATTATATAAAACATCATATGAAGAATATAAAGCATGATATGATATAAAATATTTGCATTCACTTGCTTTTGTTATCATGTTTCATACTTTTTGTATGAAACTTGATACCAAAAGCAAGTGAATGCAAATATTTTGATTGTTAAGGCAGTGAAGAAATAGACCTTAGAAACAGAAGAAATAAGGTCAATACAGCAATAAAAATAAGGAAATTAGTGTTTAAAACTTTATAAAAATAACAACTTTGTTCTACTTTGAAATTCATAATTTTTGTTAATACTCACAATATCCATAGAAAGTCAGGCGATCTTAAGTGCTATCGATCGAAACAGGTAGGTGATTCCACATTTTCCGTATCAGGGTCGAGGACAGATTACAATTTTAAATTGATATTGTGGCATAAATTTTAATATCGATTTAAAATGGGAAAGTCGCGGACCTCACTCTAGGCGAGAAATGACACTGTAGCATTAGGATTGATGAGTTGGAATCTGTAACTTTGAATTCTTGATTCTTGTACGTTTGCTTCAAAAAGTATCGTCCAAGTAAAATTAGATGACTGGTTTATAATAAACATTTTGCCCTTAATTTCAACAATTTTTTTTTACGTGGACATTAAATATATTCGAGACAAAGCGTAAGTTAAATTATACTCTCAAAGTGGCCTGTTAAAAATTCCCCTCAAATTTATTTCCCTTATTTTTAAAATTACTCCGAACGAACAGACGAAAAAGCCTTTTAAACACTTGTTTGAGTCGTGGTGACGTATTTAAGAAAAATAATTATTTCGCTACTCAAAACACTTCGTCTTTATTTATTTACACAGATTTACAAATATCTACAACAAACTCGAATAGCAATCACCTTTTTTGAGAGTACTTATTATTCCATGTGAAATATTAGAAAACAATTTATTTGCAAAATTAACTTTCTCACAATAAGAGAGAAAGTTAATATTTTAGTTTATTAATGAAATACATGTTTTTTTTTATTCATGAAAGTGATAAAGGAAAAAGTTATTTATCGCATTCGTGTCGTAGTAGTATTTTATTATTTGGTATTTTAAAATGGTCTTGTTTATGGACTAACGTTCATCTTCTTCACTGAAAAAAATCGGCAAGTCGGTTGATCCTGCAGGCCATCCCTGAAATTTTCCGCTATAATTTTTATCGATGTGTCTTTGAGCTCCTTGAGTTATAAATACGAGTATTGTCTATGAGTTTTTGAGCTTAAAATTTGAAAGACGTTGACCCCGGTGTCCCTCCCTAAACCTTCTTACTACCTTCGAGCTCAAAGCATTTAAAAATAAAATAGCAATAAATTGTTGAATTGATTAGCTCAAAAAATCGATTTTAGTACTTTTTCAAGTCATACGGCCTCGAAAATATATTTTTAATTAGTTTTAGATCTTTGAGTACAAAAAATTATGTATATATAATAATAAAAATTGCGATAGCGATAGCGATACCGATAGCGATATCAATAGCAATAACAATAATTATAATATAGCTTTATTTATTCCATATTTAAAGTTTTTTTACATTTTCAGTTTATCATTCATTTCATTACTTTTAACTGTATTAAAATTTTATTATTTATGTACTTTAAATGAAAAAGAAATATTCATTAATTTAAATATCATGTAAATTCAATACTAAATTTTTAAAATAGTTCATAAACATAATATTAACATTAACAGTATTCAGTTCAGTTATTGCTGCTAATTCGTCTTACCATCTACAATCAGGTTTACTAACACTTATTGTTCCGTAAGGTTCCTTTCATTCAAAAACTCTCGAAGTCCATCTGTTATCAATGTACCTAGCAACATGGCCCGCCCATTTCCATTTCAAATATTGTAAGAATAATATAGCATCCGTTACTTTAATTATATTTTTTGATACGGACCTTATTTGTCTCTTATATATATATGTATTGGACTGGTTCAAAAACATCGACTATTTATTTTTCGCAACATTCACATAAAAATTTCCGGGGAGGTGTGAAAAGACGCCTTTGAACAGTAGAGCTCTTAATATTTATATTTAGAGATCGTTCATTGCGTATTTTTATTTCCCTTTTAAATAATGCAATAAAAGAATTTGTTTAAAATTGGGAATTTTATAACTCTTAAACGATTCAATGAATTGATAAAACCGTTAAATATTCTCGTAGGGAATTTGACGCCCTACAAAAAAGGTATCTTATGATTTTTTTTTCGTAAGCTCGTTTTTTCAAAAGTTTATAAAGGTTAAATTTAAACACAATAAATTTATCGTTTTTTCTTAATTTTTGACTAAATTTTGAAACTTATTGCTAATTATTATAATATCTTTATCACAAATTGTAAAGTTTATAATTTTGTTTCAGAAAAAGATTATTTAACAATTTTTGAATCGAAATGTTGAGTGGATGTCTATATTATCCGCTCATTTCTTATTATTAAAATCATAGTTTTCATTTATTAAATAAAATACTAATAACAAGACATCACTTTTAGAAACATACTGTTTGTTATTTAGTATGGCATAGAAATAAAATTCAATATAAACCATTTGAAATATTATTATTAAAACAATATTATTTATAAATTTTTATTTAAAAATATTATTATGAACATTTATCCTTATTTTAAGGTTTTTCTGCTACAATCTGGTAATTTTCGAAGATGTTCTTGAACAATTTGTAAAAATATTGAAATTGGTCCTCGTTTTTTGTTAAGCAGTTACTGCGTTTTGCCACATCATTTACTATCACAAGGTTTTTAAAAACTAGATTTTCTTTGTAACTTTCCTCTCTGGACAACAGAGTTACATTAACGATAAGGAAATCATACTGTAAATCGAATATTTCAAAGAGTTTTAATGATTTTGGTGAAGCAAATTCACTCAAATCTTTTTCTAAGGACGGTTCTAATTTTTGTAACATATCGCTTTCCTTTAATAATTTTATGCTCCGGATTACATAACTACGCACATTTATCTTTTGATTTCTTCAAGAACATTCCACACTTAAAATTTAGTTGTAACGAGTCACAACTTACTATAATATCAAGTCATAGTTAAAGTAATTATTGTTTTGTTATGAAAATTTAACGTGTATGCAGATTTCATGCAGTGCTATTAAAAAAAATATAACCAATAACATCCTAGTAAGAAGACAAATTTTACTGAAGCGCTAACTGTAGGTTCTCAGATTATCACATGTCATAAGGGACAAATATGTGCCCTAAATTTTGGTTCGATTAAATATAAGATAAACCGTATTTAAATCTAAAGAAATGTTTTATCACCCGGACACGTGAAGTCAATGGATGCCTCTGAGAAAATTATTAAATGGTTATATTTAAAAAAAAAAAACAACATCCTCTAGGTAAATAATCATTTAATTGACATATGTGAACGTCGTACTCGTTAACATTCTGCGAATGGCACGCACACGTTGTCAGCGTTTCTGGCAGTCCCTTCAGTGCAGTAACACATTTCGTTACATTTGATGTTCACAATTGGACAGTTTGTTTGATTTTGGGTGTCCAAGGTAGCGCATACGTTGTCACAGGCTCCTCCGCAGGAGTAATATTCATTCGGACCAGAACATTTGTCTGAAAAGACAACAATTTTTCAGTTTAACGTGAAACAGTTTTATCAAAAAAATACGTTTCAACTTTTAATTGGCAATTTTAACAGAAACAACGTTTTGGCTGAACAGAACAAGTTTTCTAGTAAATCGTATACGTATAAGATTCACCGAAAAATGTAATTTTTAATTGTGTTTGTGTTATACTATATAATACAATAAAACATTTGGATATATTATCATGTTCAATCTACGTTGACTGAATATGATAACAGATAAAGGCACAGATATGTAAAAGTACTACAGCAAAAAGTGAAAACAAATTCAAAATTGGCAAAAAAACGAGAGAACTGTACGTCATCAAAGATTCTTTGCTATCCTCTTCTTGCAAAATCAAACTAGTGCTCTCTCTTTCACGGTACTGAATACAAACTAAATTTATTATCATTTAATAGGTCGGTCTTTGAAGGACGAACCGAAAAATACAGCAAAAAATATGAAAATGCATCAGACAGCACCCTGCACACTCGGCTTGAGCCACACAGTCCCATTGAGCTGCATAGCATCATTGAACCTGCACCACTAGTGGCAATAGTATACGTGTTATAATATTTCGGAAGAAATCTCTGCGCATCTATAGACCTACAGTGTTTTGAGATCATTTCTACGTTAAAGATTCAGCGAGATGCCGCTCCTGCAACATAGCGAACCGACTCAGCATAAAGCCAGACCACGGGCCGTTACGCGTTTCATTCGCCTTCGCCCGGCCCGTTACATCGGGGTAGTTTTTTTATTATATTTCATACTTTACGTATCACTAATCTGCGCTTAATATACGCAGTTTAAAAAAAGAAACTCAGTTTGAAACATTAATTCGTATTGCTCTTCCAATTACCCAAATATCCTTTTATACATAAACGTATCCACCTAAAACTTGCAGCTGTATCAAGGGTACAGCCAACTAGGGATTTTCAGTGCATTAACTAATGACGAGCTTTAGTGTTATTTGCATCAATAAAAAATTTTGGAATTACCTTTTCTTCCCAATGTATAGTTAATTTTGTTTCATATATAAATAATGGGTTTCAAATTGTGATTTACTGTTATTTAATTGATTTTATTTAATTTTTTTTTGTTAGGCCAGTAATTTGCTTGCCAGGCAAATATGCCTTTGCCCTTTCTTGTGAGTGGCTTGTCCATATAGTTAATGCCAACATGAATGTAGAATGAATTACTTCTTCCTTTGTGTCGATCGACGTTATTCTCAATAACATATTGAGTCGTCAATATATTATTTCAGTTCTTTAAACTCCATCTTTCGATTCTGATCCCAGTTGCTTTTTTGATTCTGATTCCGTCACACATTTTCGACCTCAATACTGTCCTCAATTTTGGTTTCAGTCCCGCCTTAGATTCTGATTCTATTCTCGTTCTCGATTCTTTATCCATCCTGATTTCAATTCTGATTCCATTAATAGTCACAATTCCAATTTGAACAAAGCTCAAAGGCTAGTCTTTTTTACAGCATAGTTTAGGGTAAAACAAGCAGGCGAGTTATTAGAGAGTAGTTGGTCACCGCCGCGTATAGACGCTTGCGATCCCAGAGGAGTCAAGAGTCTCTGGGAAGAGAATAGGATGTTGAATGGACGGGGATCGATTTGATGGAAGAAAGAGAGGGGGAGTGGGCCACCGAAGCTCTAACTCACTGGAAGAAATACAATAGCAAAAGCTGCTACTTCACGTCCGTATTGTTATTTTATTACTGTGGTAGAGCCTTACTGCAGTCAACTTGGCTGCAGCGTAAAAATGGGCCAGCTCAACCGGTGAAATACCTCCCGCCGTTGCGTTTCGTTTAGTGAGCCAATGCCCTATTTCTCTCATTTACATTATCTTAACTATTTTTGATCCTGGTTCCGATCATTGCCCTATTCTTAATTTGATCACTGTCCCTATCTCCCATATTTTCCCCTCTTCAATAGATGTTTGTGCATAAAGCAATATCAAACTACTATTTAATTTCTTGGATGTCGTGTTATAAGCCGATAAACAGACAGACCGGCATCCATTATATATAAGATTTTTTTGAGAACTGTAATACCACTAACCGCATTGTTCATTCGTAATACATTCACCGATTTCGTTCCTGTAGTAGTCATCTTCGCAGACGCATTTATCCTTGCATTTCATGTCCTCAGTCCAATGGCATTTGAATGCAAGGTTTCTGTCCCTGCAAGTGACTTTGTATGGACAATCATACATGCATCGCACTATTTCGTGTTGTTGATTGCATTTAATCTTATCTGAAATTAGATATTTTTCATGCTTAGAAAGAAAATTTACAATAATATTTTTATTATGTTTCAATTAAAAGTGTTGAACTATATTTCTTGGAATCGATTAATAACACTTAAACTACGAAAGGTTTTTTTTTAACAAAGAAAGTTTTTGTTAACTTACAATATGCGATATTTTTTTCATTATAAATTCGGGTTGGGCTATTCGGGTTGTTTCTATTTCCTAATTAATAACATCTAAGAATTGTTTTCTTTCAGGTTCTATTTTAAGAATAGATACAAAATTAGTAATAAAAAAAATGAAAACAAGCTTTTATTCCATAATTCAGTTTTAGTAAAATAACACATAATAATTTATTACAAAATATGTGCTGGTGAATGTTGTGTAAATGTTTGAATATGATAAAGTAAATCGATCTAAATTCTGCATAAATCTACCTACTTATATAGGTACGATATTAGAATAATCACTAAAAAATAAATATTCGTAATTGTACTTAATATTCTATCAAAAACTTCGAAAACTTGTATGGCGCAAGAAATTTATTTAGTTTAAATGCTTCTTGTGTTTTCCATTTGCTAAAGGTAACTTCTTTCGCTCGGATACTATATAATATTCAGGTTCTGATTGTGGAGTCGGCAGGTGCCATGAATATGATATCAGTGATATGATATGTAAGAAATTTATTTGTAGTCAAATATTGTTTTTATCATATATAAGTTAAACACTTGACAAAGCAATTACCGTTTTCATTCACTCTTTCATCTACAATTTTGATTTAAGACTTTCTCATGTCCATAACGATGTACACCCACCCAACAATTAAAATCACCGAATATTACGATCCTTCTATTTCTGTCTCATTTTATTAGTGTGTCCTTTACATTAGCCCTAAACATATCTCGCTCTTCGAATGGTTTGGACATATCTGAGGCTTATGCTATAAAATAAAAAATCGTCCAATTTTAAACCGGGGCTAGAGGAATATTAGATTTATACATTTGTAACCGTTTACATATTTAGATAAGACATCTTTCTGATAGGATGTAGCCAACACTCTGGCACCCTCATTGGCTCTGGTCAACGACAAACCAATAAGTTTTGAAGGAGCCGTGTTTGATGGCCTCACCAATACTTTCCGTTTTAGTCCCATTCACGCATAGAATATCGAGTCGCCTGCCTTGCTTCAGTTTGCATACATCATTAATTTTATTATACATACATGCAAACATCATTAAAGTTAAAGCTTTCGCTTTGACAGCATCGTCTTTTGATTTTGGGATCATTTCCGTAAATCCAGCTGTCGTCACCAGTGCATGTCGTATACAGCACTCGAGTCGACCATTACAAACTTTCTATCATTTCACGGCACCTGTCAAATTATGAGGTATCCATCGAGTACAAAGCTTCTTGACCTCTAAATGTTCATGCAGAATAAGGCTCTATCATAAGCCGCACAATATTGATGTCGTCTTCGGTCGTCGCCGTAGAAGAACGTCGACCACGCGGATCGTCAGTCAGATTAGTGCGACCAAGTTTGAACTCATTGCGCTGATTATAAATAGTGCAAAGTGGTGGAGCTTCATCATGAAAGTCCAACCAATGTCTTTTATAGCTTTCTTGTTGGCTTAAATGGCAACGAAAGACATAAAATCTCATTTCATGAAAATTTTCCTTTTTAAATTTGTATTGACGTTAGACAAATAATTTTCTTTTTGCCGCTAATTTGTATAAACAAATAACAGATGAATGAAATATGCATTATAATCTTGGCTAAGAGTTCTATTTCTTAAATTTAAACACGTTTTTTTTATTTTACAATTTCTGATTGGACAGTTCTGAAAATTATAAGTGTCATCTATGTATTTACAATTGTCTTAAGTCATGCATAGTAGCTAAATCTAATCACAAAAAACGTTAAATAAAACGTATTTTCTTTTTAAAGAAAGATAGTCGTCTTCGAATAATTAGTTAATTTAATTTCGTGCAATAGACAAAATTTAACGTCGCCAACAGTTACATAATAGAAAATGCTTTTTTCGATTTCCTATTCTTAAAAGAAAAATACGGAAATAACTGCTATTCACGCACTAAGCATTAGAAAGAACTTCAACTCTCTTAAGCGAGTATTATGTAAACGATAACTGCATAATATTACTTAGTCATATTTAGTAGAAAAGGTGTAATTATTTTAAAGATATAAGAACATTTGAACACTAATTCATATATTAGGATAATTTTATATTAAGGTGTTTCATAAAACGCTTTTTTGTTTGTTGTTATTACATTATATCCTATTGGATATAAAGTACTAACAATGTTTAATAATACATATAAATAATACAAATATTTGTGTACTTACCGCATTCCTCGGGCAACACACATTTCTTTAAGTTAGAATCGTACACATACTTGTCTTTGCATGAGCATCCGTTTAAGGTGCATATGTCTGTACATACTACATCGGGATCATTGTAATCCAAGCACGAGTTACCACAGTAATTATTACAACCTGTCTTGGCGTTGGGATCACCTCCGCATCCTTCAGCTAAAATTTTAATCATGTATACGTAAACACATATTTTTAGTATGTACGCATATCAAATAAAGAAAATTTAAAAAAATATGATTAATATTTAATAATTTATAAAATATGATAAATTAAATTAACAAACTAGATAACTCACGACATGTGTCTTGCGGTATGCATTTCCCTTTCTTATCGCGTACGTAGCCCTCTGCACAGACGCACCCTTTCTTGCAGTAACTCGGATCCACCCTCGGACAAGCGATCGGCATACCCAACTGGCTGCAGTTCAATGCCCTGCATTCGGCTTGGATACAGGTGGAATAATATTCGTTTTCGGAGCACTTTGGTGCTAAAAAAATATAGTCAAATGCTTTTATTTAATGACAATGATCTGAAAAATTATTGACTTTGCTGGTCAATCTCAAAACATGTTGCTATTTTTAAGGTCACAATGCTGAAAAATATGCATACAGATAGATGTTTAAGTTGTTACAAAAAAAACAATTATTTTTAAATTAATTTTTTTTTTGGCGCGTCGGGGAAAATTATGAGAGTCAATTTTTACGAATGAAGTGCTCGTGCCCACACTCAAATCTACATTACGAACTTGGTTAGTAAATGTTTCTCAAATTTCGCTAAAAAAGTGAGCAACAAAGTGAAAACTGAGAACGCATGAGAACTGATAACTTTGTTCAATTTGGTTATTCAAATATTTTTGAATGAACAACACATGTTTCATATCAGTACTAATAAAATGTCGCAGGATCGTCTGTAGATAGTTATCTATAGGCTATTCAAAATACAAAAAAAAGTAAAAATATGTTCGTACAGGTGTTTGTCATACGTCGACTGTTGGACGGATTGTAATTGGGTTTTGACCATTCGACACGGAATCGTTTACAAATTATTAGATATAGGCTATTCATGAAACAAAAATATAAAAATATGTTTGTATGGACGTTTATCATACGCTTGCCAACGGCAAGACTGATTGTAATTAGAATTTTGACCATTCGACGCAAAATCGTTTTATGTTCTGCAATAGGATATATGAGATTAATATGATTGGTTATCTCATCTAACATCAATGCCTAAAGAACGAACAAATTAGGCTATGAACCGGTATTGAAATTAAAAGCGGGATCGAAACCGGTTCCGACATCGGAACCAGAATTGACATTGAGAATTAGATTAGTCGAGATCGGAATTGGTGAGAATTTATTTTTTACACAAGCGAGCGAAACCACGACATATATGAATCATAAAAAGATACAATAAATTTTAATTTGCGCCCATCGAAGCGGACGGGTAACGGCTAGTATTTATAAATAAATGTGTGTGTTTTTAAATTACATACGATGGTGAATAATATTCGTTGATAATTTAATATGAAGACTAGTGATTGAAATGGTTTATATATATATATTTTTTTTAAATATGTTTATAGATTTGAGGATGATTATCGGTATGTATTATTTTTATTTGTATGAATTATAAATCATTATTATTTTATCATTGTGCAGTAAATAGTTTATACTAACTATATTTGGTTTATTATTGAAATCTGTTTGCATGTAGAACATTAACTACTTTACAAAAATTGTTTTTACTAATACAGAATATTGGCACAAGTTAATAAGTTTTTGGATTTACTTCTTAAGTCCGTACCCAAGTACGTACACATACACGTTCTTTTTTATAATTGTCAGGATACCGATATTAATCTCAACATCGGGCTATTTACAGGCTGAGACCTCAAGTATCTCTTAGAATTAAATTTAAGGAAATTAAGATCTTAACTCCGGCATCTCGATTAATGTACGAAAATTAAATACATGTAAAAAAGGATATAAGACTTTATAAGAAAAATGGTGGTAGATACAATTAATCCAGTACAAGAAATAAAAATAAACTGTGTGACAGAAAAAATAAAAATAAAACATGTAAGTCGATTATATAAAGTCACGATTAATTAGGGGGCTCTGTGTTATACAATATGTTCAATAAAATCTCTGAAAATATACGAAATCTACCCTCAAACAAATTTAAAATAATTACTAAGCGATTGCTTGGTAAAAAAGGGTATCACACAATTTATGAATACTTAGAGGGTAAATATTCATGGACACAACCTGCTCGACTTCTAACGGGTTTGTTTCTTTATATTATAAATTTATATATGTTCGATTGTATAATATAATGTATTTAAAGTTGAAACAAAGCTATCCTTAAGTTTCTTGCTCATTCCTCTTCAGGGAAAACTGCCTTCCGAACGAGTGGTAAAGTGGTAAAGCTAAGTACTAAAATGTAAATTCTTAATTTATTGTGACGTATTTTAAGTGTTCTTTGTGACTTATAAAATTAAGATATCTTTGAAATAAAATTTTTTTTTTAAAGGTATTTTTCATTTAATCGACCAGTTTCAGTTAATTTTATGAATTTTGTTGTTTTCTGTTATTTGGATTTATTAAATTTAGGGAATGTTATGTATTTTTCAAAGTTATTCATAACAATCTTTTCAGGGAAGTTCGTATTTGTGATTACCCAAAAACACGATTAACCTTAAATTTTCAGACATTCGGAATAAATCATACTTTTCTAAGCATTAGAGTTAACAATTTTCCAAGTATTTTTATATAAATATTGGACGTAATCCAATGAGATAACGGATATGAGTGGATTTGCCTTGACATAAAACATTTTATACTAATACTTCCTTTCGGAAACAGTGAAAAGAAATATACTATTGTTTTGCAATTGTTATATTATAGGTTTTATATTATTATAATGACAGATTACTATAAATATTCAATATGTAGTTGCTTACATATTTTAAATAAGATTTATAAAATGGAATTTTCTGTTTATATTTATATAACTCTAGGCTTGCGACTATAATAAGAAGTTAGATGTGTTATTTCATTAATAATAGAAATTGTTTTTTGCATTTATTATTATCGACGGGGAAACTCGGGAAGATCTGCAGTTCATACGTTATGCATTGCGATGTACTTTAAGTTTCTTGAATAGTTAGTATGAAAACTATACCTTTATAGTATAATCTACTTGTACTTAAAAGTAATGGTGTAATTATTTTAAAAATATAAGAACTTTAAGCATTCACTATTTAAAATTTTGTGTTTCTAAGCGCTTTTTTATACTGCAATCATAAAAATACTGTTATGATTAAAGTATAAGATAATTTTATTGTAAATCAATAAGGTTATTTACAACACAAAATAAGATTAATTTACAATAAGCGCACTTACGGCAATTCTTGGGCAAGACACATTTCTTTGAGGTTGAATCGTACACGTAGTTGTCTTTGCACGAGCATCCGTTTAAAGTGCATATGTCTGTACATATTACATCAGTCTTATTGTAATCCAAACACGAGTGACGACAGTAGTTAGTACAACCCGTCTTGGCGTTGGGGTCACCTCCGCAACCTTCAGCTGTAATTTTAATTACAATTATTATTTTAACACTTACTCACTTAAATAAGTAAATTCTTATAAAATAAAATTATACTAGCTTTCGCCCGCGGCTCCGCCCGCGTGGACATGGAATGAATTCTTCTTATTTATCAACCGAATATGAGCTTAATCATGAATCCGAATGTTATCCTGTTCTCTGTTGTAATTTCGGTCCTGCCCTAGATGCCAAATATTTCTCACTTTCAGACAGACAGACAGTTCGTAGTCTATCATTTGCTTAATCACATGTACTTACGGTATACCAATTTCCATTACGATCATACAATCTGGCCTTAAGATATAATCATAGATAAAAGGCAGACAAACAAACAAATTTTAAGAATAGTAGAATTGCGTTTCATCGTAAAACGAAACATCTATAACGATATTTTACAAAAAAATTAAATGTACAGTAAGACGCTACCGATTTATATAATACCATAGATAAATTAAATTGACAAACTAGATAACTCACGGCACGTGTCTTGCGGTATGCATTTTCCTTTCTTATCGCGTACATAGCCCTGCGCGCAGATGCATCCTTTTGCAGTGCTTCTGGTCTACATCCGCGCAAGCGAGCGGCTCACCCAACTGATTGCAGTTTAGAGCTCTGCATTCGGCTTGGATACAGGTGGAGTAAACTTCGTTTTTAGGGCATTTTGGTACTAAAAACATTAGATCAAGGATTTCTATTTAATGACAAACGGCTGCAAATAAGGCTATGCAGACGAATCTCAAAAAGTCCTGATAAATTTTGAGGTCATAAAGTTCCAGTATGTATATATACTTTAGTTTTATGAATCAAAATCTAATTTATCTTACATTATAATGACCTTGAATCTTTAAAAATAATTCTTGAACGAGAAATATATTAAAAAAAAGGTTTTAATTTGAATGATTAATCAGGGTTACAATTTTTTAAGAGATTTATTTCTTGTTAATTATTGAAAAATTCGAATCTGATTAGTTAAGTAGCTTTTCATTAATATCAAAAATAAAGTTCTCTAAAAAGAGTTTTTCAAATATTTATAAACATATTAAATCATTTTTTCTCCACATCGAATAAGCTAAAGCTCTCAAAATATTTCGTTTCATAACTTAACATCGATTATAACGATCAATTTATTCGAAACATATGAGCTTCAAAGAAAATTAATTTATTAAATCGGATTCATCACATTTGATAGTTTTACTTACTTTATATTATATCTTTAATGTCTAATTTAAATAGGCTTAAGTGTCCAATCAGCCCATAGATGTGGTTGGGTCTCGCTTTATATAAAACATTCGATATCTCGACATTCGAGAAATATTTCTATAACGTCAGAATAGATAACAGTAAAACTAAATCTACTTATTATTTTATATTGGACAAGTTTGGATTGGATTTTTTACAGTAATAAATACAGATAAATAAAATAAACAAATGTTGTCATATAATTTATAGAATTAATAGAGTCTACTTTAATATTTATACAACCTAACGCTTACCACTGTAATAATAAGCCAGATGTGTCCTATATTTGATTAAAAAAAAAACATATTAATGTAGGAGAAGCGAACGAAATAGAACCACTTTACGTTCATCTGCGTCATCGCCTTTATCCGATGACTCGGATTCGGAGCCTTTAGATGCTTATATTATAGAATTAGCAATTATTTATTACAAAAGAATGAATTATTTTTCAGACTGATCGAAAAGTACCAAAAATCATACCTTTGCAAGATGCTGTAACCAAAAACGTTGACACTAACGCCGCGAATATGACTAGCTTAAACATTTTGCTTGGCATGCTGTCGCAGCATTGTGTGGCTCCTGATTACCGTACCGTACCGTCTAGGAAAACCAGCAATGCAGGTGCATAAAAATTGGTTGGGGAATCTGTTGGGTCCAACGTCTTTTTTTTGTATCCATTTTACATAGATGTTCAAAAAAATTAACATACCGGATATTCAACTCTGTTAGGTTGACATCCAACCTAATTGCCAGTTTTTTTATTTAGTTTACCGACACGAAAGAGATGTCAGGATTAGTTTTGTAAATATTTTTCAAGTATGATAAAAAAAGATTTCTTAATTCCCTTCCGTTGTTGACTATTTTTTTTTATTTCAGACCATTGATAATGGGATATCAATATACAATATTGAGTCTTATACTTGACAAAACTCCAGAATTAACTAGCGTTTTCTTCCAACTTTTTCATGTTACAAAATTGTTGTAGTAATTATTAGTAACCTTTATACAATTTTCGGAAACAAACATAGATGACTATAGATCTTGATTTAGCATGCTTTGTGTGTCTCTATTCTGGTTTAATTTTATTTAGCAACACTTTGGAAAACCAGTAGGGACTATTGTCCCTGCCCTAATTACTATCCTATTGGGTAGTTTACCATTTTTTTACATTACTGTATTTAAAACATTTTTATTTGATTAAGGGTGTAGTGAAAGTGCCTTTGTCTATCATAACTATAAAAATACCTGAGTAATGCCTGTTTTAAATTGCTAATTAGACATAGAAGACATAACACACAGGGACGTCACTGTTTTCTAGCGCTATATAGAATAGTGTTAAACTTAGTTTTCCAAGAAAAAGATGGCATAGAATTTTCGATTGCTTATAGTTCCCTGCTTTTTAACTGATTTTAATTTTTATTTAACTTTTAATCATCATGTCAAGTAAGCTTACACAATTCATCAACAAATATTCTAAATATTGTAAACTATCTTATTGCTCATGTCATTAGTATGAAGTGGAACATACTGCTCGATTCCTTTATTGAGTTCATTGTAAAATGAGCTAACTTTATCATTCAAAGATTCCAATATTGTTCAGTATAATCCAGTTCCATTCATTTTAATTTTTAAATGTATAAGTTATTATGTTATTCTGTTTAAGACTAGTCTTGATACGTAGGGCGCATTGAAAATTTCTGGAAGGGGCCGTCCATTAATCACGTGAGGCTCAAAAGGGGGGGAGGGTACGGAAAACATCACGAAACATCACGAGGGGATAGGGGGGGGGTCTCGTTAGACATCACGTGTATTAATTTTATTTATTTTTTGTCAAAAAGCGCTATTTCTGAACCGAAATTTTGAACGGCGCGAAAATTTGAACGATTTGTAGTATGACCTTGATTGACTCGCCCGCCGTTGGTAGGCAACGACTCCCCGCGCGCCGCGCCGACCACTGGGCTCGCTCGCCAGACAATCAGTCGCCAGATGCTGATCACCTTACCCGATTTCGCAGACATCCAGTGGCCTATGTATTCCGAAACCTCAAGAGCATGACGGCAAGACGTTTGCCAACTTTCTTCTACGTCGGGCACTTTTAATTGCCCCAACGCATGAAGGTTTCATGAGAATGCCTTATGACCTGTATTGCCCTAGCCTGCAGAAGGATCGTAAGCTTCTTGTGGAAAGAATATGTCAGCAGTGTGGGCAGTACTTCTGCACTAAAAAAAGAGCAGAAGAGTGCCATGGGCACCATACTGCCCACGAAACGCCCACGCGTATCCTCACGCTGCGAGGGAGGGAGGTTCTCTGCGTAGTGCGCGAGGATGATGATGCCGAGTGACTTGACGAAACCGAAGTTAATATGTCACAAACCTCTTTACCAATAAAAACTGCCAGTGAAGAAGAAGCTTTACCAGTTGTAACCTTAAATGAAAGTCTTGCAACTCCGTGGGACGAAGACAACATTAATTAATTATTCTATAATTTTATTGCAAATACATATAAATGTTTTTCAAATCAAAACGCCATTTTTTTAATATTTTTTTCCAGTCAAAAATAGCCTTTACATAGACTTCCAAAAAAATACACGTGATCCCGGGGGTGGCGGGGGGGGTGTGGTCCCAAACCTCACCAAATATCACCAGGGGGGGGGTCAAAAAATGAGAAAAACGACCTCACGTGATTAATGGACGGCCCCGAATGAATGAGAAAAAATAACTATAAATGGTTGAGAAAATGAATTTGTTGTTTCTCAAAATATTCTCCGTTAGCATAAACGCATTTTATTATACAAACAAACAAATTTTGAAAAGATTTATGCCACTTCTCTTTGGTGATCTCGGAAATATGTCTTTGACAGCCTCTTCTGGTGATGAAAACCGTTAACCATGTAATTAGTTCTTAATTTTTACGGACAAAAAAGTCAGAAGCTTCCAGGTCGGGACGGTATGCAGGATCGCTCATAAGTTTTATGTTTTTCTACTTCAAAACTCTATTTGTCTGTTTGGCCGTGTAAGAACTAATATTGTCGTGTTGCAAGATGATACGATGTTTATGGTTATTTTTACCGAGTTCGTCATTAATTTCCGGCAAACAAATGGTCAGGTAGCAATTACCATTCACAGAACAATAATTCTCCAAAACAACAGCAGCTACTTATTTAGTTTTATTTAAAAAAGAGCCAATCATCCTCTTAGAGGCAATTCGGTCGTTGCGCTTTGCCATTTTGTTTGGTTTTGACTCATATCTATAAACTCATACGGTCAATTACTGCTATATTATGGGGTGGTAGGAATAAATCCATGTTTCGTCACCTGTTACTATGTCCCATACCAAATTTGACGCCCCTTCCTTATATCTGGTAAGCATGGCATTTCACCAAGTGACGCGGTCCGTTTTAAAATCTGTCAAATTATGTGGGATCCACTGCGAGCACAGCTTTTTCATACTCAAATATTCGAGTAGAATTGATTGTATTTGATTCATGTCTATACCTAAGGATGCTCAAATCTCATGGTAGGCCAAATGCATGTCAATTTCGATCAAACGGAGCACAGAGTCGATGTTTTTGTTTTTCACAATGGTAGACGTGCAAATATCATGAAATTCGTCACTAATATTGACATAAATGTGTTTGAATTCTAGAAACAAGTTATAAATAGTCGTCTTGCATGGTTCTTCACGATCTAAAGCGGATCAAAGCCGATGGAAGCTCTGCTGAGCTGTCAACTTACATTTAAAATCGTAGAAAATTATACTACAAAAATTTTCACGACTTAAGTCCATAGTGTTGAAGACACGCGATGTTTAAAATCATGCTACAATGTATAAACAATTGACAGTTAGATGAATAAACTGTATTCTACAGCCAAGAAGTTCCATTTTTAAATGTAGTAACTTCGAAATTTGAATAAAATGACAATTTACTAAATTAAATTAATCTCAATTTTTTTTAATCAAAGCAACTGTATTTCAATACAAAACATACAAAAATTAAAACTTTCCTAGTTTACCTGATTATTCCCTTTAACACGTTACCTGCTCGACCAATCAGTCTGTAATGAATTATTGTTCACTTAGGATGGATCCACTTCTTTCGTTAAATATGGGTTATATATGAAAGTGAAACACTATCAGAATATTTTTTTAGTAGATGCTACTGACCCTATCAATATATACACTATATTTCGGGATACGCTATCGGGATGGATACCAAAAGTGGGAAAAGGTATCTAGATCAAATTCAAAGATTTAGAGAAATGTTTATGGAATGGCCTTTACTATAAAAAAAATTATAAATATGTTCAATGCAAGCGAAAAAGCGAAATTTTTCTTTTTTCGCGAATTCTTATAAAAATCTAATACTCATAATATAAATACAAACAAAGCTATGAAATCAATTTCAATCAAATTATCGCTTTTGACGTTACCGAAGTAAATGTGTAAAGTTACTTGAATTGCTTCACAAGCATCAAATGAAATTGTTATTAATTGGAATGAGGAATTAAATATTGCTTGTTTGTGCTGTAACACTATCTTTTATTTTAAAGTAAAGTTAAAGCCAAGACAGAAACGTCTCTTTGCATTGTGTATGTTATTTTTTCCTAAAAAATCGATCTTCATTATTTTTTTCTGAACTTGATTATAGTTCGGTGCATCTACTCTAGTAATGTAAAAGTATCTAGTTAAATTCGTAGCTGTAATATACCTACAACACTCCATTTCACGGCATAGGTCTTCTCTAAAAACAAAGTATTGCGCGATTATTCTTAAATGTAAGCGGTTTTATTTAAAATTTGACATGAAGTTAAAGATTTTAAGTTTTTTGGTACAAGACTGTTATTATAACGAGGATTTTTTCCTTTACCATTTCATGAATTATTCATTTATATTTCAATAATCATATTAGTCTTATGAATAGGTGTAAATGTTACAAATTCGTGTGTCCTACGATGGGTAAGCACCGCTATTGCTGTTCATAATACAGTATTTTTGTTTTTAAAATGGGACAGTATGGTACAGTCAAGTGGAATCTTTACCAGATACATCATTCAATTCATGCAATTTTTTTTTACACCAATCGACTCCTTTTGCTTTCGGGAACAAATCATTCTTAATATAACTGCTAAATCATGTGTGCCTTAGACATTATGTATTTTGCATTACTTGTTAACAATTCTTTACATAGTAATATATGCTATTACTAAATAGTAATTATGCTATATGCAAATTTTGGTAGTAATAATATCTCATTACATTGGTTGTATTTTTTCTTCCCCAAAAAAATTAATATTCTAGCCTAAATGGAGAGCTAAGCGTGAAGCATATAAATCTTTGTAGATCTACGTTGAAATTCAACCCATTTACTAGAAAATCTAGATGAAACTCGCTGATGGACGGTAGGATGTCCTGTAACAACTGACTATTAGACTATAATACTCATACACATCGTACACGTAGTATTTTAATACGAAAGTGCACATAAAGTTAAAGATTTTCGCCGTCATCATTTATTGGAGTGCTTATTTATATTTCGATCAGTCCGGCCAACACCGTTCCTACACTGCTTTGCCCTTGCATCTTCTTAACATCAGAAATTATAAGTTATGTTAGGAACCATTTCCGATTATACCATCGGCTGTCACTCTTAATTCAGCTCATGTCAGAAAGCAAACTGCGGATGAATTGTCCTATAACTCTCTGAGTGTATTTGCCTCCCTTCACATACCAAATCTCTCTTTCATACTTCACCTTTCTTACATAATTTTTAACAATTTCCAAAATGGTAACAGTAAGCCTTTCGTCGCCTTCCAGCTTTGTTTACCGTAGCTTCAAATGGTAAGCGCGGCGTCAGCCGCCCGGAGGTCCTTCAGCTCTCACACGAACATGCAACAAAAATAAGACACGTATTTACTTACAAAATCGGTATTGTTAAATAAAAGTAGGGAAACTATTAACCTAAATAAAAAGAATCCGGGTTTGGCTGCGTCACAGACATGGTCGTGTATTTAACGTTAATACGTGTATGTAACGGATAATATTTTCTTTGAGTGAATTATCTACATAATTATTTTTGAATAATTAGAAGACCTTCGCATTTTGTGTAGTTAGAAAGGTAGTAATGAAACGTGCACTAGCTGCTGCTAAATGTATCTTTAATTATTAGTGTTTGCACATAATCGATGTTTATCAGTCCAGTGGTAATATAGAAGCCGCAGGTACATTGGCGCCGTTTTTGACCTGCTCGGACGCATTTTTTCTTCTACGTCACGACAGTCAAGTAGTGTTTAATGGATATACCTGGATTACTCTTGAGAAGCCCTTTTCAACCGTATTCGATCTTTATATTTTGATTTGTTTTTTCGACGTTTATAGACCGACACTGCATTATTTATTTCAATTTTTTAATTTAACCCCATATATATTTTCTATAACTCTTTCTTACTAATATCTTATATACGTAGTCTATAGATATTGACCAGAGCTGACGATTGAAACTGAAACCGTGATCGTAGCTTCCCCGAGTAAAAAAATATACTCAAAAGAAATTTTGTGATGCAGCGAAACGTCCTTAAAATATCGGCTCTTCCCCCTTAGCTTGGTGCATTGATTCACAGTCCACACTAAACGTAACTAATTTTCTGATCCTTTAGCTATCAAGTGGTGTGATGAAATTTTGGATGTAAATGATAGATATGTAGCTACAACATCAAATTATATTCCACAATTTTGCCATTATCATTTTTTTTAAATTTCCTTTTACTATAGAAGGAAATTTAAAGACGTATTCACGTCAAAAACATCTTTTTAATAAAATTATTGTCTTGTTTTTGCGTTGATACACTTGCAAAAAATTAACTCTTTAGTATACACATCATCATTTATAAGTAATTTTTTTTTAGTGACAAAAATCCTTATAAAATATATATATACAAAGATTTAATTTGTCATTTTTTCTATATTTCTTTATAGTTTTTGAATTATTTTTTCATGTAATTCTGGTTTTTGTAATACCGTATTTTGTTTATATTTGTACAAAAATATTCAAATGCACGTTGTTTTTTCAACTTATGAATATAAATATTAATATTTGTGTCACATGTATTTAATATACGCTCATAAATTAACTCAGGTGGTTTCATCTGTAAGGTGTTGGCGTACATTAAGTATTGTTTGCGCAAATGGTAAAAACTTAGAGAATGTCTGTATGTTCACCTACTTTGTTTTTTCCAGATTCAATATCAGATTAGTAACATGGACATTTATTGAGAATATTAATTTACCTAAAGCAAAGTTCGTTTGGGCACGAGGTGTCCTCTATGGGAAAAAACTAATAAGTTCTCGATTCTAAGCCATTGCCTTTTTGAAATATTTTTGCAAATATTTTCCGTCATGCTGGTTTCATTACCGTTTTCTTTCATCGTCGTCTTAAATGACAATCAATTCATAAACACTCTAAATAGAGAATTCAGGTATAGGGATAACTTTACACATCTGAGGTGCTCCAGGCCGGTCTCGTCTTAAAGATCAACCAAAGCTACTAAACGAGGCTATCTACATCGTTGTGTTTGGTAAAGCCGTTGATGTAAGCACTTTTTTTTCTGTAGGTCTAAGAATGGCTGTAGACATTATTCGTTAATTCGGTACATAAAACAACAACACTTTTAGTACAAATTGGAAAAGAATACTGAAACGGATTCTTAGTTACACAAAAAAATATATACTAAAATATATTTCGAGTTCATAGAAATGCAGTGTAAGTCATTCCTTTTGACGAGCTGGTGCCGTTGGAAATAAAAAAAAAGTCTTTTGTTTCGGACGTCCTTAGTTCGACTAACGGGTTTTTATATAGGTATATAAAAAAAGGTAAATGAAAAAAATCATGGTAAAAAAGACGAGTTTCGGTTCACATAAATTGTTATGAATGTGTGTTGTTGCTTAAAGCCACACTTGACCATTCGTAAAAAAGAAAGGGCACGTACACAGCACGTTTTGTACTATAAGAAATTATCCCTGATTTGGCTGTCCGACAATATTAAATTTTAGATTTTATTATAAGTTTCTGTACATTTCACTACATGTATTGTATTATCATGTTTTGTTCACATCTTGATATAGGGACACTATAAGGTTAATGTCATGAGTTATTATGATTGATCTTATGAATTGTAGTAGGTGTGATGTATTTTGATTTAAATAATTAAGTGAAGTATCGATGATTTAATTGGTTAGGTATGAGTTGATTATACATTTATTTATATTTAATTAGGTGAGGTATGTGTAACATAAACATCCGGTCTGACCAAAAGCGTGAGGGTCGTCGTATCAAAAAAAAAAATTTTTTTTTTAGAAAATGTGAATATTTGACCTAATAAAAACTGTCAAAGTAAGAACAAAATGAGTTCGCCATATTTGTTGCCGTTAATAAAGTATTTTAACATTTCAAGCGTTCATAGTGAAACTGATTTTATTATATTGTTCATGCTAAAAATCTTTTCATTATATTGGCAGGGAATTGTCCATTATTACATTGCAAGAAACATCTTATAAATTGAGTAATAACCTTTTAAACAGAACTCAAGACCATCAAATTGCCCTTAGATAATATAGTGCACTGTAAAATGTACATTGATGGGCAAAATGTAGTTTATTCGTGTGCTAAATATAAATAAAAGATAGAAAACAATTTTTTCAATAAACTCTTAACATGAAGACTTAGCTAGTAACATTGATACCAACGCAATGCAAATGATCAGCTTAAACATACTGCCTTATAAATTACCACAAAATTATTTACGAATGCATTTACACCTCTTTTATAGCAAATGGACCAAAACACCTGACATAACATTGATTCGGCGAATAAAAATTAACTTCTCGTTGCTTGAGATTAGGGTTACGTACAATAAAACTTTCGTCTTTTTGGATATTTTTTTTTTGGCAACATGTTTTTAATAAAAAAAGCAATGACGCTGGTTAGAGCTTTTTAATGTTTTTTTATAACTTATAATTCACTTTTTATATATATTATATCCATTTTTAAATCATAATGACAATAGTTTGTGTAACTGCTTCGTTGACTTGCTATATCACTTTTAAAACCTTTGTGTATTTTTCTGTGTGACCCAGTCCGAGAAACAGTGACGGTGACAGAGAAAATAATTCCGCGAGAATCTTTTCTTTTATTTATTACAAAATCACACCTGCTGTATTTGTATATCGAGTGCGAAACATAATAAAATATTTACAGTGTTTAATATTCATATCTGATCGTACAGGTAACAGTAACGTATTGTCTTTTTGATTGTACATCTGGAAATATGATTAATAGCACAGTCTGAACGCCCATGAGGCCACAAACATTTTTAAGAATTCTCAAACGTATATGTGGAGAAGAGAGAAAAGAAATTTGAGAAGAAAACTAAAATTTAAGAATATGCCGATCTAGCTGTGTTCATTCGCTAAAACCAAGTCATTTCAAAAAAATCTTCTTCACAACATGTTTAAAACAAAATACAGGTCAAAACCATATAAGAACCTTCGTTTTTTGAGCTTGTAAAGCTCAACAATTCAACAATTTATACACAACTATGTTTTTGAATTCTTGTTTTAGATCTCTAAAACAAATCAAAACAAAAGTATAACGTTATTTTGAAATTGACTTGTAAAACAAAGTAATCAACATTGTTTCGGAATTCTTGGACTGATATCCCACCAGTTTCAGTGTTCAAAACAGGCCAAAATTGAAGAGATTTTCGATAGATTAGATTGCTACATACAAAAGTAAGTTACTATGGAACCCTAGGGGTGCGAGTTTCATTTGCACTTGTAAGTGCTATTTTGTTAAAACCCCACCCACACTCACATAAAAAATAAGAATTATTTTATATGTCTATCTACAAGTTATTATGATACATTGCTGTTTAATAAGCTTATAAATCTTCTTACAGTTAGTTCAATATTATTGACTTTTACTATTTAGTAGTCAAAACTAATTACACCTTCAATAATAAAAACACATTTTAAAATTATTTAAACAAGTTAGACATCTCTCTATGAGACCTACATCTCGTATTTCTTAAATTGCATCTAGGGTCATAAACGAAGTTATAGGCTTTGCTCTGTACCGAGTTCTGTGCAGGGTCGTGGCATTTGTGATGAATGATTAATGTTAGAATAAGGTTTTAAGTTTTAAGTAAACTTTTCCTAAATTGTTCAAATCGAAAACTATTTGATCGACTCGTAGAGGTTTTATCATATATGCACGAAGTCAATATCTTTTGAACATCGTGAATGCCTTGTTAAACGGATCCTTGTCTTTGACTATGCCTTAGTTTTACGTGAATCTTTGAAATGCACCATGCTATGCTAAATTAATTTTACGCTTTTCGAAATAGTTTTAGTTCAAGCCATTGCCTTAAAACTAGTTTTGTTTAGGTAAAACCCATTGTAACTGGTATTCATTTTTAATTAACACTTATTCTAATTGTTACAAAATAATTCAGAAAAACCTTTTTGCAGTAAAAATGAACTTAAACTAAAAATTGTTCTTTATTGTAACATACGAACAACTATTGGCAAAGTTTTTGTTATTTGTATTCAATTAAAATAATAAAGTAACGAAACAGGTCATAATTTTGGGTTTTGGTAAAATATTTATGCCTTAAAAGCGGTGTTAATCGTTATATAAATTAAACAGTAAATATAAAATATACATTATACGTCGGACGATGAATGATGATTTCAATGACTTCAATGTTTGCATCACGATCGAATTCGTAAAGGAATAATTCATCCTCATCTAGACAATTTAGGAATTGTAAAGAAGTAGCAGCATTCCCAGAGAATACCAGTCCCACCGTGACATTCAGTTGAAACAAGACTATAAAGTTCCGCTTCGGTACTGTGAACGTATGTGGAGGAAAGGATAACAAAATAGACTGTGCCCGAAAATTGATGAAAAACAGACGACTCAACGTTCCTACGCGTGAATTCCTACAAAAGGCAGGT
Source organism: Eumeta japonica (assembly GCA_005406025.1). Taxonomy (NCBI): domain Eukaryota; kingdom Metazoa; phylum Arthropoda; class Insecta; order Lepidoptera; family Psychidae; genus Eumeta; species Eumeta japonica. Next base: position 163,672 of record BGZK01000631.1, on the reverse strand, counting down.
GGTTTTAGCGCCAACCAACACGAACTCCTACTAAGGAGTAAACAATGCAATGATTGCTTGCTTGGCTTAGCATCTATTTTACAATGTCTTCTTTCTGCCCCTGATATACCAAAACATCTAAAACACCTGAGGGCCGAGAAGGGTTTTTAGCGAATAATATTCCGTTTACGTTTGTCATTACGATATTATAATTCCTTAAGAGCTCCTGCATAATAATGTCTCTTAGTCAACTTTTAATAATAAATAAAGTTCTTTTCGATTCAAAAATTCTCCAGCTCTCTTCGGCATAATTTTTTTTGTGTGACAGAATTTAGGGACTTCGTATCATATGAGGATTCTTAAATATTGATTTGATATATTTTGTTCCTTATGAAATATTCCGATAGTAATACTAGAAATGATCTTATAGGTAAATTTACTAGGTATTGAGAAAGTAGCTAAAATACCTACAAAGAAAATAAATATTATTAGTCTACCATCTCTCAATTCTTCTGATACTTGTTTATAAAAAAAAGTTTATTTATTTAAAAAAAAACTTTCATGAACAATAAAAGAAAATAAATTAAAGCAGATCTGTAGTAATGTGTAGTGGTAATGACGAGTATAGTAATAATCACCTGTAGCATGTGGCACAAATCTTACATATAGAACCTCCCTACTATAATAACATATATAATTTTTCTTACGTATAATTATTATACTCACTGCTGTATACACGCTGGAATACGATCTAAGAGATTGCCTAAATTTGAGATCACAATGAAAAATCAAGTTCTTAAAATAAACAACATGAAGTAAAATCTAATATAATGTAAAACAATATGAAATCAAATATATGCCGTTACCCGATCGCCGACCAGCTTAAAACTGGTAATGCTGCTCATTATTAGATGTAGTTGATATCTTTCAAAACGTCCTTTTTAGTTGTAAGATAGAATTTCCTTTTAATCTTGTGATGCAAATGGTATAAAAATATTTACATTAAATTTTAATTGCTCTCATGAACAAAACATAAAGTGACAAAATTAAAATGAGAAGAATTATAGAGCACTTCAGTGTTAACCTTCCATACGTCACTACGTCCACGCTTTAGCGTAAATATGGTACAAATCAAAGTTGCAAACATCAGGCGCTTATCACACCTGACTATAAGACTTATACGAGGATCGTTCAATAAAAAGTGAGAATAAGTATGTTGCCGGTATCTTTTATTTTATTTTATTTTTCGACATAGTCACCTTTTGGTATATCGTTCAACTAAATTTAAAATTCCTTTTTTAAAAAACTCTTCATTCTGAGCACCCAAAAATTCCTGTGCTGCAGCGACTACTGTTTAATGATCTCGAATCTCTATGCTTACAGACACTCCTTTAATTTTGGAATCATATAGAAATCACTAAGGGCGAGGTCGGTTGAATATGGAAGATGCTCAAGTATTTTGAAGTCAGCATCTCGAATTTCAGGCATAGCAACGGCGGACCTGTGAAATGAAGTATTATTTTGATAGAACAAAACAATTTTTGCTAGTATGTTTCGCCATTTCTTTCAAATTCCCCAATCTTTTTTGTTTATTCTGCATACAATCAGTCCGTTACAGTAGGTCCATGATCCCTGTATTAACCCAAAAAGGAGAGCTCACAATCTTTTCAGTAGAACCACTCGCCTAAAATCCCTTAGGGGTTGAAGATAATAGTTTTTCCTTAGTCATAAATTGTAATTTTGTTTCTAGATCTTAATGGTGAAGCCGAATTTCATCCGTGGTTGTACAACTAGTCACTATTTAAAAATTACGAAACTTTAAAATTAAATATGTCTTCAAATAATTAGTTAAATAAAGTTATTTTGATAAATTATATGATAATGAGTTGTTAACAAAATCAATAGCGTCTACTAGTAGCCGGTGTTTTGAAGTACTTAACAGAATTTAGGATTAAAAAATATTTCCTTTAGTACATGCAGAAAGCAACATTTCACTATTGTGCATTATATATCCCCCTGTTACTAAGCTGTGTATTTACTTTTGAGATATCATGTGAGGTTGTTAAATAGGAATGATGGTAGCCTAAACATAATAGGTTTAAAAATTGCAGTTTCATTTGCAACGCGTTTCGTTCTTGGCTCTGCTTGGTTGAACTAAAATGATTTTTTTCGTATTTTATGTGGAGAAATTTCTTTTTGAAGTGAAACTTCTTTATCGGCGTATGGGAGAAATTTTAAAGCAATGTAACGTTTTTCTGTTACGCGTCATCTTTATCTGATACGCGCCATCTTTATTTCTGGGTAACATTTTTCCGTTACGCGCCATATTTATTCAATGTTATTTATGTCATCGTGGCATAAACATAATTGTTACTAAGGACACCTGTCACATATACTTTCTGCCAACACCCTAGATCTATTTACAGTTTGTATATATTACATTTTCCTATTATCTAAGTTGAAACCTTTTCAACCGACATACATGAACTATATCTCACATTCTTTCATTGAGTGACTCGATTTTATATGTAGCGTTCGATAATTTTCCTACAATTCTATATGGCCCTTTATAACATCGCATTAATTGAAAAGTTTTACCTATCACCCTTCTAGGTACATATACCATTACCAAGTCTCCTACATGAAACTCTGAACATTTCTATTTCTGAAACTTAGTAGTGACGTGAAAAAATAATATTCAATTAAGTGATTAGCAAAAAAAATTTTATAAAGTTATTTGTATCCATGTCTATGATAATAAAAGCCTTTTGCATAAACTTTATCTAATAGCTTTATTCAACCAATTTCTGTGAAGTTGTAAATAGTAAATCATTTTTCGAAAAATGATGTCATAAAGAAGTTTCACTTCTTACGTGTGTACACTAATACACACACACTTTTTTTTTATTTGTGATTTTGAGTACGATTTTTATTCTTTTTTTTTGACTCCGGCTTTGCTGTCTGTTAGATCTCGAGCTCTTGTTTCAATGTATTTAAGGAGTTATATGAATACAAGAACAATTTTTGTATAGAGTTGTATAAGATGTGATATTTATTGTTAAAGCCATGAAAGTAAACCGTTCAACGCAAATAGAAGAACTAAGGTGAAGAAAATTTTAAATTTATATTGTAGCATAAACCATAATATCAGTTTAATATAGGAAGAGCCACGGATCTCACTTTAGGCGAGAAATAACACTGCAGCATTAAAACTGATGGGTTTGAACCTGTGTTATTTATTTTATTATAGAAACGAAAGGCATGCTCGAACTTACAAGAGTATCATCCATGTAGAATTAAGTAACTGGTTTATAATAAATATTTTGCCCTTGATTTCAACATTTTTCTTTTTAACAAGGACTTCAATATTTTCTAAATAAAACGTTAGTTAGTTAGTTACTGTTTAAAAAGTATTCTACCTGCTAAAAGAAACCCAAATATCCCGAAAATCGCTCGAACCAACTGTAGAAAAAAATCTTTCAAACTCTTGTTTGGGTCGTGATGACGTGCATAAGAAAAAACATTATTCCACTATTAGACATTAAGACAAACACTTGGACTTTATTTATTTACATACATTTACAAAATCCAACAATAAATTACAATAGCACTCACCATTTTTGTAAGTACTTGTATGATATTAGAAACCAAATTATTTGTAAAATCAACGACTACACCTCTCACAGTAACGAAATTTATTGTGAGAGGTTTAGTTATACAATATCAATACATTTATTTATATAATCAATACATATATTTTTTATGAAATATTATAGGATAAGTTATTTATTGCATTAGTATCGTAGTAGCATTTTGTCATTTGTTATTTCAGAAATATCTTGTTGTTTGCATCAATGTTCAATTTCACTGAAAAAAAAATAAAAAATTTATTTATAATAAGCTAACACCAATTATACTATCGGCATTGTGACACCTATTACAGTTTTCAAGCGAGAAACATTATTACATGTTAAATAGCATAACTAAAAAAAAACAAATAAGATTGAAAGGATTGTTTAAAAACTTAAATATTGCATTTATGTTAAAGTAACTTAACAAAAACAATTAGTAAGCCACAAACATAAATAAAATGAAATTTAATTAAAAATTGTAATGTCACTGGGAAAAACAATAACCCTAAAGAGTATAAAAATAATATGTGTTCGCTCTTTAAGAATAATCTAAGAAGTAGGTAACATTTTGATGAAAGCGTCGGCAATTTATCGGATTGCTATTTAACAATTAGACTCGAGAGTCAGATGCTGATGTTTTTATAATAACTTACGATGCCTTGTAACTTGTTTGTATTTGAAATTTTTAGATTAATTTTATTCATCTTAAAAGACCAATAAGTATTATTCTTTTACTTTTCAGAGGTATTTTTTGCGTCAGTAATTTTTTTAAAATTTTATTTTATTTTCTTCTTGTAAACTTTATACATTAAACACACTATAATCGACAATTATACATAATTTGTAAGGGACCAAAGTAGAAAAAGGACTAGCTTACGTGGCTCTACACCGCTCAAAAATTTGTAGTGTTTTTAAGCGATTTAAGGCCACAATACCTTATTGGTTTTAGCAAAATAGCAAAGACTAAAAGCAGTATTTCGGTACTTTAATTTTGTACTAAATACTGTAGTATATTGTTTAAAATAATTTAATATTTAAATAATTTACAAAGCTGACTTGAAGCTTACTATCAACAATTGAAACATATTAAACACTATCATCGTATTCGACCATTGTTTCGTTTTTGTGGTCTATAGCATACTACACCATCTATATACTATATTAAATCTCTTATTCTATCTTACTAATTAGTAATTATTAATTAACTTGATCCCTTTAAACCACCTCCCACGATTGTAGTCCGTCTTCTCTACCGTACACTAACCATCTCTTATTATATTCGGCGTCGAGGCATCAAAGGTCAAGAATCGGAATCTATTGACATCGAGATCAGTTTCAGAATCAGAATCGAAAGTGTGATCTATTGATATAGAAGATAAAGAAATTCATTCTACGTGCATAAGCGGGTCCACATGAGGAAGCTTGTCTATCTATCTATAATCTATTCATTGAGATCATTGTAATGAGCCCAAACACAATGCCTCTGTTAGAAATTGATGGAGGAGATGGGTATCTCGCAAATCCTGAGAGATGCTGCAGTATACGTGTTCTAGTGTCATTGTAGCACGAGAATACAACTCGATCAAACCTATGGAGATGCTGACGAAAATGAAAAGGGGTGATTTTCAAACGGCTGAACAGATTTTCTTGAATCATAGCCAATATTCTCGATCAAGTTATCTTTCAAGCAATAAATGCATAATACAAATAAATCGGTTCGGCTGTTTAGAAACTACGATACCGCAGATAGACACACAGACACATAGATACATACGTCAAACTTATAACATCCCCTGTTTAAGTCGGGGGTTAAAAATTGAGTTAAAAAAGTAATGAGAGCTGACATAACTACATGTGGTATTTCATTAACTGACGATCAAAAACGATCAATTATCACTACCTACCTAATAGTTTAAAAAATGGTTATTGTTCATTTTTCAGTTAAAGTTATTATTTTGTACATTAATAAATTGGTAACTATGCGCGCATTCACCTAGCTGCAGTCTTCAGGAGGGACACATTTTTTAACTTTTTCATCGTATAAGTATCCGGATATGCATTTACACCCCTTTATGCAGGCGTGTACGCAAAGCAACTTTCTTTGTTGGGCGTTCCAGTTGGAAGTGGTGCATTTTGTACCGCAGTAACCCGCACAGCCTGACACGGCGTTGGGATCGCCGCCGCAGCCCACGTCTGAAATTTTGATGCCTTTCGTCATCATTCTCGCTTGAAACTTAAATCAAACGCATCAAGAAACTTGTTAAGATGCGACATCACGCTTAGAACTGAAACGATATCTTAAGATGTGTGTTTTGCCGTATTCGTTATACGTTGCATTTGCGCGCACAAAGTTTTTGGTGGTGTATCCTTTTGCAGGACTTCTAACCACAGACCGGTTGCACACGCCAATGCTTTGCTTATTACGATTGGCTTTAAAATATTGCCCGGATCCTAGAGTGATCGTGACAGATAAAAATAATTTCCTACGAATCTTTATCTTATTTTATACTTAAAATGTACCCGTTTCCTCGGTATAATAAGGGCAACACAAAAACCCATTATTGGCCGTGTTTAACATTCACATCTGGTTGTATCATTAGCGTACTATCTTTGACCTGCATCTGGACTACATAAGTCTTTAGCGATTTATAGAAGCGGCTGAACGTTCACCAGGAAAACGAATTCAAGACTTGAGAAAAGGCCGCCCTAGACGAGCTCATTCGCCAATACCAGTTCATTTCAAGAACATTTATTTTAATGTCACAAAATACTGGAAATAAAATACAGGTTCGTGTTAAGGGTTATATATCTCAAAAGGAACTTTTATAGGACCACTTCATTGTCCTTCTATCTGTCTCAATACCTGTCGAGACTATTGTTTTTTAGGAATATGTGCAGGTATCAAGTTGAAATTTATATAAAATACTCGGATCTACAGTTACTATGAGCTGTTCATATTGCAATATAAAATATGCCTTTTTTGCTGTATATTACAACTCTAGCAAATAAATAAAAATATAGACAACTTCTCAAAGCACAAGTAAAGAAAAATCTAAATATTACTTACATTACATATTTTTTTTTTGTGATTGTAAACTGACACTTGCGGTACAACAATTTGTGTTTCCCGTTATGGAAATAGAATATTTCTGAAAAATAGCGTGCCTAATTTCTTTTTTTGTGAAAAAGTATTTGAAAGAATCAACATAGTTTCGGAATTTGCGGCCCGATGTTTTGTCATATCTATATTGATAACAATCAAAATTTTTTGAGGGCTGTTGATGGATGAAACATCTACGTTTATAAATAAGTCTGCATAGAACCCTCCGGATGCGAGTTCTATTCGTAGTCTAGTCGACAGTTTCAAAACCGTGTTAATTCTTGATAAAGGTAATAAAAATATAAAAGATAGCTCATTGAATTCGGAATGACGTCTAGAAAAATGCACTCGAAGGATTTTACTGCACGATAAAAATTGCAAAAGTTATTAACAAATTGAGATGAAAAAAAAAAGGTATTTCGTTTTTTGGAAATTACTCAAAAACTAATAATACTTAAGAAATTTAAAAAAGAGATTCATAAAGAAGAAAAACTTTACTAAAATAAATTTTGACTCCCAAAACTCTACCTCTACTATTTATAATTTAAATTTAGTACTGAAAATAGGGCCCCGCGCGGCCGATACAGCATCGCCGTGCTACCGCTCGACATAGTCTATCACATAAAATATTTTTTTTATAGGATTAAATATCAATATTAAAATTAAAAAAAATATGGTGTCATTAGAACAATTCAAAGAATAAAGTCCCGTTAAAAAAATAAATATTGATTTTTCAAAAAGTCATACAATTGTTAACTAAGTAATTTTTCGTGGACTTTCATTTTTACAAAAGACGGTACAAAAGTTTAATTAATTGGCCTATAATTTTTTGGCTTCTTGGAGTTCTTCTTATATATACACTTAAGAAGACCACGTTATAAAAGTGTCTTAAATTTGTGTATTTTGTTTATTATTGTTTATTTTGTGAATTTTTGTCAAGTAGTGAGTTTTCTAAAGGCTTCTATTTGTCTTTAATCATAAGAGTGCTATTACTAAATTTACAATAAGCGTACTTACTGCAATCCTTGGGCAAGACACATTTCTTTGAGGTTGAATCGTACACGTAGTTGTCTTTGCACGAGCATCCGTTTAAAGTGCATATGTCTGTACATATTACATCAGTCTTATTGTAATCCAAACACGAGTCACCACAATAATTATTGCATCCAGTTTTAGCATTGGGATCACCTCCACACCCTTCAGCTGAAATTTTAATTATACATATGTATACACATTTTCTTAATACTTAGGTAATTACAATGAATAATCGTAAAAAAATAGTTTTGTTTAATTGTCGAAGTAGGTAACTCACGGCACGTGTCTTGCGGTATGCATTTTCCTTTTTTATCGCGCACATAGCCCTGCGCGCAGATGCACCCTTTTTTGCAGGAATCCGCGTCGACACTCGCACATGCGAGCGGCTGACCCAACTGACTGCAATTTAGAGCTCTGCATTCGCCCTGGATACAGGTGGAGTAGACTTCGTTTTTAGGGCATTTCGGTGCTTAAAAAATTGAGCAAAGAATTTTAATTAATGACAAAAGTCTAGAAAATAGTTTTCTTTTACAAATGTTCATTTAACACATTTTATGTCGTAATAGTGACAGATTTCTTAATCTACAATATACAATTGGAACGAAATTCCTTACGGCGGGCTTGGAGGAGATAGGGATTTGCTGCGCGACCGAACTAAAAAATGTGATAGTAAAACCGTAAGAAAAGTCCGTGGAATAAAACCGTTAAATGAGACGTGCGCAGGCGCGACAGTCGTATACACAAGCGAGTAGTGTATAATACCTTCTCTTTCTCCTCTTTCTTTTCGTTCTCTCATCCCTTCTCTCTATTACCACTCCACCCCGCCAGTGCATAGTATATACTCATGAATTCATGGACAAGCACGTGGCGAATATTCACATTATAGATACATTTTACTCGTGAGTAGTCACGTTTATTTTCATATAATTTCAAATCGTCAAAACAATAATAAATATAGTAACAATGGCAAGTGAACTAACAAGTGACTTGAATGCAATTGACAGTGATAATAGTGGGAAATTATTCAGTGCAAAAGAATTAAATAATAATAATAATAAACCTTTTTGTAATTTGTAATTATTTTTATTCTATTTGTAATTATTCTATTTCTATGTAATTTTGTGTTGTCAAACAAAAATAAAGAGACATATTTTGTTATTTTAGTTGATAATTTGAACTACGATTTTTTTTTTATTTTACGTAATTTATTTTATTTCCTAAAATACTGAAATTCCTAAATACTTTCCTGTACTTAAATAAAAACTAATCAGCAAAATTTAAGAGAAAAATCAAGAAAACCTACATAAAATTGAGCACGATTTTTTTTTTGCAAATTGTGTCGATTCTACATTAGCCGAAGGAACTTCGTTCCTACCTGGTGTCCCACGACACCACATTGATTTTTTATCTATATATTTTCATATGATATATAAAATAGAATCTACTATTGATATTTAAATAATTCTAGACTTGCAACTATAATAACAAATTAGATGTGTTGTTTATTTAAAAAAATACTAAATAGAAATAAATACATATTTTCAAAAAAACCTATCCCCGAATAGATCTGAATTTTAGTAAGTATTAAGATATATGGTTTATTTAACTTCGTATGGTTAGCAAAACTTATCAAGAAGACAAACTTTTATATGTTAAAGATATTGCTTATTACTATTACCGAAAAATACACTTGGACATCTGCAGTCCAATCATTATGAATTGCAATGCACTTTAAATTTATTAAACAAGTATTATGTAAAATATACCTGTGTGGTATAACCTAATTGTAGTTAGTAGTAAAATTGTAATTATTTTAGAAGGATAAGTGCTTTAAACATTCACTATTTTATGTGTTTTGATATTTTTATAAAAGAGAGTTTTAAAATCATTTTTCTTGTACTTCAATAAGGAGAGTTCTATTACTTAATATCCAACAAGCGTACTTACGGCAATCCTTTGGCAAGACACATTTATTTGAGCTTGAATCGTACACGTAGTTGTCTTTGCATGCGCACCCGTTTACAATACAGAAGAGTGCACATGCACCACCGGGTTCATTGTAGTCTGAACACGAGTGACGGCAGTAGTTACTACAACCCGTTTTTGCGTTGGGATCACCACCGCACCCTTCAGCTGAAATTTTAATTATTTATGTTAAGTAATCAAATATTGCTTAACACATATGTGTTTCGTTTAAAAAAAATCAAAAAAGTATTTATTTAATTGTATTAAGTTGAAAGAATAGATAACTCACGGCACGTGTCTTGCGGTATGCATTTTCCTTTTTTATCGCGCACATAGCCCTGCGCGCAGATGCACCCTTTTTTGCAGGAATCCGCGTCGACACTCGCACATGCAAGCGGCTGACCCAACTGACTGCAATTTAGAGCTCTGCATTCGCCCTGGATACAGGTGGAGTAGACTTCGTTTTTACGGCATTTCGGTGCTTAAAAAAAATTAAACAAAAATTGTAATTAATGACAACAGCCTGGAAAATGATTGACTTTGCAAAACAATTTCAAAACCTGTTTTTATTTTGAGGTCACAAATTTTAAATATATGCATACAGATTTATGTTTAAGATTTATGACAGAAACAGAAAGTTATTATTTTCTAAATATCATGAAATTGACCTTAGTTTCGATAGATTTGTACAAAAGTTATTTAAAAATAAAATACTTTCTATACCGGAAGGTCTTTTCAACGACGTTTGTCGATTGAATTGACTAATTTTAGTAAATTTTACAAATTCAATAAAGTTTTTTCATTATTTAAATTTTATATTTTTAAAAGTTATTCATAAAAGTTTTTGAGATAACTTTGTTTTTATGACTACCGACAAACACGATTAAGCTCAGATATTCAGACAATTTTAACCTCAAATTTTCAGGAAGTCAGCACAAATGAAATTTTTTCAAGTGTCATAATCACAATACTACGGGATCGATTCGTCTAGAAAATACTGAGTTTATTTTTCTCCAACTATATCTCTTCGTTTTAATTTGCGACATTAGACACAGCTTTATTGAGGAACTAGCTTTCGCCCGCGGCTCCGCCCGTGTGGACTTCCTTCCTTGAATTCCTTCATCTTGCGCATCGTCCGATCACGCTGCTTTCAATCATAGTTGTGATCGCTATCCTGTTCTATATTCTGATTTCGGTTCTGCTCTCTCAATTCTGATTCTGCTGCAGTTCCTCATTTAGATTCGAGTCATGCTCTTGATTATAATTTTAATTTCATTCTCGATTTCGATCTTGCCACGTTCTCGACTCACAATTTTGCTCCACGTTCTGCTTACGATTTCGATCCTGTTATCGGTCATGGTTATAATTTGGACAAAGCCGGAGCATATGCTTGTATCAAAATTGAAATTACTTGGAATAGTGGAGCTTTTTATAACAATGTTATTTTTTTTTACTGTAATAGGTATTATCGAAATATGTTGATGAAGCTAAGGCAAAATAGATTATTCTAAACAGAGAACTAAGTGAAGAAATTTTTAGAATCGGATCAGTACTTTTGGTTTAATATTACAAATGCGAAGACAAAGTTGAATACAAATGTTAGAAAGGTTAAGGAAAATCCTTGTGCGGTTGTAAGAATAAAAAAAATACGAATTTAATGTGAATTTAGGCTGCAAGTAATAATATGTAGGCATTAAAATAATTATATATGTCCCTCAAAGATGATTTGCTAAGAAATAATTTAATACATTGTCGATATCCAACCGGTTTCACGAATTGAGGCTCACTCTTAGCAGATGGGTTCTTGTTTAAAAACCATATCCGGAAGAATGTTCCAGCCATAAACGGTTTGACTACACCGGCGATAAAAACCCATGGTCTTCCACACAGAATACAAATCGCGATTGTAGTTTCTTACAAATCACAGTGACGATATGAGAATGTATTTTATAGGAACAACTACAAGGTGTGTGTAATACCGGAAAATTGTCATATTTTTAGGGTCCCTTACCTCAAAAGACAAAAGGGACCCTTATACGATCATTTTCTTTTCCGTCCGTTTGTCCGTCAATACCCTTTTTTCTCTGTGACGTTTGGATGTTGAAATCAATACCGAATACTTAGGTTTGGGGTCCCCCAGATCTTCAAAAGAAATCGAAGTTTTACATTGACGTGAAAACATGTTTATGTTTTCACGTCAATGTAAAATAAGCATGTTTATGTGAACACGTGAAGTCGTGTTCACATAAACATGCTTATTTAACATGCTTATGAAACAGACGTTTATGTCTTTAAAACTAACAAGTAAATCAAAAGCTATAGAGTACTTTGACTACACTGACCTAAAATCATAAAATTTGGCATAAAGTAAGCTTTTATAACAAAAGTACAGGAAAAATCCGAAGATCGTCAATTTGTTTTTACATCACATAAAAATATTTTTTTTTATGATTACGAACTAACCCTTGCAATTGCAGTATGGACCGTGATGTAAACTGATGTATGAGAGAACATATTTTAACTATTCGCTATTAAAAATTGAAATTTTTGAGACTTCCAATATTTTTAAAAAAAGTCCAAAAACTTTTTGAGAACTAAAGGAAAAATTTCGAATTCTCCGTGTCAAATATCTTGCCAGAATAGGTATTGAAAACAGACAAAAATAGTTGTGACTTTTTTGATGGATGACAATAACTATCGTACATACATAATTGTATTTATACGGAACCTTCAGGATGCGAATCCTATTCGAACTGGTTATTATTTGATAAAATTTCGTATAGAGAAGCTAACGTTTTTTAATTTACAAATATTATTTGTCCCTGTATTTTGTGTTTAAGTAAAAATGAAACTCAACATGTATAAGAAAATAATAGAAATAACGATCTTGAACGTCCCGCTAAACAAAAAATTGTAAATTTCAAAACTTAGAGAGGATAACATTTGCATTTCGATTTTCTAAAATTGAGGAAAATCCTTTTCGCAAATAATTTCTGCGCTAATGAATCGATCAAATTCAAAAACGAAACGGCTCTGTTTCTCAAAAACCTAGACTAGAGGTCGTAAACCCCGTAAGAATTTCCCTTAGCTTTAAATTTCTTATTAATTCTAACTCGTTTTGTCGACTAATTCTCGATAATTTGAAAGAGAATTATTTGTTATTTTTCTTTTTTTTTAAGAATATTAAGTAAATCGTTCTCTTCCAGAATGTAATTTATATTATATGACTATTAACTTGAATCTCTTAAAAACTATTTTGAAAAGCGCAAAGCCCGTTAAGACCCGCCACTTTACGGGTAAGACAAATACTGTTGAAGAAGTAAATTACAAAAAGGGTTTTTATTTTAATCATTAAGGATATCAGGTTTAGAACATTTGAAAGAAATTAATTTATTTTTATATTGTTGGAAAAAATCGTATTTCAACAATTCAATAGATTTTCATTAATATGGATTATGAAATTGTATAAGAAGACTTTTTTTAATATATCATGTTAAATTCATTTTTCTCTACTTTAAATCAGCTTAAGTTCTCAAAACCTTTTGTTTCGTCGCTCAACATTTTTTAAAACTATCAATTTATTCGAAACATATGAGTTATAAAACAAACCAATTGATTAAATAGAATTCATGATATATTACTTAATTTATTTAAGACTTTGAAAACGTGTATATACATATATGTACATCTTTATATTTTATATACGTTTCCGTCCAAAAAGCTGATAGATGTGGTTGGGTTTGCCTTGTTATAAAATTTTCGAGACTAATACCGGAAATATTTCTTTTATCATGCCAGAATCGGTAACAGTAAAACGAAATGTACCCATTATTTTAAAATTGGCTGTAATAGATCTCATACTGCAATAATTACGGATGACAATAATTGCTCAACATATAAATAATCATATCATTATTTTAATATAATACATATAATAATATAATATAATATATATATATATATATATATATATATATATATATATATATATATATATATATATATATATATATTATACAAATATTATATAATACATAAATATAATAATAAAATATATATAATAATACTACTAATTATTCATTAAATTAGTAGTATTTAATGTAAGTAATTACATGATTATGGGCTTTTCAGTATTACAACATGCCAAATGTGTCATTTATTTAATAAAACAAAAATACATTATCACATTAAAGAAACCAATTAAATAAGAATCGCTTACGTTGATTTGTATCGCCATCGTCTTCATCGCATGAGTTGGATTCGGAACTTTTCGATGCTTCTGTTAAAGAATTAAAGCAATTATTGATTAAGAAATAATTAATTGTTATTTTGGCTAATTGAATAAGGACAAAAGTCTTACCTATTCAAGACACCTTAACAAAAAATGTTGATATCAAGGCCTCTAATTGCTCTCTCTGTTTTATAAAAACAGCTGTGAGCAGCTGTTACAATACTGACGCGACATTGAATACAAATTCCATGCGCCTGCTAAAATTTCAATGATTCGAAAACAGGTTTAAAACATATTTAAATGTTGAAGCAATATTCAGAGCTCTCATTTCTTAGTTATCATTAAAATACAGATCATATATACATATATATACAAACATATTTTGTCATGGGGTCTTCTCAGACAAACAATACCCAATTCGTAAACATAAAAACAATATCCGTTTAACAAATTTAAAATTCGTCTATTCAAATTTCAAATTTTCAACAACTAACCAATTACCATACAAAACTTATGTAATTTCGTAATGAATAGCCAAAGTTCGACAATAATTTTTCGAATCAAATCGAATTTCAATATAATTTGCTCAAAGTTGACTCAAAGTTAGTATGGACAACTCTAGACTTCAATCGCTCCTTAGCTCTTTATATGCCATTTTAGTGAACGCAACGTTACGGCGCGGGCGTTTGAAAAACCTAGTGGCGGCGTCTACTGAATACCATAGGAAACATTATTTGATATTTGATAAAACACAATGATAATGATTTTTTTTTTAAAAACATGATATTATCGATCTTAATTGTAAACCAGATAAAAAATAATAAGTAAGTTTAAACTTTTACTTTTATGTTAACTAAACATTCTGTAAAATGAAGTATGCAATATAGGTCTTGTTTGATTAGACATTTGGATAGCGATAGGGTTGTGTAACGGATTTAATAATTACTCCTTAAGATATGCACCTAATAGCTTACATGCTTGTATGAAGAAAGGAGTTTGTAAACAGTAATAAGAAGAAATATAATAACACGTCAAATGTGTCATTTATTTAATAAAAAAAAAGTACATATTAGTGTACGAGAAATAAATTAAATAAGAACCGCTTACGTTGATTTATATCGCCATCGTCTTCATCGCACGACTCCGACTCGGAACTTATCGGTGCTTCTGTAACATTTTTTTTTAATTACAAAATTATATTTCTTTTAGTTTCATTGAATAATAACGAAAGTTTTACCTTTGCAAGATACCGTAACCAGAAACGTTGTTAACAACCCCACGAAAATGATTAGCTTAAGCATTTTGCTTGACATGCTGCCTTAGCACTGTGGGGCCCCGATTGCGGTACCTCTTTTATAGCGACGGCTCTGAGCAGCTGTAACAATATTGACGCGAACGATGTATAACGATTTCACACATCCGCTAAAATTAATAAAAGCCTTAATTTCAAAATTTTCGGACAATCGTTATACCTTTCTTTATCATCCTTATGAAGATAGAAAATTAAAAAAGTTGACAATAGAAAAGGATTTGATCTGCCGCCAAAATACCCCAAGTGGTTTTGTCGATATGATGTTTTAGAATGAGACGATGTTCTCAAATAGATTTGAACCATTGACACTAGTCTGGTCTATAGTTGGTCAAATTACATCTGGAGCATGTTTTTGAAGTTCTTTATGGCGATGGAAACACGCCTGATACCACTGATTTGCTATTAGGCATGAGTCATTGGTTCAGCAAGACCAAAAATGCAGTTTTTGAGAAACCGGTTGTGAGTCCCGTCTGGTCTAGCATTTTTTCTATAATCAATCAGCATGTTTAAAATTGAACTAAAATTAAAAAATCACATTTTCAATTTTAATGTGAAATATACTATTAAATTACATGTAACTATTATAAATAACCTATGAAAATTCATAGGTTGTTTATATTATAACTAATAAAATACGTCATTATAATATAGATTTAATACTCGCTCTGAAAACAGTTTTCCTTCGATGAAACGACAGAGAAGGTTAACGGTTAATTGAATTTTATAAAATAGTAATCTGAAAAAAAAAGTATTACAGAAAGAGACAACCCTATAAAAAGTCGAGCTGATTATATCCATCGACATTTGTCCGCAAAAAATCGAATATTTTATAATACTCTTTTTAGCTAGCAATTATTAATGATCTTAAATGTATTTGAAGGTAAGTGTTAAATACCTACAGAGACCTTATTGAACAAGCGCAAACAGAGCCCTATAAATGAGTTTGTTACTTATATAATCGACTGTCACATAAACAAAATCTATTTTCATTTCCTGTAATGAATTTATGTCACATGATCACTATTTTTCTCTAACATTTGTATATTATCTATTACTTGTATTAAATTTTTGTATGTAAACTGGAAGTCTAAAGTTAAGATTTCCATTTCCTTAAAATTACTTATTAGGTATACTCGACGCCCCGGGTTGTAAAACGACTAAATCATAATCTACTTCTGCAGTACGAATATCCCATCTATGTCAGCAGCAGGTTCTTAGAGCCAAATTTCATATGACATCAGGCTATAAAACAGACAAACTAGTCTAGCAGTTTTGATAAATACGAAAAATTTCTTATCTTTTAACTGCATATGCAGTAGACTAAGCACTTTCTCAAACTTACCCCCAATGAAGTCTTTTATCTAAAGTAATACCTAGGAATTCAACAGTGTCAACAAAATCTAATTCACGGTTTGGTATATTAATAATTCCGCTATAACTTATATTCGGAAATGTGAATTTTATACACTTCGTTTTTATACATTAAGAAGAAGGATATTCCCCTAAAGCATTTATATGTTTACGATATATCAATTTTTACATTGTAATGAGCGAATTGTTAATTTTCGATTTTACAGAACATTGATGTATCTTCTGCAAACAGTACTATCTCATGACTATCTCCAACAAGACTAGTTAGGTCTTCAATACAGAATAAAAAGAGAAATGGCCCAAGGATTGATGTATGTGGTTCCCCCATGCGGACCAAAGATCTAGTCTCTTACTTAAACACGATTTCAGAAGGTTGATTGCCTGGCCCATCACTCCACAATGAAGCAGTTTCACAGCCAGAGTTTTGTGGTTTATACAATCGAAAGCCATGGAGAGATCGCAAAATAATGTAACGGCATATCACGAATCTTCCTAGGCACCAAAAAATAAACTCAACGCTAGCGTCGAGTGTTGAGCGACTCCGAGTCATCCCGAACTGTTTTCTAGACATTACATTATTAGTATAAAAGCTTTCCAAAAATTTTACTTGATTTTGACAATACAGATATAGCCTAGAGATTATATCATGAAATGACTTTACTTTCTTTCATTAGAACGGGAAACGCTTCATCTTATCCAGAGATTTATTAAAAATAAACGGCAAGTGTGTTTTAGTACGGTCAATGATATAGTTCATAATCTTATTATAACAAAAGGTTTATGAAAATCAACCGTTTTCTACATTTCCGACGACTTAAATGTTCTATAATTGTTGAAAATATTATTGAATCGGATATTCAACTCCGTTAGGTTGACATCTTAATTAGACTGCAATTTTTTTTTTTTTCTCCAGTTCACCCACACAGGTTTGATGTCAGGGCAGTTTCGTAGACATTCTTAAAAAATTATACTTCACTTCTGTTATCGGTTATTTTTTAGTTTCAGGTCATCGATGATGGGATATTGATGTCACTTCGTCTTTTGTATTTGACAAAATTTCAAACCTGGCTAACATTGAACTTAATCATGTTGTGTAATTATTATACTAATTCGATCCAATAGCTTTCAAGTGATGACCTTGTAGACATGCAGCAATTGATTTATTTATATCGATAAATCGAAATACCTATTTCATAAACAATTTAATTATTTAAATAAAATAATCCTACATAAATAATTGAGCAGAGGGGCGTGAGTCTAACATAGTCTGCAGCGGAAAGCGTTTGATTTACATGTATGATTTGACTATTCAAAAATTTTATTAGTCAAGTGATATATACCTATGGCCCTTTTTTAATATGCCTCCAATATGGTTTGCATAGGATTTTCTAGGGGCGCCCTTGCCAACCTTTCCATAACACACAATCGCTCTATAGATTTGTATTGTCAATCCACTTCCATTCATACTTTTCAGATAGCCAAACTACCACAATATGCCTCTTTCTATTCTATTCACTACATCTTCCTTAAAACCACTTCGCTCTCTAACACCACTGTTTCTACATATATCTTTCCGAGACACTCCACAGATACTACGCATCGATCCTACTTTCATTTTTCTTCTACTGTACCCAGCTTTCACTACCATACATAAGCTTAGGAATTAGGATCCCATTATGGATAGCCAAGCGCCCTTGTCGTAAAACACTTTTAATATTCATAAGAGCGAGCAAGGCCCTATTTACTTTATTTCTCGTCCCTGCATCATTATGCAGGAACCATATGCGCGTGTGGAAGAGGAGGTTCCACATATGGCCACCACACCCCTACCCCCTTCCGGGAGACCTATTCCTGGCGCCAGCGGAACTCCACAAAATAATGCTGCGCCTTCCGGAAAAGGAAGGTCCCGGGACCCGTTGGAATCTCTACAGCAGCACTGAGATAGCTACCAAAGAGGGCGATGGTGGCTATAAACAAAGTATTCAATGGGATACTGAGAACTGGTCGCTTCCCCGAGAATTAAAAGAGAGATAAAGTTATCACTATCCCCAAACCAGGGAAAGATCCTAGAAACCCATGTAAATTCTGTCCCCACGGAAGTAGCAGTATGGATTCTGTACTGAACACTCGACCACGCTGCAGCTCATACACTACTTAGCGTCAGAGATGAACTGCGGACGATACACGGTAACCGTGTTGCTGGATATGGAGAAGGCTTTTGACAGAGTATGGTACGACGGCCTACTCCATGAACTGCTGAAAACACGGCTACCCCTGCCCTGACAAAAAATATTGCCAGCTTCCTCTGCGACCGCAATTTTTGCCTAACAGTCGATGATGCGCTATCCGCCCCCCGTCCGATTTAAGCAGGAGTTCCACAGAACAGCTGCCTCTCGTCAAGTCCATTCGGCATTCACAAATGACATCCCCACTCTTCAAGGTTAACTCGAGGAATGGGAAGATGACGTTAAGCTGGTACTCTACGCAGACGACAGTGTCTACTTTGCATCGGCAAGCCGAGCCGACTTAGCGGCCAAAAAATTACAACGAGTCTTTGACCTTGCTGCCTGAACGCTTGGACAGGTGGAGGATGGCCGTCAACGTCGGCAAGACGACCAATCTAATCACAGACAGATAGTGAAACATGCCAAGTCAACTATGCCTAAGGTATCAAGACGTGGAGTGGACATCCTGCATTCGATACCTGGGCATATACATCGACCGCTCGCTACGCATGATACCCCAAGTGTACTATGCAATATAATAGAGCCGGGCCGCGAGAGCCAAGCCCGGCCCCGTACTCACGTCCAGGCTACCCACCAAAACCAAAATAATAACATATAATTGTTATATCCGCTCCCGTCTGACCTATGCTACACCGGCCTGGTACGCCCTGTGCTTGGAGCAGCAGCGTCGAAGACTCCAAACCCAACAGAATATCGTGCTACTAATGATCGCGGGGGCTGTATGGTATGTCAAGAACGATGTTATAGCCAGGGACCTGTGAGTGCAAACCATGGAGGAATTCTTCCGGTTAGAGGCATGACGCCTATTCGATTGTGCAGACTAAAACCCGATACACTTCACAACCTGGTGCCTCAATACGAGAGACCGCCCAGTGGATACCAACTCCCTCGGGACTTAATCTCTTCCCCCTCAAAAGGTAACAAAGCGCCAACTTAGGAAGGCACTATAAAGTAGACAGAAGTCACTTGTTCATATAACCCATGGGAGCATTATTCCCCTACGAGACTAAGCCCGGGTCCGAACCAAAGAGTCATGTCCGCACCTGTAGTTGGAAACGGTTGCAGAAGACCCAACGACGACCGTTTCGATTTAATTGGTCTAAATTCGACCCATGTAATTGGTCACTCTCTGAAGGACGAATCCGATAATAGCGAAAAATAGTATAAGAATGCAGCTGCATGCTGCATTCAGCCTGCACCACTGCAGTACTACACTATCCTGTAATACTGCACCCAGACTTCAGTCCACTATAGTACATAGCATACGTGTCGGCATATCAGAAGTGAAGCTGTCTATAGGCATTTAGTGTTCAGAGGTATTATTTCGACGAACTAAGTTAGCGAGGAACCGCTTCTGCGAAATAGTCAAGCGATCACCAAAACCAAAAACGGGCTGTTAAGCGCTTTATACGCGTGCGCCCGGTCCGTCACACATAGGAATAAAAATTTAATTCTAATACATAGACAAGAATTTTCCAATAAATTTATATTAAAATATCCGCAAACAGAAATAAACTTATTTTTATCACTTATTTTATACAAAATATTACCCATTACTTTTTCAAAGATGTCATACGATGACTTTGTCGATCTGTATACGGATAATACAATAAGCCACTGTAATTCTATACAGGTCACTTGAATAGTTCGCTCAACAAATAGGATCACAATGTCTGAACGTTCTTTATATTTTATATTGTTTTTTACTATTATTAGAGAGTCGCCATTTATAGCTTTTTCTCCGCTGAACGAACTTGCTACCTGATGCATACTGAAGTTAAACATGAACTGGTGACCTTTAAACCAATGGTCTGTTATACATAATATGTTAATATCATTATAATTTATGAGTAATTCAATTTCTACTTCCTTACTTGATATTCCCTTTACATTTTAATGCACCAAATTGACTATACATTTTTTTATTTTTAGCATTCTTTCGCTCAGTTATTATGGGTTGAGTCTCATATACTCGTAGAATATTATTATTATTTTCTTTTATTTTCGAGTTATTACAATTTTGGAATAATGTCGAAAAATTGCAAGAGGTATTCTTTATTGTCTTTTTTCGTGTCTGATCTAACATTTATAAATATAAATGAAGATATTTATACTTATTTATATTTATCTTAAGTCATTAGTCAAAGCAAATTAAGTTTAATTAACTAAATTTTAATTTAAGACTAAGAAAAAAAAATAATTGAATTTAAGTAACAATCGTTGAACAGATTACGTTTATAAAAAATGCCTTCTAGCTAAAGTAAACTAAAAGAAAAATTTTGGGTGTATTTGAGTAAATACGTATTAAGTAAAACTTCATTACAACATGTAATTTTTATTTTATTTTATGTTTAAAATAAGTAGCTTATATGAGGTTTAATATATTTAATTACAAGTTCGAAGCAGCTGTTTAAATAATTATACAAAAATAATTTGTTCATAAGAGTTGGATAATAAATTTCATTTCAATGAATTAAATATTAGGTATATTTATATAGAAGAACGTAACGAAACGTAAATAATGCATAAAATGTATGTCAAAGGATGAAAGTTGAACACAACGGGTCCGACATATTTGTAGCTGGCAGCAACTCCAAAATCAACTAATTATCACCGATACGTTTTCTAAATGCTTTTTTCTTTTTACCCATAAAAGCATTTTTATAGACACTAATCGACCAAAATTACCGGCGTACCGACACACTGCAATTTGCAGGCAGGACACATTTTTCAGCAATTTCATCAAACACATATCCCTGTTTGCAAGCACACCCAGAGATGCAGACGGCACCACAAAGGAGGGTTTCTTCTTGAGCGGGCAATAGGTAAGTGGTGCACGTGTTTCCACAGTTTGTACCCTCACAGCTTGAAAACAAAGCGTTGGGGTCACCATTGCAGCCTGAAATATTAATGTTACTTATGGCCATTGTTCGTTGAAGATTACACATATACACCAAAAAAACGTATTAAGATGCATTACGTTTAAGACTGAAACGATATCTCAGTGCACTTTTTTCATATATACTTAACGCTCCATTATGCACATAATATTCTCTGTTGGTATTTTTTTTGTATGACTCAATCAATCTGTTGTTATGCAGTTGGGTCATTTAAACAAGCGCACCTCATTTCAGAGAAAAGCTTTCGTATTTCACAAAAACGGTGGCTAATTTATTTATTTATTTTATTGTCATATTATATATATACATATCTAAACACGAAAATCGATATGTGTTATATATGTGTGTATAGGTATGTATATATATAATATATATATAATACGTATCGATTTTCGTTTAGATTCATTGAACACATAAAACAAATAGTATTGATAATATGGTTTTAAGTATTTATTTACGCTATACTTTATAAAGCAAAATTTTATTTTATTTATTGTTGACTGAAGTGGGATCGTAATAAAACCGATTTCAAATGTTCACATTCACATGATCAGAAATAACTGATGAATTGAATTGCAACATTATAAATAGAACTCAAGGACACCAAGTTGTTTTTTGGCAGATCGTGTACTTCAAATGTAAAAATTATCAATTCAAATATAAAATATACAATATGAATGTGCAAGGTATAAAGAAAAGGTAATGTGCAATTTTAACAAAATGCTCTTACCTTCACACGAAACTGTTACTAGTAGCGTCAATACCAGCCCAATACAAATGATTAGCTTTAACATTCTGCTTGTTAAGTTACCACAGCATTAAACATTTTCGAATGCGTCTTCCCCTTTTATACGAAAATACAAACGCACATGATGTAACATTAATTTGGCAAACGAATATTAACTTCCCTTATATGCTTAATATTAGGGGTACGTAGCATCGCGCTTTCTTATCTTTGAATATTTATTGTGCTATTTTTTATGTGCTGCAATGACTTGCTTTACGCCGACATAGAACTCACCGGATCAAGCATTCATTAGTACGAAGGGCTAAAGAGGCCACAGTCAGAAAAGTGCATTAAAAAATATAGATATATAAACACGTTATACACCACGTACGACTGTTACATTCTTATTAATATCACGGGAAAACATCTTTTAATCCTAAGGGGTTTCAAGGCATTCTGTTATTTTATAATATAAAATATTTAAAAATATGCAAGAGTTTTCAATCTCAAAGAAAAAATAATTTTTAAAACTTTTAAAAAATATCGTATATTTTCCTCTTAGTTAAGAGGACTGTATAGTTCAAATTTAATATGTTTGAATTTAATTATCGTAAAAAAATTTAATCGTCTCATAAGGTATTGTATGGTAGAAGTGGTACAATTTATGCGATAAAGTCATATTGTGGTCAATTTTCTGCAACACAAAAATGCCCGGATCGACTGATGAAACACCATAATTTCACAAAATGCAGACATGATGTATATTGAATTTTATCCAGTGAGTGAGAGTTTTAGTTCAGGTGAAGGAATAGGGTTCTGTACAGCAAATATTATTTTCCTTCCTAAAAGTTTCGGTACCTCATTCCTCTCTTTTCGCGCCCGAACAGCCTGAGGTAACTCAGTTCGGGGCTCATCTAGTTTTCACTGAAACGTCGTCCCAAGTATCCAGGCGATCAAGGCGCGATCGTCTAGTGGCCCTATTTTTTTTTTGTTCTCACTCCGGCAAATTATATTTTATATGTAAATATATATTAATCCCGTATCGGCCAACGTTTTCCTTTTATTTTGCTCGTCATTGCATGAGCCAAGTACTTCCGATGTCAGCCAGCAAGCAGGTTCGAATGACATTTCCCCCATATCCCACCCACCTTGCACCCGTAATTTATCTATTATATGGGAGATAAATTACAATTGTAACAAAGGAAAAATGTCTTAAACGCCCCCCCTCCATCAAATATCCTGTTCCTTTTTAAGAGTTTAGCTACTCGCCGGTTACTCTTCTGGAGCTGCAAATGTCCATGGACAGTGATCACTTACTCTCTGGTGGCTCGCATGATACGCTAAATTACTTCTTCAAAAAATGTATGTGATAAATATATTTTTTCAATTTGATGTACACAGGTCGTTTTTATACATATAAAAAATAAATGAATTCATTCTTTGTTAGAACCCGGACAAAAGCCAGTTAAATGAAAATTGTAATCTATTTTCATTTATTTCAGTATTGATCCGGTTCGAGAGAAACAGTGAACGTAACAGATACAGAGAGAACCATTATTTTATGTTAAAATTACACTTGGTCTGATTGCATGACTGCGAAACAAAAGCGCATTATTAACCTTGCTTAATATTCACAACTGGCGATATTCATTAACGTATCGTATTCGAATCCATTTTTTGGCATACGTAAAAAAATGTATGGGCTGAGAGCAGTACTCAGAGTACAGTCTGATTTACAGCGGCATCTGAGCGCCCGCGCGTCTCCAAATTTTGACAGTATGCCGCCCCTAGCTGAGGTCATACACTAACGCCAATCTATTTCAAAAATCTCTTTTTGTATCAACATGTCATTTTGTAGATTAAATTAGGATGGATAAATAAATGACGCGAGGAAAACTTCTACATACCGACATAAATAAGTGGCCATTTAGAAAACGGAAAAGTAAGATGTAAGTACGGCTTAACGTTAATTATTTCATTTGGTTTTTAAATATAATACGACAAAGTTATCCACTTGGTGGCCTTAGCAGTTGAATAAAAATTTAAATAGCAAAAGTTTCAAATATACGCATATATTTAAACTTAAGTGCCCAATAGGGATTAATGTACATAATAACACAAATGGTGTCTGGTGTATTTACCGGTGACCATGTATAAATACGGACAGACACACCTGTAGATCACAATTCATGACCTGACAGTAACAGAAATATGAATTTAAATATGAAATTAGAAGAAAAAATTGTTGGGTACTTGCCATTAGTTACAAATTTGCTTACAAATCGAAACCAACAAGTCAACCTTGAAAAATTTTTCGTTCAGAAAATGCGATGTTACAAAAGTCATCTCAATGCAATCATCGTACATGTACTTTATATGCCCATTTCTTAAATTGTGTATACTTATACAAAATAATAAGTAGGAATAAACGTATAAGTAGAATAAAAGTGGTCGTCTGTGATTTCGCAACAATTACTTGTGTTCAGCTCTTATGTTTATTTGTATGTTTTCAAAATCCAAAAATTTCTATGATATCTTTCTGTTTATCCACTCTGTATTTTTTCAGATTAATAATCGAAGCATATCAATAAAGTACAACGCGAATTCCATTCGTAAATTGAGAACTTTTCAGGGAATAATCCAGATCACTATATATCTTGAATATTTTGGGTCTTTGAGTGGATATTGATAATCAACTGCAAAGTTTAAATAGTTACATACTTTTAATTGAACGGCACCATAAAAACTTGTCATATCCATTTTATATATGTATATATTAGTTTTTATAAAGGCACAACTTTATGTGAAATTTTGGTTCTAGTGTTTATTGCTAGAATACAGTAAAATATGTAAGAAATTCTATTGAAGTTAGAGTTGATTGTTCATAATGCATACATTAACAAAAATTCTGTCATTGATATGGTACGAAACCAACTAACTGTTAACAATTTAAATAATATCAGCACTTCTTGCAAGATTCAGGGAAAATATTAAAGAAAAGTAAACATCTAGCAATCCATTGGAAATTACTTAGCGAACTTAACACAATAGTCTGGTTATACAAATTGTCACTCTTGTCGTAGTGAATATCGTAATAATGAAAGGTTAAATAACAGAATATTATATTTATTGTTACAACAAGGGGGACTGGGGACAAAAATTGTTAAATAGATGTAACGTTCGTTGATATTACAAGATTTTTAGTTGAGGTAACAATGTACATTTAGTGAACATTATAAGTCGAAATCTTTATTTATTCGACTATAGAAGATACCGTGATACGATGATCTGCTAAAACAATATTTTCTACTTTCTTAACATTTCTTCAGTCACTATCGGTGTTGGGTGGCCTGAGCAAAGGTCATTTGTGATGAATATTTTTCCACGTTTAAATTCGGTACACTAACGGGCGACTATAGAATAAGGTGAAGCACTTGCTTTTTATCCTACCCTATCCTATGTGACTTCATTAACTCGTTCTGTAGTGAAATTTTTTAAGCACGGATAATAACCGCTTGCAATTAACTTTTTTTCATTTTCAACAAGCTTCGACAGTCATCAAAAAAAAAAGACTTCCAATTTCAGAAAACAAAAGACATTCATATTATTTCCTTTTTAAAATCTAATCCATATTTTAGCTTTACCAGCCACAATTTTCTATTTTTGGTTCCAAAGAGTTTGAACCTCATTCTCACATTATAATGAACGCCCCTCGTATACAGCTTGATAATTTGTAGTCTAACACAGCTTTTCATTTCCAAGGAAAAAATTAACCTATATAACAGAGGAACACCTCCTTATAATGCTTTGGTTGTCTTTATATGCTGTCTGGTTCAAACAGCCATTTTGATTCTGGTGTCATTCTCAATTCCTTCGTCAGTTCCTCTCTCAGTTGCCATCATCGTTTTGTCTCTGAGCCGATCGATCTCTTCTTGTGAGCTATGTTAATAATATCTTTTTACATAGTAAAAAATATAAACGAATGCGTACCGTAAGTTTTTTAAATAAAAGTGATGTTTTTAGCATAAAATTGTATGATCTAGGGACATTTTTTACATTGAGTCATTTGAGTAGAAACGTTATTTAGTAAACTTATAATTCATAAATAAACACGTTTTGCACAGTGATAACGGTCCATGCAATTTTGAAAGAATGTAGAGACTTAATAAATCTTTCTTTTTAACCACAGATACAAACAGAAGGGTGTTAAAAGCTTGAAGTGTGTATTTGTGTATCTGCGTATAGTGTGTCTGTCTGTGGCGTTGTGGCAAACGGCTGAACGGATTTTGAATTAGTATTTTTTCTTTGAAAGATGGCTTCATCGAAATTGTGTTTAGCTATGATTCAAGAAAAAAATGTTCAACGGTTTGAAGATTAGCAGGATTTTCTAGTTGATGAATGCATGTGAGCATCTTTCACAGGTTTGATCGACTCGAAATTTGGAACTCTGTTACTTCAGTGACATTAGAACAAAAAACTTTACGCCAATAATGTTGTAGCATCACCGGAAATTTATAAGATACCCAACACCCGCAAAGGAATCGAGTTAGTAAATGATTTGTAATAGAAATCATTCATTAACTTGATTCCTTTAAAAGGAGTAAAATTGAGATAATGAATACAGCATGTTATGAATGGTGTAGTATGCTACAGACTACAAATCAAAACTAAATTAAAAAAATTGAAATCCCTGACGCAATATTACCTCTAAAAATTACAAAATCAGAATACGCATTGGCTCTTTAAGTTCATTATAAGTAGAAGGTAATATTGGGATTTAAACATTGTCGTCTTGGAGGAACGCCTAATGTTAATTACGACTTAATCAATAATCAGATACTTATATTTCGATATTCACCTACGATACCTGAATACTTACTTGTCTTTAAAATTTATATTTTTCAATTTTTAGTTGTATTTTGTTTTATCAACTTAGCTGTCCCCCAACACGATGAAGCTTGGAACAAATTATTATTACGATCTACCCTCCCAAGTTATAAATACAATTGTAAAATAATTGCCCTATAAAAAATGTCCGTGAATAAGAATTCTCTAATCATAAAAGTATCTGTTTCTTGGGATTGAATTTTTGAGAGATTATAAATGTTGTTTGGTTACGTCGGATGTGACATATTTACGACTTTTTGTTCCTAATGATTTAAAAACGTTCTGAATGCCAGTGGGCAAGTATAAATAATAAAGTGCGAGTGCGCAGAAATTGAATTTTGTTTCTGAAATTAGTGCGTTCACGAGTCAAGTGCATTAAGAGCAAGCGATTAACAGGTTTAGTAGCAAATTGTTATGATTCTTTGTCGTAACATTTTGTGTCAGAAGTAGAATTAAAATACGAAAAGGCAAACAGGACAGAAATGGTGACACGAAGCCAGACTGCTGCTCAGAGTTGGATTATGGACAAGCAGCAGGGGAGTTGCTTCTCCGATGGTCTCGACTGCTCCATCCGTTGATCTAAGCATCCTGCTTCTGGAAATCAGGGACCAGGCTCTCCACCAGGAATACTAGGCCCACGCAGATGAAGATCAATTCGTCAACTAAAAGAACAGACTCGTGAACAGAATAGGCTCTGGAACTACCCCGCCGAGTACACGATTCATTAGTTTTTTTTTTTAGTGAGCTCGTGTGGGACCCAAATATCGAGCTTTTTTGTATGTCCAGACTCTTTAAAATAGGCCAAAATTATTTTGTGGTTTATCCCTAGCTTTTTAACTATATAGTAAGAGCCAATATGCCAATATTACTCTATTTTTTTCCAAAATAACATCAACTTTATACGTAACAGGTCAACTAGAGCGATGTTTATTATTGACTTCAAAATTACTGGCCTGTAATTGTTTGCACCGGTTTTGTGCTACTCTTACCAACTGAATTTGGTCCATAAACAGCACAAATATTTTTTGCAGCTTGTGCCGCAAGCTCGTTTCCTTTTTTTGTGAGAAAACTTCAAAATAAATTAAAATTTTATACTAGATTCACTCATTTTGGGAAACAGAAAATAATAAAAAAATGACAAGACCCCGTTCTCACTTTTTATTTTTCTTTGTTCATACTGTATTCATTATTTTAATTTTACTCTTTTTAACCCTTAATTACTGGCACGGGGTCAAAGCATTTTCTCGACTTAAAAAAAGTAGTCACAGGGGTTACAATTTCTTGGCATCCCAGCTACCTTCCTCACACGTGTCAAAGTATACATTTTAATAACGACCGCAACACTGGAGTATGAGGATGCAACAATGTGGCCTTGTGCAGTGACCCCATGCGAGTAACTATAAAAGTTTTTTAACAAGGTAATGTGTATATTTCATGTCATTTTCATTATGTATTTGTTAATAAATTTGTAGAATTTTCGGTTCATCATATAAATTAATGATTAAAATATATTGTCTTGTATCCATGGTCTTCGATTTTAAAATCTGGTCGGACTGTGCTGCCGTAATTTTTACACTATAAGTACTGTTTATTTAGTACGGTTTGAGACAGGTTCGTGAGCGAAGTCGACGATTTTGACTTTTGTTTTGACAAATCTAATCTACATCTAAAAGTTCGGCCGTAAACTAACTCGGCCGGGGAGGGTTCAGTGGTACTGTGTTTCGAGTTTCGATAATGGAACAAAAATTTTAATATTTCATTTCGTAAATCAATTGCACCACCGTTACTGAGTACAATACTTTTTATATCCATTTTGACATTTTTTACAGCGCTCTCGGCTTGTCCGTTGCTCGCGGTGTAGTACCCGGGGGAGAACATGTGCAAGATCCCATTGATAGCACAAAACTGTTTGAATTCGCATGAAGAGAACACCGTGCCGTTGTTACTGACCGGATGTGCGGTACTCCGACACGCGACATAAGTTCGTACAGTTTCCCGACTACGCTGGCGTTATTTGAATTCGCGTCGAAACATTCTACTCATTTTAAAAACATCTACCGCAATTAAATAGCTTTTGTTGTTTATGGGACATAAGAAGTCTAAACGTATTCTATAAAACGGGCTAGGGGGGTGCGGGCAAGGCGCTAAGGGCACTGGCGGCGGCGCCGGCCGGAGCTGCGCGCACATGGGGCAGGCGGCCGCCAGTCGCTCGAGCGCCACGCCCGGAAACCACAGCTGCGCACGAGCCGCTGCTTTTATTTTGACAATCCCCAAATGCAAACTATAAATCTCATCGAGAGTAGCATTCCGTAGATTCGATGGAATAACGACTTTATGCCCTCTCATAACTGTTCCATTTTTGACCGATAGTTGAGTGAGTCCTGGAGATAAGGTACAGGATTTTTAATTTTCTTTGGCCAGACCTTAAGAACATAGGTTATAAATCCTTTTGACGTACTATCCGAAGTTTTTTCTTTCTTTAACCTATCCAACGTGACGGATAGCCCCCCCACTAAAATAAAATTGACAGAGGCGGCCCGTTCAAGACCGGCGTCGTCCGCCGCCGCCGCCCGCGCCGCCCGGCCCGGTGTCGGCGCTCGCAATAAATAATTCGCATTATTTTCTGTACTCCGCACGTATTCAATTTTATAGTTAAATACCGACAGAAAAATTGCATAGCGTTGTAGTCGGTTAGCCGAAACTTCAGGAACAACTTAATTAGGTTCGAATATCGACATTAACGTGCGTAAAATGAACGGCTCCGACCTGGCGTATAAAAACTGACGAAAACGACGAACTCCAAAAATAATAGCCGGAGCTTCTTTTTGAATCTGCGCATACGCCCTGTCGGCGGGCGTGCGCGGCCGTCCGGCTCACTGCGACGGCGCGCGCCCGCCCCGGCGGCGACGCGTGCCCCGTCAGCACGGCCCGGCCGCCGGGTCGTAGTGCGCCAGTACTCCGTCCGACGCTAACAAGGATTTAATTTTCTCAATTTTTTGAAATAGAAAATTCCTATCTTAAAAAATTGTGGTAGAAAATACAATGGACTAAGAACGGAAGACGCTTCGAATATAAAATTCCTATAATAATTAAATCACTCTAAAAAGATCGTATAATTCGTGTAAAATTTTTAAAGCAGGACATTCTATCGCTTTTACTTTACTGGTTTTTTTTCCAGTTCTTATAAGTTTATGAGTTTCGACTAGAACCAAATGATAATCACGATCCCAATGCCTAGGGGCGATGTGGTCTCCGTATACAATGATGATTTTCTTATTAGATATTGCTTTTCTTATTCCTAGTTCACTTCTAATATGATTCTTATTTGGACGACGATAAAATAAGAGCATTTTAAGCTTTTCATTCGATAACATTTATAAAAAAAAGCGTACAAAGTCTAAGTTACCTTAAAATTTTGTTCCATATAAATTTAATTGCTGTGTTTTGTAAAAAGTTAAATATTAATACAACTTTTCTAAAAAAATTAAAATTGCATATAAATTTTCTTGTTGCTTATGCATTCTGGCGGAATGTTTATTCAACATTTTATAAAAGCCACTTTTTTATACAGGTTCTTTAGAGAATCAACGTGTTTTCGAATGTATTTGATTATTTTATTTTTCATAAAATAATTAGCAATCCTGCAATTAATAGGTTATAATTTAAGGAACAAATGATTCCACTTCACAAAGATGTTTCTAAAAAAACGGGTCCGGGAATTAAAATTTACCTAATCTGCGATCTCTCTTGATGACATCTTTTTTAGTTTTAATATTTTTCTAATTTATAAATGCATAGAGCCTCTTTTATTATTATTCATTGTTGAAAAATATTTATTGTGGCATGAATAAAACACAAATGCAAACAAAAGCATTATTTCATTTATTTATAATTTAAGAAAAACTTGGAAGGTACAGTTTCCCGATTTTTATCTTCTATATCTTCTTATTTTCTTTCTTCAAATGATGTCCTTGCATAGAAAGTCATCAACTTTTATTTAAATTTCAAATAGGTATAATAGCTATGTGCTACAAATCTCATTCTAATCTTTCAATTGCTTACGTGCCGGTCGCTCGGTGCGGTGAGGCCGTTGACTTTGGCGCTGTACGGAAGGCTGTTTTTTTCATGTTTTCAAAATATGAATCGACTATGTTATTAAGGTTTGTTTAAACATTTAATGAAAAGTAAGAATTCATAACATTTATAAGGTACACTATTTAATCGGGACATTCTCGTATTTTCAGCAGTCTCTAAATTTCAAAAATGTATAACAATAGTAGGCGCACAGCTGTACTGTAATGGGCATAAGGGCTTTTAAAAAAGATTTCGTTTCAAAAAATATGTTTTATATAGCTCTGTCTCTTTTAATTACTTAAACAAAAAACGTGAATAGATATCGACTGTCATGTTACAGTATTACAATCAGAAGAAGTTTCCTGACATAAAAAAAAAATTAAACGGCAATAATTTTTTAAAAACCAACGTCAACATGCCCTACTACATTACATTAATAGAAAAAAAAAATGGTTCTGTATCTAATAAAAAACGCGCGTTTAGGGAATGTTCTGTTTCTCTTAAACACACCAAGAATATGTGGACTAGAAGAAATAAGCACCAAAAAAAGTAACCAATGAGAACGTAATGTCGATATTATAAAAGTATTGTATTGTTGCTGTAATGCCAACAATTAGCTTATTTGTTACAAATGGAGTTACTGACTTATATGAATTGAATTATACGAATCGGTGAATTATATATAAATTGAGCAATATATATGTGTTACGGACAGCCGCGCAATTGATATAAATTTAAAATTGCATTATGTCTTATATGAGAATTATTTGTAATAAGTGTTTTATATTTGTGTGTGTTTTATATTAAAGAATTTTTCTGCATAGTTTTTAATTACCCGGTAGGGACTAAAAAAAAGAAAGAAAACGCTGTCCATTATTGACCACGCCGCCACACTGCAAGAAATCCGCCGACCAAAGAAAGAAGCGTGCGCATCGTGAAGAGAGGCAATCCGGGTGCGGGCTTACGCGGCGATAGCCGAAATCGCCGTTACAGCTGGTCCTTCGTTCGCCGGATTATCCTGAACAAATTTTACGAGTAAGTCGTGTGCGGATTTTATTTCCGTGCACGCTTCGGACAGTGAGAGGGTCACCTAGCGGTGTTAACGACATCTCACTGTTTAACGCTTTCGAGCGGGTGACTAGTTGAGGCGTGGTCACCGGTTGCCGAGTACGATCTCGGCGCCGAATAGCCTTGTCGCGTCGATACGCATGCACAGATAGGGGCCGGACTGTAGGCACGCCTGGCGACGGTCGCTCCCACCGAAGCTCTATTGCGCACCCTGACTCTGTGCATGTCCACTGTCGAGCGGGCCACACCTACCCTTCCGTTTTCCATCCTCGTATTGAGCATATCCTCGTCTCGAGGACCTCGTACGAGCTGTTAGGGACCGTTAGGGATTGAAGATTGAAGAATTGAACTTGAAGATGGACAGCAAGCGTGTTACAAGAGCGCGCAAAATGAACACAGCCGAGCAAGAGAACGAAACGTCAATGAGTGCGCCGACAAGCCGGTCGTCAGAAACGGGCACGTCGTCGACGCACACGTGGGACCACGGTACGAATGAAAACTTGAGCGGAAGTTCGCCTGGGCAGGAGAGGATCGACGAGGAAGTTTGTGACTTGCATGCGGATACGAGATCCGACCGAGTCGACGCTCCGAATGCAGCCGGCGCCTCCGATGCAACACTTGGCCCTCTAGCGGCAAATATGCGAAACCGAAGTCCTGCACATCAGTTGAACATTGACGATTCGAACAGAAATGTGAACACGGCGCGACAGAAGAACGCCGCGTTATTGGCTCAACTAGAATTTGAGCAATTAGAAAGTGAAAGGATAGCTGCACGTGCCGCGGTCGCGCGTACAAAAATGTTATTGCTACGCCTGGAAGCGGACGAACAGGATTCGGGCGATTTGATTGATTGTGATAACGCGTCCCATTTATCCAAAACGGATAAACTTGAGAAACGGACCGTTACGTTGGGCGACATTGAGCCCGTGCCCGAATCGAGTCCGACGACAGCGCCACCACCGCCACCGACGGCATGCAGCGAAATCAATAGTGCATCCCCTCGTAATACCGACTCGAATATGAGCGAATCCACATTGGCCGATGCGATCGTACTCGCGATCAAGACTGCTAGCAAAGAAACATCGAAAATTGTGAACGAGCCGTCTAAAACTCTGGCAGATCTGCCGAGTTTCTGTGGAAATGTTAGCGAATGGATCGCATTTCGATCGGTATACAATGACACGTCGGGACTATTCAGCAATGTTCAAAACGTAGCACGGATCCGCAAAGCGCTCAGTGGCGAAGCGCGTGAAACTTGTGAAGCCTTGATCTATACTGAAACGGATCCGCTACAAATTATGCGAGTGCTCGAGCGCAGGTTCGGGCGACCTGACGCCATAATCAAACAGGAGCTAAATAAATTGAGACGTATGACGCCGATGAACGGTGGAATGGGCAACATCAGCTCGTTCGCCAATAAAGTAAATAATTGTGTTGCGGCCATACGCACGTTGAATAAATTGAGCTACCTGTCCGCCCCGAAATGACCGATGAGATAGTTGACAAATTCAATGACATCTTGAAATTCAAATGGTGCGAATACAAGGACTCTCAGAACAGCGACGAGCCCGAACTTGTGATGTTGTCGACTTTTTGAATAAGATAGCCGACCAGTGCAGCGCCTCCATGCCGATAGAGAGGCGGCAGTAGAAATTTGAGGCCTACACCGGAACGACGCCCGCGAAGAACAAACACGATCAACACTATGAAGTACGATGACAACAACTCGAATTCGCACACCGCCTTCCAGCCATCAAATCGGTCAACAATAAATGTGAAAATGATATGTCCGCTCTGTAACAACGAACACGGCTTACCCGACTGCGGCGAATTTGTAAAGTTGAATATGAGCGAAAAATGGGACGCCGCAGGCTTCGCATGTGTTTCCGATGCCTGAGGGGCCGTCACATGCAAGCCACGCAGAGGAAAGCCCTGTAAGATATGTCGAGGCGGACATCATAGGCTACTCCACCAAGAGCGGACCACGATAGAGGGTCATGAGGGGAGCGCCCAGACGACAGCCGTCGTCACCGAGCACACGGCGGTATCTGTAAACAATGTTAATACAATGCGCGCATACTTGAAAATTGTTCCGGTCGAGCTGTATGGCCCCGAAGGTTCGATGAAGGTCCACGCACTCCTCGACGAAGGCTCCACGGTCACCTTAATCGATGAGCAGGTGGCGAATCGAATCGGAGCGAAAGGACGCCGCGAAACGTTACGCGTCTCGAGTGTCGGTGGCAATGAGATAACCGATGAAAAATCGCGGGTCATTCGAGTTAAAATCAAAGGCTTGTTTTCTCGAAACTTGAAACTCATGACAGCTCAGACCATCAGAAACCTGAAGCTAGCTCCGCAACGCGTAGAGCGTGCCACCGTCGCAGCCTGCTCGCACTTGACAGATATCGCTGAAAATTTGATCTATGACGCTGCCGCACCGTGCATCTTGATCGGTCAGGATAATTGGGGCTTAATTGTGTCGCGACAAATTAAGAGTGGTCGCGCAAACCAGCCTGCCGCCTCCTTGACTCAACTGGGCTGGGTGTTACATGGATGCTGCTCCAGTTTATCACGACCGATAAATACCGTCCATCACTTGCGACCGTCCGACGCTTCCGACATTGAACTAAATGATATCGTTAAACGGCATTTCGAAATTGAATCCCTCGGCGTGGCTCCGCGTAAACCGAGCCACGATCCAGAAGAGAGGGCGCTCGTGTTGCTAGATAGCAATAGTGTAAGATTACCGAGCGGTCAGTTCGAAACATGCCTATTGTGGAAGTCGGACAACGAAACGATGCCTGAAAGTTATGACACAGCGATGCGACGTCTGCGCAGCATAGAAAAGAAATTGTCAAAGAATGATAATTTGAAACATGAATATTGTGAACAGATCAATAATCTGTTAAAAAATGGGTACGCAGAGCCAGCGCCGAATCAATCTACATCCGAACGCTTGTGGTACCTGCCTCATTTCGCCGTCACGCATCCGCAGAAGAAGTCCGCCTTGTCTTTGATGCGGCCGCCCGTACGAATGCAAATGTCTGAACGATGCATTGCTCACGGGCCCCGATTTAATAAGATCACTATTGGGTGTACTCGTCCGATTCAGACAGGGCCGCGTAGCGGTGTCGGCCGACATCAAGGAAATGTTCCTGCGGGTTAAGATCAGAGAGAAGATCGAGACAGCTTACGATTCCTGTGGCGAAATAACATGCACGAAAATCCACAAGAGTACCGAATGACGTCACTGATTTTCGGCGCCGCCTCATCGCCTTGTACTGCGATCTACATCAAAAATCGCAACGCCTCAGAATTTGAACTTGAGTACCCGGAGGCGTGCAAAGCGATACGATTAGATCACTATGTTGATGACTTCTTGAAAAGTTTTAACAGTATAGAGGAAGCCAGGCGTGTTTCGAAACAAGTTTACGAGATTCATCGAAAGGCAGCCTTCGAGTTACGCGGTTGGGCGAGTAACGAAATTGAAGTCTTGAATGAAATGCCCGACACGCGAAATGACGACAATGTACAACTCGGGGCGACACACGAATTGAAAACCCTCGGCCTACAGTGGGACATCAATAATGACGCCCTGGTTTCAATCTCGGCCTGCGGAACACGCCTACTGAAGTATTGGAAACATCGCTTCCACCAACAAAACGACAAGTCACGAGTGCAGTCATGTCCGTGTTCGACCCGCTCGGTCTGCCTCGCCCGTCCTCATCACGGGCAAATGCATGCTCCAGGACATATGGAGATCAGGGATCGACTGGGACGAAACAATAGAAGCCGATGCACATAAGAAGTGGCTAAAATGGGTGAACGACATAAAAGCTGGCATCGATCAGAATACCTCGATGCATATCGCCCGGCCACACCGAGGGGAGCTACATGTGTTCGTCGACGCGAGCGAAAAGTCGTACGCTGCGGCCGTGTATTGGCGTATAAAATTGAGCGAACACGAAAGCGCAGTTTCGCTAATAGCAGGAAAAGCTCGCGTCGCTCCCTTGAAAGTCATATCGATCCCTCGGCTCGAATTGCAAGCGGCGCTGTTAGGCGCTCGATTGGCTTCGTCGATACTAACTGAAATCGAATTGAATGTGACCCGCAAAATATTTTGGACTGATTCTCGCACAGTTCTATCTTGATCCGCTCCGACCCACGGTCGTTCAAACCGTTTGTCGCTCATCGCCTGGCCGAATTGGAGGAACACACGACGGTGAAATGTTGGAGGTGGGTGCCTACGAAATTGAACGTCGCTGATGACGCGACACGAGACCCGCCTACCCACTTTGATGAAACGCACCGATGGTTCCACGGACCCGATTTCCTGCGCAAAAGCGAAGACGAATGGCCGCAGGAAACTGTTGAAACGAACGACCGACGGGGAGGAGAGATCATGTACGACGTTGACACTGGTCAATAAAGAAGACTCGCAAGTCGTACCAAACGTGAGCCGATTCTCGAGTTGACCCGATTACTCCGCAGTACGGCCAGAGTATTGCAAGCTATTGATTTGTTTCGGGTCAAACGAAAAGTTAATGCATTGAAACATAAGAGGACGGCAACTAAAACGAGTTCAGACCCAACGTGGAAGCACATAAGCAAGAAGGCGCATACACCAGCCCAGAAAGACAATAGAAGACTTGAAGAGAACGATCGGCACCTTTGAGTTTGAATTGTGATTACATTCGAAGGGCCGAAACGTTACTTTGCTCGAGGCGCAAAATGTTTTGAAGAGAAACGACACTTACGAGAAGGCAAAGCGGTCACACGAAGAAGCCGTCTACGAAAGTTTGCTATGGAAATTGATGAAAACGGCGTTCTTCGTCTGAAAGGAAGAATAAAGGCCGCTAAAGATGTGTCGTTTACCTTAAATCGCCCGCTGTGCTCAGTGGCGATAGTTCGATCGCAAAATTGATCATGAAACACTACCATGAAAGGTTCAATCACGGAAACCACAACACCGTGATGAACGAAATTAGGCAGAAATATTATATCACGTCGTTGCGATCGAAACTGCGAAAAATCGCCCACGAATGTCAATGGTGCAGAATTAACAGAAGTCTGCCGAAAATGCCGTCTGCGGAGGGTGACTGCCTCCCGAACGCCTACGTCATCACCAACCCCTTCACGTGTACGGGGTCGATTATTTCGGGCCTATGAGTGTGACGATAGGCCGCAGACACGAAAGAGATACGGGCGCTATTCACATGCCTGACAACACGCGCCGTACATATTGAACTGGCGGAGTCTTTGTCATCAGACTCCATGATACTGGCTTTGCGTCGATTCATCGCTCGAAGAGGAACTCCGAGAGTGATGTATTCGGACAACGGCACGAATTTCGTCGGCGCAAACAAAGAACTGATGAACATACAAGAGGTACACGAGAGATGAAGAGAAGCCGACGTCCGCACCATAACTTGGAAGTTCATACCTCCCGCGCTCCGAACATGGGTGGCGCCTGGGAGCGTTGGTGCGATCTATCAAAACCGCGTTGGCCGCTACATTGAGAGAGGAGCCCTCGCGAAGAAGTTCTCCACACCCTGCTGCTGAAGCCGAGCACATTGTCAACTCAGACCGTTGACGGAGGTGGACGTCGAACCTGCCGAGGCCGAGAGCCTCACGCCTAACCACTTCCTGATCGGCGCTCCTGCGGCGCTGCCGCAGCGGCCACTTGACGACAACGTGCTCCTCGGGCCTGCAAACTGGCGCGTGTCAGCGCCTCGCCGATCACTGGCAGAGGTGGTTGAGAGAATACTTACCGACTCGCGCGCCGGCCGAGGGACATCGTGCTGATCGTGATCGTCATCACCTCATCACTCGTGGCCTCGAGGCGAATTAAGAAGACCTACCCGGGTCCTGAACCAGGTTCGTGGTGGACGGAGACGACTGGTGGCGTTCTGCGGCGTCCCACTTCGAAGATCGTCGTGCTGGTGTCAGCTGAGGCGACGGCTGTTCCGTGTCCTGAAGTGCTGCTGCGCACCGGGGAGAATGTTACGGACAGCCGCAATTGATATAAATTTAAAATTGCATTATGTCTTATATAGAATTATTTTGTAATAGTGTTTTATATTTGTGTGTTTATATTAAAGAATTTTTCTGCATAGTTTTTAATTACCCGGTAGGGACTAGTTTTTAAGGAAAATATTTGTTTGTTTTTATTAGAATTTTGTATTGATTAATTGAATATTTGAAATGTAATGTGCGTGTGAGTTGCATACGAAATTGCCTTGGTGGGAGGACCAATCATAGGCCTTGAAAGCGGTCGTCATTACGGTACGGCCGCTAATCGGTGTCTCAGGCGCTGGTGGCGCCAATGCATGTTTGACAATGCATATGTGAATTAATGCATGGCCACGCCTCCCCAAATTAAAATGTATGCAACTCATGTGCAACGGATGCACCACCCATAAAATGCAGTGGGAGTGGTGCATCCGACACAGTTGCTAGCCAACCGTCATCTTGTGAAGCTCGGCTTAATAAAGTCTGAAAGAAAACGCTGTCCATTATTGACCACGCCGCCACCTGCAAGAAATCCGCCGACCAAAGAAAAGCGTGCTCGTGAAGAGGCAATCGGTGCGGGCTTACGCGGCGATAGCCGAAATCGCCGTTACAATATGCATATACGGATATGATGGAGGATGACGAGTTTTGAATTTTGAGTTCAGTGACTTCAATGTCGTTGCGGTTACTTCTTGTTGGATTCGGAAAATTATAATCAATGCTTATCGCGGATTTCACTAATCAAATATAAAGAAAATGCAAGCGCAATAAATGTTTTACAATTTGCGCTAGTTTAACGTTTTACTTGTTAAAAACGAATTTAAAAACCAAAAATAAATGAAAGACAAAGAAATGCAATACAGAAAATTTAGTTGTATTTGAGAGAAATGACGTTCAGAGTGAATATTTCTCTTTATGTGACATCTGACATGATTTTGAATTTCGTCTTAGGGCTGAAATACCAAAATATTTATAAATTTAAATAAATACTTAATTTACAATTATAATAGACCTTATAAACAATATTGTTATCTGTATTATGGAACACTAGCTCAGCTTCAGTTTGGTTTTGTCAGTCACAAAATACCTAGTCCTTCAGCAGAGAAAGTTCAATACGTGGCGGATCTTTAATACCAATCTGAAATAATTTAAAATTTAAATTAAGAATGGATATTGTGGACCTTTCTGTTGAGAAGGTTAATGAAATAGCATCTGTGGCTCTCGATTAGCTAATTATAATTGGTGTTTACAGACACCTCATTCATTTAAATAAATGAATTGGATGCCAAATAAGTTATTTCGGATTGTAATAGATCAAGATTTGTGTAAAAGTAGTGACGATATTAAAAAGGTAATATCATATGGAAACTTAAATGTAAATTCATTAAATACCGCTCATCACTGCCGTCAGATTTTGGAATTCGATGAATGTTATAAACTGTTAAATCGTTTAGTTCCAACGAGACTCACTTCTACATTTAAAATTTGTTACATTTACAAAAACACTGAACAGCAAGAAAAGTTCAGTATTAATAATTAAAAAACAGATCACAGTGGTCAATGCGCACTATTTAACATACTGCTTATTAATAATAATAAAACACTAAAAAAGAGATATAATTCGTGAACTGGTGAGCTAAGAACGGCTAATAAAACATCTTACGAGACATCCCTGAATAAATTTATAATTTATTATCTCACATGAAGTAAAGGTTGCTAAAAGTGTTCGAAAAGTTATTTACTAATATTTCTGTCTCAACTACAGATCTCTCAACTTTTCTCCTGTCCTTGCTCAATAATTATCTGGATCCAATAGATATCTAGATTAGAACTTATTTCCCGATTTCAACAAATTGTAAATTCAATTTTAAGTCCTGAAATTTTAAAGAAGGCCAATTTGAAAGATTTCAATTTCATTAATTATCTACTTACACCTAAAGAAGATTTACTTCAATGATTAGAGATTTATGTGATTTGTTTATTTATTCTCTATAGTATACTCGAAGAACAAACAAGCAAATGAGCCATTAGAAAGTAAATTGTCACCGCCTTCCATAGACACTTCCAACCCAGCAGATGTCGCAATTGCGTTGGCAATTTCTTGGGAGGTAATAAGATATCTAATGAGAATCGGGTTGAAGTAATTGGCGATCGGACTGATGTAGGGAAATAGAGGGATCGGGCCATTGGAACTTTCACTCGCTTGACGAAATGAAACAGCGGAAGCTGCTACTTAACGTCGTCTTCTGTGAGAGTGCGCTATTTCTGCGATCGAGCTGCCTCAGTTTCGTGCTGCAGTCAAGTTGAGCACTTGGTGGAATACAATTTTTTTTGCTGCTGCACAATTTAACTTAACCGAATTCATTAAAATCTCATGGACTGTTTTCCACATCCGTCTGTTTTAACAGCTGATGCTAAAAGCAGCGAGTTATTAACATATATTCTTCCTCTTTATTTATTTATTATAAAAATAGATAACACTTGCTTAGGTGTTCGATATCTGTCAATCCTCTGGAATCCATTTTCAATCCTTTGGATAAAGATTCGTAGTGGAGAGGTAGATTCGAGGGTCAGCGGTGGCTTGCAAGCTGCATGTTAATGCATGTTGCAGACAAGTGTCTACTATGGATATCCGCGAATTAGCACCTCACACAATACGATATTCTTCGTCTATTCAGTTTTTTCATCTTCAAGCGCTTTTTCAGTGGTACAAACCCTATTTGGGGCACATAGAGTAAATTCAATAAGGATGACAGAATGATGTCAATTTTATCCAAGTGAACCATTGGACCCTTTTAATTTTATGAAAAGCAATATATGACGTTAATATTAAAAATAACGATATATAAGTACTTGTATAAACCGACGAAGATAGCATTGTTGACAGTGTGCATGTATATTTAAGACGATATTAAGAACAATGATTAGTTTAAACGCAGGATGGAAGTGAGTGTAAACTTTGTTTCTTTGTACATGACAGTAGGAAAAGAGATAATTAGTCATCTATTATAAACAACTTAAATGCATCTCAAAGTCTGTTTTGTTAAATTAATCTCACGTATTGTGCGCTGAAGAAAGTACATTTCGAAATTTTATTCGTTGTTTTATAATTCAAGAAAATAGACCTTAAATACGAATTTGAGATAAATACTTGAATTTTTGATATAAGTTACTTCGAAAGATATAAAAAGGAACTGTGAAAGTTTTTTAAAAAAATCACCCCCGAGATGCAATGAGAAATGAACTTTTTGTTTTCAATTTCTGAGAAAACGTTAGAGACTAGAAAAGAAACTTCAAACAAAAATTTTGGGAGTACCAAATATTATATAAAAAAATGATCTCTTTACTTTTTTTGCTGTTATCAAAATTAAAAGAGATAGGGTGGTTAGAAGCTAGGTATGACATTAATAACTTAAAAAAAAACATAAATGGCTGAAAAAATGGTATGTATTCATATACATATTTTTTAATTTACTCAGATTATAAACGTTAGTTTCAGAGATTTTTTACAATTGTTTATAACAACGTTGTAACGATTCAAAATTTTCAACCGAAATCATATAAAATAAATATTTCACGATGATTATTATTACTGTTTAACAAATTTTTGCTTGTTACTAAAGTGTGTACCCACGTAACCTATCGGAATGTCAACGCGGAGTTTTGTGTGTGGGGTTACCAGAACTCAGTGAGAATATTCTAAAGATGTCGAATTTATAGTTTCAAACTAACTTTCGCGACCTCCTTCTGTTGAAGAATTCAATGGATAAGTTGACAGTGGTAATATATGCAGTTTTAACTAAATATGTGTCGTACACATTTCTAAAAATTGAATTGTATAAATACCCTAGTTTAGAAATACTTAATAAATGGGTATTGATATCCATATTCGTGGAGTTGTTTGTGTTCCGGTGACTTTCAAGTATGAGTTTAAAAAAAGCATTTCTTAGAAATCAAAAACTTTATATGATAACAGAGATTAACAAAAATCTAAATTGTACATAGTGAGATAACAATTACGATTTAGTAAAATTTTATTTGTAAAATCAACCACTAAATCTCACAGTAAGAGGTAAGTATTTATTT
The DNA here is from genome assembly GCA_005406025.1 of Eumeta japonica. Taxonomy (NCBI): domain Eukaryota; kingdom Metazoa; phylum Arthropoda; class Insecta; order Lepidoptera; family Psychidae; genus Eumeta; species Eumeta japonica. Next base: position 121,047 of record BGZK01000631.1, on the reverse strand, counting down.
TTTCTTATATAAGTATTAAAAAAAAATTTTTTTTTTTCGGGATCATGTCGTAGTGGTCATTTCATTAAAAAAAAAGTTTTTCGCATTTAAATTCATCTGTTTGGCTGAAAAAAAAAAAATAAAACTATTAAAGATCATTGGCATTATATTAACATATTTTAAGATATTTTACCATGTAATTTATAAAACCAAGCTTATTTTCATATTTCTACATTTTCCATAATTATTTTTGAAAAAAAATGTAGGTGTATGTTTACGATGACGAACGGCATAAATAATATAATTTAAGTGTTGTAATGACTAACTGGTGATAGTTACGATAGTTATTGGTGACTAGCGATAAATCGCTACTGTTAGAGAAACATATGTATGTATACTAAGAAATGCTCTTTCAATAGAATTGACTTTCAACGTAAATCAACAATTTGCATATATGGCTTGGATTATAGCTTTAGTGTTTCTTATTGTATTTGAAACGAAAATAACGTCATAAAATGTTAAAATTCGTTATAAAAAACTTACGACAAATAACCATTTATTAAAACAAATATTTCGCCACAAATACATCTACATTATTATTTATTTTATAATTCCACGAGTTATATTGTATTAGATAAATTGTGCTCGAATAATATTCGCTCGCATGACATTTCATATTGAAATTTCAAAGCTTTTATCAGTTTTTGTATAGAAGTAAGTTCAAAGGTTTTTGAGTTGCTAAATGACGCAACTTGTAATAAAGGTCCTTCCTTTTCTCTCTTTCCGGCGAGTTGGTGATTAATACCAATGCTTAAAAGTCTAGAAAAACGATCGACCACATCGACAGCCTGCCGAAACGACGGGTACGAGGTTGGTTGTATTCATGTTAGTAAAAATGTCCAAAATGTCGACCTCTGGGGTGCTTTATTGGTTTACAAAAGAAAGAAAGCATCTCAAGCTGGTCGGGTCAGCCTGACCTGACATTTATAAAAATAAATATAAGCATTTAGACATGTTTACATTTATCTTAAGTCACGAATTAAATCAAGTTAAGTTCAATTAACTAATCACTAAAAATTGTTAAAGAGAGTTTACAAAAAAATACCTTATGGGTCTAAATAATTATTTGATTTTGGAGTCGGTTCTAGCTACAGTAAACTAGAAAAGGTGTACATGTATTGTTTAAATGCTCCATGCCACAATATTTTGCTCTTGTCCTAGGCGGACTAAATAAAAAGGTAGAGTATTTCGATGTAGTCCCTTGCTTAACTCCGACATATCGATGTCCACATCACTTATATCAATTATTTTATATCCACTATTAAACTTTAAACTACTGGATTTTATTTCAAAATTATGTCCGTCGGATCACATTTAACGTTGACAAATACATTTGTACAGTCCATTGTTGTACCATAATCAAGAATTCTGTTTCCATGTGAAAAATTGCTAGGATAACTCATGCGCAGTGAATTATCAAGGCGGTACGGAATAATATAAACAAACTGCAGCGTACCGGAGGGCCAGGTCGGTGATGTGTGCGCGCCGGTCATCGTGGTGGGTGACTACAAACACTGCTCTTCACACTCGTTCCGCGTTTCAAATCTACATGCAAAAGATTCGTTAGAAACAACTAAGTATTTATATTATTGTAATTTGACGTTGATATCATACTACCTATTAGCGTTGCCCTGGCAGCCGCCGTACACGAATTCGTTGCAGGACTGACTGGCCTCGTCGTAGGACCACTTGACGAAGTGGCTCCGACAAGGTCCGGATACGGTCGGGAGAGTGCACGCATCTGTGCGAGACGTCATTCGAGCTCAGAATAGGTTATAAGGGCGACTGTTCTATGGTCTGTATTGTTATAAAGTGCAATGTGCGTCTATAACAAAGTAGCTAATGAAAAGAAAACATTTTAGGGCCCTAGGGATTCTTATACATGGTCGAAATAGATTTATTTCTACCATTTTACGAGTGGTGTCCGCATTACGATTGCGTTGAATGCCGTAAAGAAGATCAAAATTGAATTAAGTTTTCGAATTATATAGTAAAGGAATAATATAAAAAAATCTGGTTTTTAAATACAAGTAGATTTTAGCATAGTAAGAGCTTAAAACGTAATATATCTACATCTTAGAATTCAGAGATTTGAAAAAGTAATAAAATCGATGATTTGAGCATGATGAGCTTAATAATTACTGCCCCTTTATTTTTAACACTATGAGCTCGAAGTTGATAAGTTTTTAAAATGGCCTGAAGGATCAATAGTATTTCAAATACTGAACCCAAAAACGCATAGAAATTCTAATAGATCGCATATCAATAAATAACATAGCGGAAAGTTTCAGAGTTGGGCTGCAGTGTCAACGGTTTTACAGATTTTTTTTAAATGTGAGACACAAATAATACACGAATATCAGAAATATATGCATATTTTTTTCTATTTTACCTGCAAAATCATAGAACATTCAATAATTTCTTTTTATAAGTATTGTTTTTTTGTTTTAATAGAGATATATCAAAAAGACGAAAATCATTTTTGTATATTTGTGGTCGCTGTGAAAAAATTTAAACATTCCAACCGTGCATAATAATATCAATTTTACTACATTTAATTTGACGTAAAAATTTCTGACATATTGTTTAAAAAAATGTTCCGAGTCATTTAAATATATAGTCCATTAGTTTGTAAGGTAAGGTACAATTTTATCAAAAACTCTTACCTTGGCATAAAACTGCAGATAGTAATGTTGATGCCAATGCAATGCAAATGATTAACTTGAACATTCTGCTTGATAAGTTATAACACTATTAAACATTTTAGAATGTATCTACCCCTTTTATACCAAACACAAACACAACTGATATAATATTAATTTGACAAATGAATATCAATTTTTCATATATACTTAATATTAGGGGTACGTAGAATCGTGCTATTATATTTTCGAAATTTTCTTGTAGTATTCTTTATCTACCTCCATATGTTCAAATCTTTGCTGAACTGAGCCAGAAATGAAGACTAAGGCTTTTGCATCACCAAAGGTATTAAATAACGCCAATCTAGAACTCACCGAGCCAGACATCCAATAGTATGAAGTGTCAAAGAGATCGCAGTCAAAAGTGCATCAAGAAATATAGTTACATAACCCGGACATACTCCGTACACGTGTCTTATATTCTTATTAAATTCAGAGGAAAAATTTGTTATTCATACAGACCAATATTCCTGTTAATTTTGTGTTCAAAATATTGCATGCATTTTTAGCTCGAAAAGAAGGAGAGTAACAAATCTTTTCTAAATATCATGAATCTGCATCTCAGTTAACGAGATTTAAGATGCCTAGGTCGAATTCAATATATTTAGATTTAATTATATCAAAAAATATTTAATTATCCCAAAAGATATTTTATGATTGAAGTGACACAATATATTTGATAAAGCCAACTTGGCTGGAACGCAAAAATAGACCTGTGAAATACCACACTCTCACAGAATGCAGACGTGAAGCATGTTGGATTTTGACGGTGAGTGAGAGTACTGGTTTTCTATTCCGGTGAAGGAATGGGATATCTGTCCATCAGATATTATTTCCCTTCCTAAAACTTTCGGCTGCTCTTTCTTCCGTCCGTCATATATTCTATTCCTTTCTAAGAAATCGGCTCTGGACTAATAACTCATCTGGTATTTCGAGTGTCCATGGGCGGTGGTGACCACCTATTTTCTGATGGCTCGCGTGATATACTATAAAAAAAAATAAAAATGGCTAGGTGTTCAAAAATATATGTTTACATTCATTTGCAATTCAATTACTGGAAAGTCACATTCACTAAGCACTTTTTAAAAGCCTTTAAGGCAATTATATCGAAAGTTATTCGACTATTTATTTTTATTATTATAAAAATAAGGTCTCTTGATACCAAGAGACATATATAAATAACAGAAAATTTGTATTTTTGTAACAGGTACGAGCACTGTCAGCTCGAAATTATTAATAAAATAAATTGAATTCGTGTGCACTACGAACTGATTCCCGTCAGTTTTTTCCAAGTTAAGTAATAACTCTTAATTGATTCGTTAAGAAATCACTTATTAATTGTAACAGAATGACAAAAGCAGAACTGGCTACAAATTTGGGAAAATAATTCGAAAATACACTGTTTTGAGGATTGTTAAACCAAGAGAAAGAATTAAACTGTTTTGATCTCGGCATTATAAAATCATAACGTAATTTTCTTTAAAAGTAAATCCTAATAATTAACAATATAATAAAACCAAAAGGTATCGATTGGCATAGTTGCTCAAAAGCAATAAAAGAAAATTGAAATGTTATTCTTAAGATTTATTAAAATTTATCTAACACACATACGCAAACGCGCAAGCGCGCACACAAACACACACACAGATACAGAGGAGACACAGATTCACACACACAAACAAATGCAGACACGCAAGCCCATGCATCTATTCATGAGGACATCATCGTGGTGAAAATAGTCAAAATAAATTCCGATATTTTCAAAATGTCTAGAATTGATGAATACTTGATTTTCAAGACCGAAATAGAAACAGTAAGTATCTGGATTCCTATCGTCACGCTTTCGATTATGATCATCTTGTACATCGACCATTGTACCATCTTGCATGTGGAGCGATATATAAAAGAAGGAATTCATTCTGTATCCACGCGCTAACAGCCGCGGATGAAAGCTAGTTAAAATAATTATCTATTTTTATCTATATACTATTAGTACCAATGATTTGTTTTTAAATATTGACCCGGTCCGTGACATTTACAAAATCATTCCTCGAGAACCATTATTTTATGTTAAAATCGCACTTGTCCGTTTGCATGAGCTTGAGACAAAAACAATTTTTCGACCTTGTTTAATATTCATAACTGGCGGTATTCATTGACGTTCGAATTCATTTTTCGACATATGTGAGAAAATGACGGAGCGAGAACATTATTCAAGGTCAACAGCGGCGACCGATCTCCAGCACGGCTTTTGAGTTTGACAATAGGCCGGTCTGGCTGAGTTCATTCGCCAACATAAAAACTAGTTTTTATATCAACGTGTCATTTTATCGATATCGTTATTTATTCATTGGAGTGGCAAATATTGTCTCGCAAGGAGCGAGACGGCGCGGATGGAATTATTTTATTCACCACTCTCTGTTTTATGTTGCGGATATAATATTTATTTTGAGTGGACTGTATTTGCGGCCAAGTACACTGGTGAATTCAACATACCATTTAGATTAGCTATATCGGAACAATCCTGGAGCACAATGCAGGAGATCGTCCCGAGGAATAAAATTGCACGTACCTGTAGACCGCAGAGTAGAACAACGCCTCGGTTTCTTCTAGGTCCTCACCAGTGACTCGGGATATTTCAAGCGGGTACATTTATTTTGCACGGAGCAGACGCGTGTGTGTCCAGCGCGGTTGACCGTTATCGATCAAGAGGCGGGCGATTTCTAAGTTACGTTCGGAGGGTAGTATGGGAAGGAATGGGCATCGGAAATCTAAAGTGTATGCAAAAAACAAACACAGCGACTTGGCGCATACATTCATAATGAATTATTTATTTATAAGTTAGAGCATAGCATGATGGAAGCGGCTTGAATGGGTACGCGGAAATCGCCTTATGTAAATACAGCTTATTGAAAATAATTTAGTTTAATTCGTAAATGTAATACGTCAAACTTTTTCACTGTGTGGCGTTGGTATTGGGATGAAAAATACAAATAACCCACAATTTTTAATATAGAAATAAATAAAATAATTAAAAAGCCTTTTATTTCCTACTTATGACTTCAACATTTTTTAAAACAGCTCAGCTAATGTAATAATGCACTTTACTAGTTTTCCTTTGATTACTAATTACTAATTTGATTATGTTAATACACTTCACCAGTTTATTACCTTTAACCACTTTACTTATTCACTATTAACTAATTTAAAATATTAATTTGGTTACTTCTTAGCAATATCTGCAGGAACCTCAAGGTGGGTGTAGGCCTCTTCCAAAGATGTCAATTTATCACCATCCTGTGCGATCTCTTACCACTCTTTGGACCGGCTGTCCTTTTCATTTCATCTTCCCAACGTGTCCATGGTCTTCCTCTGTTCCTTTTACCTGGAGGGCCTTTCTAAAAACCTGTTAAAAATAATATGAATACATACTTACCTTTAAATTTTAGTACTGAGCAGGCATTATATCATGTGTATAATAACTCAAGTGGGGTTTGATGTATTCCCCGGTGACGACGTACAAATACGGACAGACACACGGGTAGATCGCGATTGATGACCCGAAAGTAACAGAAATATGAAATTGAAAGGAAAGATTGTTGAGTACTTGCAATGTGTTATAAATTTGCTTACAGCTCGAAACCAACAGGTCAATCTTTAAGAAGTTTTCATTCGGAAAATGTGATATTTCAAAAGTCATATGAATGAAATCATCGTACATGTTCGTTGTATGCCTAATTTTTAAATGTATGTATATTAATACAAAACAATAAGTAAAATAAAACGAATAAGTAGAATTGAAGTAAGCGTCTGAGATTTCGTAACAACTACTTTTGTTCATTTTTAGGGTTCCGCATCTTAATAAGGAAAAAACGGAACCCTTATAGGATCACTTTGTTGTCCGTCCGTCTGTCTGTCAAGACCCTTTTTCTCCGGAACGCGTGGAGATACCAATCTGAAATTCATATAAAATACTTAGGTCTACTGTCCCTTAGAGCTGTGAAAAATTCAAATTTTTAAACCAACGCAATCAAAAGATACAGTCGTTTATGCCGTACATTTTCGAACACCCGCAAGGGAATCAAAACCTACAGGGTACTTCACGTAAACTCAGAATCTTGAAATTTGGTACGAAGCAACATCTTATAGCACAGATAAAGGGAAAATTGCGAAAACCATAAATTCTTACTTACATCATATCATAAAACTATTTTTAATAATTTTAAACTTACTACACCTTTCCTCATGAACGCATAGAGGTATTAAATTGAAATTCATATCAAATACTCAGATCTATAATACCTTTAATCTGTAACAAAATCAAACTTCTATATCAACGCAATCAAAAGAAACAGGAATTTATGCCGCATATTTTGAAACTCACAACTACTCCCAAGAGAATCAAAACCTAAAGTGTACTTCTCGTGAACTTAGAATCTTGGAATTTGTTAAAAAGCAACATCTTATAGCACAGATAAAGGGAAAATTTCGAAAACCATAAATTTTTACTTACATCATATCATAAAAATATTTTTAATAATTTTAAACTTACTACACCTTTCCTCATGAACGCGTAGAGGTATTAAATTGAAATTCATTAAGCCGTGAAAAAAAATTGTTAACGTAATTGTGGTTACCGCATTGACCGCGAAATATCTCTAAATATGAGGAGAGGAAAACATTTTATCGCGTATGTACGTCGCAATCTTGAGGATGCCGCGACAGATGGGTCATGTAAAAGATATTATTTAAATAACCCAGGCGCTGCAAACGGCCATTGTGAATGCGTGCATTTTGAAATGTTTAATGTCAGAGTGATAATTGTAGGTCACCACAATGTCAAATTAATGTTGCAATAGAATGCATAAATACAACAATATACGGCAGCAACCTCAATAGGTATACTTCATGTTTTCGTCTGATTATTGTGGGAGATTTCAATATCGATTTTAGAATGAATTCCCAGAATGGAATTTCTACATATTTTTCATCCATAAACATGTTTCCGTTAATAAACACTAGCACTGCAAGAAGTGGTACAACTATAGATAACATTTTTTTTGAACTCCAATGTTCAATGTGGTACTATTCATACCTTTTTCAGTCACCATTTATAGATCTGGTTCAAATTCAATACTTAATTAGTATTATGGAATCAGATTTCTAAATAGTTATTAAAAACTTTGTAAATAAATAACTTTGGTAAAAGAAATTTTCCAAGATTGCTGCAAGGCTAGTGTAGATATTTTACTTATATTATAAAATAAATGACATGTGTTAATATAAGATAAAGGATTACTGAAACGATAAAGAGACCTTTGTCTTAAATTTATGCTCTTCTAGCTTTCCACACTGTAATGTAATGGATTTCATTTAGCAATACAAATATCATAACTATGACTCGATTGTCGTGATAAGTGTACTTTTACTTATACACAAGTTTGTACGAAACCCTCGGTGCGCGAGTCCGACTCGCACTTGGCCGGTTTTTTTTTTATAAATATTTGCTTTTAATCATATAAAGTCTACAGAATTAAAGTGTCCACCGTATCAAAATGACCCCTTTAAAATGTCCATTTATCAAAATGTCCACTTACCAAATAGTCCACTTTGTCACAATGTCCACTATAAAATAATATCAAAACTTAAAATAATTTTTTTTTTCTCTTTTTTTATTTTGTTACGATAGACGACAACTATATATTATCAGAAACTTGGTATTGAGGTTTTGTTAGTAGGTTAAAAACAAAATTATTATTACTTACGATAGACCATTTACATTTAGGATATGAGACAAAACAAGAAGTTTAGTATATCCCTTAATTAACATTTAATCCTTGAATACATTATTTTTTCTTAAGAACGGTAAGGGTGATAATTTTTCTCTTTAATTTTTGTATAAATGATTCTCATATTTTTTATTAAAGTAAATATTTCGATATCTCCTATTCTTTTTCAGCAGGTTAAAGATAAGGTAGTTAATTTTATAGTCATAGCGCATCGATTCCTTCAGTAAGTATTTTATAAAATAATATAAATTCAGTGACTGCGATACTCTCTAGTTCAATCTTCTGTGCCAACCCTCAAGGGAGTTGGTCATCCGGTGTTGATCATATGCCGAAGATACTATTTCAGTCGATAAAGGATACAATTGTCGATTGGAATATGTTTTAAAATTTTCTACTACGAGTGAATCTGGCGAAAGTTACATGATTGATGACAAGCCTTCTTGTATATAATTCATTGGGAGAAGAGGCAAAAGGGGACACGGGGTAGTAATCATTCTACCTTCATTTGTTTTATCTAAGCCCAATTCATTGATTTTTCTTATTATCGCGTCATTAAAGTGATAAACATACCCAGTAACGTATGCATTCGGAAATACATATAGAACAGCGTTTATCTGTGCCCTTTGGTAATTACACTTATAAATATTCATGTGAACACTTCATTTTTCTTTTATCAAACTAAAGAAACGAATATATGTTTCCTTAGCTTTATTTGGCAGTAAGCCGAAAATAACCAGGAAGACATTAATTTATTTCTCAGTAGATTGTAAATCTAAATGGATATAAGATGACTGGTAGAATGGCTTCGGGCATAATTTGAATGTGCCATCGTTATAGAACGAATTTTTATTATTTTTAATGATTTTACAGCTAACAACAAAAGAAAAAAATCAATATTTTCTTAGTTGAATGATTGTCGCATACACAAAGTTTTCAAAATTTTTTTAAAATATTTGTATGTCTTCTAAATTCTCAAGACGTAACTTATCAGTTTTAAGAAGTTGTCTGCGTATACTATACAAAGTATTTTTCACCGTTTCAAATGGCGGTATTTTTCGAACATACATCGGGTCCAAGTTTTGTCAGACCATTTTTTTACACAATGCAAAAACGTCCACCACTTTACCTTTTATTATCTCTGAACAACAACCATGCATTTTCTCACGTAGCACCTTAGCTTTTCTTGAATCCAAGGTTATGGTCGCTGAACTTGAATCTCGGTTTTCACATCTCAATAGAGTCGATTCGTGATGATTTTTTTAAATGCAAGTTGTATTGTAAACCACCACGTACAACGGTTTCTCCTCTCTTTTGGTTTTTAATAATTTTGAAGCTGGAAGTACGATAATTTTCCTTTTGTTATTCATTTTGTACCCGAGGAAAAATAATAACAAAGAAATGTAGGATTGAAAACACTGAATCACAGAACTGACAGATAATACGTATCATAATCACATATTATTTATATCCCTTTAAGTAGCCAGCGCGCATTACCACATTCATTACAAAAGAATTACTATACAGCCTTCAAGGTGGACATAAAGGAATATGACCCTTGTGATATTGTGCACTTTATGATATGTGGATATTATTATACCTTAGACCTTATGATACTATGGACTTTTTGATATTGAGGACGTTTTGGTACAGGACACTTTGATTCAGTGGACTTTATGTGACTTATGGGTTATTTGCATTTATTCAAAACCCAAAATTTTCTAAGGTATTTGTCTGTATATCTATTCCTCTGTATTTTATCCAAATACTAGTAACCGAAGTGGATAATTGGAATGCTAGAGGACTTCCTTTCGTAGATTGGAAACTTTTCAGGAAATATTCTACGTGATTATTATTAAAAATGTTAATTATTAACATATGAATGATAAATTACGCCTAATTTGATTTGACTAGAGTCATTTGGTACTCATCAAAAAATAAGTAGTTATGTAAGCGATAAGCAACACATTTTCGTGTAGGAAAAATATGAAAGTCGCATTAAGTAACGGCCAAGCGCGGCGGTCGCCATTAAATGTGGGTATTTCATTTTGCGATAACTTAGGCCTAAACATTTGTAAATCTAGATTTTTAGACTTTGTACTTCGCTGTTTAGAAGTCAATTTATTTTTCTTATATTTATTTTAATGCCAGCGAAAAATTCTAAATGTGAAATTTTGTCTTTACTGTTAGGATCATAATCATGATCCAAATCCAGTTTCCTTTCATTAATTCTTGAATAGCATTCAATAAGTCCCTAATAACAGCAGTTTCGGTCTTAGGCAATTCAGGAGAAGATTTATCCGAAACATTTTGTGACAATTGAAATATTCCTTGCACGCGCTCGTAATTAGCGTTGCAATACAGTTCTACCAATATAATTTTGTTTTAACTCATTGTAAGCAATAATTATAAATTAAATTTAAGCTATTGACAGTACAGAGCCTTATGGCTTGTGGTATAATATTTATATGACAAGCGGGTATACCACAAAATATGTAACGTAAGTATAATATGTGCGATTTATTTACATTATTACACACATGTCCAGTACATGAAGTTAATTTAGAAAGCTACATCCGACCGAAGTGCCGAGAACGTGGAGTGGCAAATATTTTAGTCTCGAACAGGTCAAGGAGCGCGTGAGGAAATTTAGATATACACCACTCTTTTTTTAATCATATACGATTGTTTTAAAGTGGAATGTATATGCATTCATATACAACGATAAATTTAAAATACAATTTAAATAAAACATAATTAATTTTTAATTAATCGGAGCGTTGGAGTTTATGTTCGTCGTGCTTGACCGATATTGTTTAAGTGATGCCATGTAAAAGTGTCATGTCAAAGATAGTATGGGAAGGTATAATCACTTCAAAATTAAATAAAAAAGAAAAATCAAGTGACTTGCCAAATACTTGGGCTACAAATGAAAGCGTAATTGTGTTTTCTTTCACGAACTACTAAAACTTCCGAACCAATCAATATTTACACTAAATATTACCAAGCTATTGAAATAGTACCGAAAGTGGGACCAAACTCTGAAGGATTGACTGATAAAAAAATTGGGAAAAAAGGATTTCTTAGACGAAATGTGAGTTATTACAACAGCAAGCAAAATGAATAGGCCAAATTAACATAGAGCTACGTAGAAACCAAAATATCGTCGACGAACCATACCATTCTTAATGAACGTTCTGCACAAGAGAAGAAAACGAAGAACGGAAGACAGATGAAAAAAACTTGTCCTATTCCACTATATTTATTGACACATTATAATATCTTTTACCTATACCGACCCCAGTTTCTGATTAAAGGTTGCATGAATACTGGCTAGGCTCTACACTCCCCTCACTCCAAATGCAGACTAGAACTCGCTCTCCCTATAATTATGCTCCCTTCAGTGTGTATCGATACTTGTCCCTATCAGTAATTGCGATTGGTTGAAGATTGTGCGAATGCGATGATGATGATGAAGTATCCCCAACTTCGAAAGTGGTAATGGTAATATTAATAATAACAATTACTGAACTGTTATTTGCATTTAAATATATTACAAAATAAAAACAACTGTTTTCTCATACATTGCAATTATTAGTAAAATAGCATTAGTAGAATACAATTACTTTTATTATGAGAAAAGCTAAATTTGGTTTTCCAAAGCATTTAATGTTATTCTAATAAGGCTTTAAAAAAGGGAATTTGTTATTTTAATTTTATAATATTTTGAAATCTAATACTTTCAGATTATTTGATGGTTATAAGAGGTTTCAATAACTTGCATCTGAATATAGCCAAATTGCCGAAAATTTGTGACATTTATTACGTGCTCAATTACTTTCGTCTAAAAATTGCTTTATTTTAAGGTTTGAAACTCTAGCAAAATTTAAATTTAAGTATGTTACGCAAGCAAGAACTATACCGCCAAATAAAGCGTCTAATTTTCTTAAATGTACAAAATTAGAAATAACGAATATCATGTAAAGTATTTAGGTGACAGATGTTCAAATTTAGGGGAAAACAGCACACGTGCAACCAGGAACGGACTACGTTCTTTCCTGTTGGTGTCAATGGATGTGAGCGTGATTCAGCGTCTAGCAGTCAGGAAAAAGTTTGCGAAAATGGTCACGGACCATGGCCGTCGGGAAAGAGAACATTATTAATATTTCTTACTGTATTGTCTTTGGTGGACAGTAATGATGGGTTCCTAATAAATTATTGATTGCATGTTTGCAGTTCATTCTTGTGAATGAACACTGCTTGCAAAAGCTGGCTCTAAATTTTGAAATAAAATTTATTGGCCAAGTTTTTAATTAAATAAGTGAAATGTTTGTCAAATGCCTCCTATGCTATGGTATAGTACCAAGTAGACCATACACCGTCGCCTCGCGAGCTCAAAGGGGATGGTAACTAAAATGCAAAATAGCAAGCTCGTTTGGGTACCTATAGTTTCTACACGTATGTAGACTAGCAAAATTTGGGTATGGTAGGAAAAAAATGAAAGTAAAATCAATTCGGTGTGGTTGCGATCCTTGCATAACCTCAGCAATTTGTGGAATATGCTGAAAATATGTGTGTAGGAACATTGGTGTCATAGAGCGATGTGGTTAGAAAAAGGATGTAGAGACTAGAACAGAAAAATATATTAGGTGGTTTGGCCAACTGAAAATGATAAAAGACATTGACAAAGCTCCGCATATGTAGTGAAATTTGCTATTAAATTATTGATAGGCGTTGTCCGCCGGAACATTTTCCTGAATGTTGAAATATCTACTTTAAGAGAAGTTCTTCCACTGGCGGCAGAGGACACAGCCGTACTCCGCAATCCGCTATTCTTGTGTTCCCATCTAGAACTGGGAAGAGGCGGTAAATTTGTCCAAGACACCATTTCAATGGGAGAATTATTTTCGGTTAAGAATTTCATTATTTCGATTTTTATTGATGCAGTATTGATTTCCCATTTTTCCCTTTCTTATTATTCCGCTAAATGATCTCTGTGTCACCTTTTCTTGATTAATTTGTTCGAGATGCTCGTACCTTTTCTGGCTATTTCGTCTTACAACTTTCTAGAGCCGGTGATGGTAGCGCAAATAGAGGTCTTCCTACGAGAAAGAGTCTTGCGGATATGGAAAGAAAATTGCTGGAATTAAACGACAAATGACACAAAAGAGGACTGTTAAAAATGGCTTCTATTTGAATAAGTAGATTAGATATATTGTTTTACAGAACTTTCTTATCTCTGAATATTTCCGATGCTATTCCTCGGCGAGACATAAAATGCTTCAACGACATAAATACGTTTCTTTCATTATGATGTACATATCGCCCGTCAGATAGGTTGATTAGTTCCAAGGGTTCACTAATACGATTAACTACGAATGTTTTCAATTTACTCAGAACTTTATTAATACAATTTAGTTCTACGCAAGAGTCATACCCATCCCTATTTATAGTGCAGGAATTGTATTACTGTTTTATAAAGTTTAGCTGCAAGTAGAATTGCACATAACTGAAGATGCGATAAAATTATATTTAAGAGGTATTACTTTCGATTTTGTGGGTTTGATTTATAGGCCTCATATAGATGCATGTAATGTCGGCGACCCGTGATGTATCGTTAAATGAATTCAGCTCAATAAATTTAGATGACTCATTTAAAACTAATTTTGGTATGTGCAAATTCATAATAAACATAAAATTGTCTATAGATTTATACCTATCATCTTTTGTTTTTCGAGGAACAGCTCGCTCTAATCTACCTTTTGTTACTATTGATTTTGCAATCATTTTGGCTGAAATATGAACGGGCTTAAATTACCTAAAGGGTCGAACAATTTAAAAGCACTGTACAAAATAAATCGCAATGATCTTCAACATACTAAAGTTTTTTTTTTGGTTTGAGGAAGTGTAAAAAATCTTCACGACGAAAGATACCCGGCCACGCGACCTAGAGACCGGGTTATGTGGGATTTTTACCCACTAAAAAAGCACTCCCTTGGGATGATTCTACTTTAACGCGTATATTTCCGGCCCGGAGTCAATACGCGTTGACGGGCGGGTGATGCGAAACAACAAACAAAGTTTGGGGACATCGCGTCGCGTGGGAAAAGAATTATTGATTATTGACTAGGCATACCGGCCCAGTATGGGTTGAGAGGGAGATAGTTTTTAATTAAATCGGGTTATTAAAGCTTATTTTTGATAGCCTCTACGAGCGAGGCGTGCTCAACAAGGCATAACAGTTTTTCCGTCGGGTTCGCGGCGGCACGGAATTTTTTGGCGAGGATCATGAGCTCGCTGGTGTCAATAACGGTGATTATTGACATCAGCTGACTCAGATCGTCAGCGGATGTAGCAGAGTTCTTTGCGGCGGCCGGGGCGTTACGCGGTCCAGCCGCCGCTCGAGCATAGCTGAATGCCGCCGAGACTGCGCGCGCAGGCATCTCGGCGCGGCACGGCCTTCTCGGGTGGAGGGGGTCTCTTTGGAGCACGCGGGCATCCAAGGTAGTTGGCCGTATGGCCCTTCTGTTTGCACAGGACACAGGCGGGAGGACCGTCTGTGTCCTTATTGCGCGTACATTGCGCTGTGCCATGGTCACCCAGGCATTTCACGCAGCGCGCAGAATGATAGCAGTAACGGGACGAGTGCCCGTAGGACTGGCAGTTGTGACACTGCCCGGGTAAGGCGCGTTTGCGGGGCTGCTCCGCTTTGACGCCGGAGAGGGAGCATACGCTCCTGATTTTGAAGAAGGCGGCCTTAGTCGCCTTATCGTTGGCCTCGGCTGTGCCGGAGACCAAAACTAAGTCGAGGGGTTTTCGGAATCGGTTCAGTATTCGGCGCACCGACTGAACCGGAAGGCTTTGGGCAACGAGGTCTTCCTTGACCTCGTCAACTGGTATTTCCTTAGGGACTCCCCTAAGGACTACCCGGATTTCCCGCTCCTCTTTAAGGGAGTAGGTGTGGAATTTAAACTTGTAGCAAACTAACAAGTTTTGCAGATTTTTAAAATCTGCGACGGTCTTCGCTTGCAGCTTTAATCCCTGAACGGAATTACGCGCTTGCGAGAATTGGATGCCCTTTTCTGCGCACCTTCTGCGCAGCTCGGTCCACCGATCCTTGTCCTGAACGAACATAGGTGGTGGTTTCGGGCCACGCGGTGCGGGGTTGGGGGGAGCGGTGACGTCAGCCTCGTCACCTCGGTTGTTTTTCGCGGCCGCGGGAGCTGCCGCTTTGACTCCGCCATCGTCTACCGCCCCTTGTGGGGCTGCAGCAGGCTGGGAAGGAGTCCTCCAGCTAACAGGAGAGGCATAAATCGAGCTAGTCGATTTGCCGGAAGGTGTTGCTTTCGCAACATTAGCCTTTTTAGGCTTTCTTGGGGCGGGAGTTAGCCTGTAGCACATAGACCCATCAGAGGTCTGCGTGAGGCCTGACGCTTTGGGTTTGGACCCTTTAGCGGCTCTACGGCGCCGGACCGTGGTGAAACCCGAGTGATCGGGAGAGTCACTTGAGCCGGGGTCGGATTCCGAGTCAGAGGACGTGCCCTCTGACGGGCGAGCGTTCGCTGATCGTTTATTGGGCGCCCTCGGCAGCGTGTATTCGAGATCCATTTCTGGATCGAATACCACTACCTGAGGGTCAGGGGAGGCCGGGGAAGAGCAATATGCCTCGAACTCCCGCAGGAGGTCGAGGTGGCCGCGCTCCGTTAGGAACGCTTGAAGTTTTGACTTATCCATTGCGGTGGCCGCAAGAGTGTTCGGCCGATGTCGAACGCTCCCGCAGCACCGCAGATGGTGCGACGCGACGACCGCGCGGCGCGCGGGCCGGGTCGTGTGGTAAAACGAAATAGAAGGGGGGCGCGGGGGACGCGGGGCGCGGTGCGGTAGGCCGCAAAACGCGACGACGCGCGCGGGACACGACGCGCACGCAACACTCGGCGCGACCCCGCGGGCGGGGGATCGCGGTGCAGCGTGCGTTAACTAGAACACGGATACCACCACGTGCCGGTTGTTGACACCGTTAGGTTACCCCGGCACGGTGGTGGTGATGTGACACGGCGCTATGTGGCTCGGCGTCGCACACCTGCAACACAGAACACACACTGAAGGACACTAGCAACTCGCAACTCACACACTTACCGGGCGCTGTAGCGCGACCGTTCAGCGCGGAGACCGGACGTCGAATGCATACTAAAGTTTTTTCATAGGAAAATATATAGCATCAGTAGAGAGAGAGAGAATCCACCCTACCGAGAGTGCTTATCGGCTCACGAATGACTAAGGATTTTTTTTTTGGTTTGCTGCGCAGGAAGTGTAAAAATCTTCACGGACGAAAGATACCCGGCCACGCGACCTATGAGCCGGGTTATGTGGGATTTTTACCCACTAAAAAGCACTCCCTAGGGGTGACTCTATCGTTAAAGCTATTACTATGACCATAGTACTCATAAGCTTTGCCGGGCGTCAAAGCGAAAGCTACAAACAATGCACTCGGTGCAATGTACAAAGTTTGGGGACTTCGCGTCGCGTGGGTGAGTGAGAGTGTGATTATTGACCGAGTTTACCGACTCAGTGTGGGGTGGCTAGTGACTTTATTTTGGGCGGATTAGAATTTGTTATTTTTAATCGCCTCCACGAGCGGGGCGTGTTCTGCTAAGATCAAGATTTTTTCCACGGGATTCGCGGCGGTCTTGAATTTATTTGCGAGAAGCACTACTTCCCCAATGTCGATGATAGAGATCACCGACATTAGGGCTTTAATGTTCTCGGAGGGGGTGAGGTTAGTTTTAGTTTTTGTTTGGGGTGGCGGGTCCGTACGGGGGCCTGCCGTCGCTTTCGCGTACGATAATTTTTGCGTAACCGCGCGCGCGGGCGCTCGACGCGGCGCGGCTTGAGCGGGCGGAGAGGGAGTTTTATTTTTTTGGGTTGTGTTCCTCTTAGGCGCGCGAGGACAGCCTAAGTAATTGGCCGTGTGGCCGGATGATTTGCAAAGGACACAGGCGGGCGGCCCGTCTGTGTCTTTGTTTCGCGTGCATGCGGCGGTGCCGTGGTCGCCCAGGCACTTTACGCAGCGCGCGCGTTGGAAACAGTTTTTGGACGAATGTCCATACATTTGACAATTAAAGCATTGTCCAGGAATGCTTTTCTTGTGAGGTTGCTCCACTTTCACACCTGAAAGGGAGCATACCGCTTTGATGCGGTAGAAGGACCGTTTCGTTTCTTGGTCGATGCCTGTGTTAGCTGTAACTAACACTAGGTCCAGAGGCTCTCGGGCGCGGTTTGTGATCCGTCGCACCGATTGTACAGGGAGGTCCTGCGTTAACAGGTCCTCCTTGACCTCTTCGGTGGGGATTTCTTTTGGTACTCCCCGGAGGACGACGCGGAATTCGCGTTCCTCCTTTAGGGAGTAGGTATGGTAAGCGACTTTGAGCGTCGCAAGTAATGAGGATAGATTTCGGAAGTCCGTGACGGACTCCGGTTGAATTTTTAGGCCTTTAATTGAGTTGCGGCCGTTCAGGATGACAATGCCTTTGCTATCGCATTGTTTTTTGACTTCGGTCCAGCGTCCCTTATCATGAATGAAAAGGGGCGGTGGACGTTGGGGTTTTGCCGGGGCGGGGGGGACGATTTCGTCCGCCTCGTGGAGTGTGACCGTGGGGGCCGTTGCCTTAGTAGGCTGAACAGTTTTTCTCCAGCTCTCTGGAGCGTCGTAAATCGACTTAGCCGATTTGTCGGGGATTGTTGGTTTTGTTTTGGGGTTGGCCGTTTTAGGCTTTTTGGAAGACGGGGTGATCCGGTAGTAGGTGGATCCGTCGCCCGCTTCCGTGAGGTAGGACGTTGCGGTTTTTGGCCGCGAAGCTTTGCGTCGCCGTACTGTTGTGAACTCGGAGAGATCCGAGTCGTCACTCTCACCGGCGTCGGAATCGGAGGAGGAGGAGGTAGAGCCCTCAGACGGGCGAGCGGTAGCTGGCCGCTTAGTGGGCTCTTTATTGGTGTTGAGTTCGACCTCCATCTCGAGATCGGGGTTGGCTTGCTCGGGCGAGGCTGGGGAGGAGCAGTACGCCTCGAAGTCTCTAAGTAGGTCGAGGAGACCGCGCTCCGCGAGAAATTGTCTTAACCGGTGGCTATCCATTGCGGTAGCTGCAAGAGTGTTCGGCCTTAGCTAAACGCTCTCGCAGCACCGCGTTGGATAACGCGACGCGACGACCGCACGGCGCGCGGACCGGGTCGTGTGGCGGAACGATAGTAGAGGGCCGCGAGGGACGCGGAACGCGATGCGGTAGGCCGCAACGGAGCGCCGCGCGGCGGTGTCCGACGCGTGCACAACGCTCGGCGCGACCGCGCACGGGGGCGGTCGCGGCGCTGCGAATTAACACGTGGACGAACCACGAAACGTAATGTGCCGGTTGTTGACACCGTTAGGTTACCCCGGCAGAACTGGTGTAGCTCGTCGCTATGCACTTCACTCTATGTGGCTCGGCGCACACCTGCACACACACAAACACACACAGATGAAAACACAGAAATTGGACACTCTGCACTTACTGGGCGCTGTAGCGCGACCGTTCGGAGCGGAGGCCGGACGACGACTATGACTAAGGAGTCATTTGTATTATATTTATATTAATACTTTAAAAAATGAAAATATAATTGCTTTTCTGTTTTCTTGGGTTGAAACAACTAGAGTTTCATACGTTTGAAATTAATTATTGTTGCATTTTAATTCGTCCTTTTCATTAAGTCCCGTATTTGAATTTATTTAGGTATTTGAATTGAAGTCGAAACATTCTACCTATTTTAAAAACATCTACCGCAATTAAATGGCTTTTGTTGTTTATGGGACATAAGAAGTCTAAATGTATTATTCTATAAAACGGACTAGTGGGGTGCGGGCAAGGCGCTAAGGGCACTGGCGGCGGTGCCGGCCGGAGCTGCGCGCACATGGGGCAGGCGGCCGCCAGTCGCTCGAGCGCCACGCCCGGAAACCACAGCTGCGTTTTGGTTTGAGAGTGTAAAATCTTCACGACGAAAGATACCCGGCCACGCGACCTAGAGACCGGGTTATGTGGGATTTTACCACTAAAAAGCACTCCTTTGGGTGACTCTACTTTAACGCGTATATTTCCGGCCCGGTCAATACGCGTTGACGGGCGGGTGATGCGAAACAACAAACAAAGTTTGGGGACATCGCGTCGCGTGGGAAAAGAATTATTGATTATTAACTAGGCATACCGGCCCAGTATGGGCCAGGGAGAAGTTTTATTAGATCGGGTTTTAAAGTTTATTTTTGATGGCCTCCACGAGCGAGGCGTGCTCAACCAGACATAACAATTTTCCGTCGGGTTCGCGGCGGAGCGGGTGGAATTTTTCGCGAGGATCGCGAGCTCGCTGGTGTCAATAATATTTATTATTGACATCAGCTGACTCCAGATCGTCAGCGGATGTTTCAGTGACTTTTGCGGCGGGCGGGCGTTACGCGTCCAGCCGCCGCTCGGGCATAACTAAATGCAGCCGAGACTGGCGCGGCGGAGCTCGCAACACGGCCTCTCGGGTGGAGGGGTCTCTGGAGCAACCCACAGTTTTTTTTAGGTTTCTCCTTGCGGGAGAGGGGATAAAAACTAATGTACTATCCACGCACCCGCGTGCGTGGGAAGTCCGACTCACGGACCAAAACCCCGAAGCGACCTGTTGGTTGGCCGTTGTCCGTAGTCCCAATAATTTGGAACTTTGAGGACTTCATCTGTCGCGGCCGATCGGCATGGGATGCCGTCGGCGCGTGATTTATGGATGCCTCAAGGTGGGCATCTCGGCATAGGAATCACGTGGAGGTTTAGCTCGGGCTTAACCTCTAGCAGGGTGCCGGGAGCGCGGGAGGCGCACCGGTTGGATGACCATTTACGGTCGTAATGTTGGGAGGTGTCCGTGCCTAGAGTTCTGTCATGTCTTTGTTTATGTTTGTTAGCCTTTCGACCTCAGCGGTGAGTTCGTCCGGTGGGTCTGAAAGGACATTCCGTGGCCTTCGGATGAAATGATGTGGAGGGAGGCTCGTAGGATACGGCTGTTTGTAGTAGTGGGTTGGGATGGTTAGCAGCTGTGTCGAAGAACTTTTTCGACATGTCCTGCATGTATTTGGAGATCGTGGGGAGTTCTAAGTCCCTATGGAGGATATCGTTCCGGACGTACCAGGGTGCGCCGGAGGCTCTTCTGCAGAAGTTGTTTTGCAGAACCTGGAGTTGGTAGAGTGCCTTAGGGTTGGCGTGGGCGAAGACTGGCGCCGCGTACGTCATCACCGGCCGTATGCACACTTTGTAGAGTGTGCATTTATTTCTAAGGCTCATTTTGCTCTTTTTACCGATCATGCCGCTGAGGCGTGATAGGTATAATTGAGCATTCTGTCTAACACGCTTGATATGATCTTTGAAGTGAAGATGTTTGTCAAGCGTGATTCCTAAATATTTATATTTGTGATGCCACGGAATAGATGATTTGTTTATGCGGAATGTTGGTGAGTTGTATGGTACAACTTCTTTCTTTTGACGCGGCTGTAATTGAAGAATATGGCTGCTGATTTTTCGGGATTAACCTCGATTCTCCAGGTTTGGAACCATCGCGTCAGCTCGTCGATGGCCTTCTGGAGGCGAGAGTAATTATACGGAAATACTACCGCTCAGGTATAGGGCGGTGTCGTCGGCGAAGAGCGCGAGTTGGACGCCTGTTTGCGGGCGCGGAATGTCGTTCGTGTACGCGGAGTAAAGCAGCGGGGAGAGTGTGGAGCCTTGAGGGACTCCGGCTCTGATCAGTCTTTGGCAGAAATGCTTTTCATGCCGGAAGGAGAAATGTCTGTTCGTCAGGTACTGTTGGATGATGAAGACGAGACGATCTGGGACTTGTAGCTGGTGGAGTTTGTATATTAAGCCGGCGTGCCAAACTTTATCGAATGCCTTTGCGACATCGAAGAAAACTGCTACAGTTTTTCGTTTGCGTTTAAAGCCCTCCGAGATGTGTTCGACAAGTCGGAGGGCTTGTTGGGGCAGGAGTGGTTTGGCCTGAATCCGAACTGTTCGTTGATGATCAGGCCTTTTCTAACAGATGATCACTGAGTCGTGATTTGAGGACTTTCTCGAATAATTTGCCTAGACCGCTCAGGAGGCTGATCGGCCTATAGCTAGTGGGGAGGTCGCGAGGTTTCCCCGGTTTCGGAATTCCGATAATGACGGCTTCTTTCCATGCTTCGGGAAAGTGACAATTTTGGATGCAAGCATTGAAAATTGCGACCAGTAGCGCCACCAATGGCGCAGAAAAGCATTTATTGCTTTGTTGTTTACCCCATCCAGGCCCGGTGCCTTTCTGGGTTTTAACTCTCTGATGAGTTTTGGACCTCGTCTGCCGAGACCGACGGTAGATCGTCTTTGGGAGGTAACGAGGACCTACGGAGGACTTCGTTTTCGACGCGGTTTACGTGTTCGAGATCGGGGGCGGGTTGAGCGAACATTGGAGTTCGATACTGTCGGCGAGATACTCAGCTTTTTCCTGGTCATCGAACGCTAGATCGTTATCCGGTTTTGAGGGCAGGCATGGCCACGCACTCGTCGGATTTGAGCGCTTTGGCCACAGCCCAATAGGCTTTGTGGGAGGAGTAATCTCTTCCATTAAGTCGCTCCAGTTATCATTTTAGCTTCTCTTACGCGAGCCTTCACTTCGCGTTGGAGGGCTCGCGCTCGAGACCTATATTCGGGAGTGGGGTATGCGCTCGCGCGGCGCAGGGCTGCGTTTTTAGCTCTTATCAGTTCGCGAACGTCCGCGGGCAGGCCCCGGCGATCTGAATTCGCGGGAACCTTCCTTTGGCATCGCTTGACCACTGATCTTATGTGTTTGGTAAGAGCTCCTATGGCTGTGTCGATGTCGTTGTTGGATACTATGTCGTCCGGGATAACGTTGAGATTTGGGGTGTCGACTTCCTCAAGCGCGGTCGACACTCGCTTCCAGTCTATGATAGTTTTGGTAGCGATATTTGGATTTTCACCGGTGGAGGAGCCTAGTTTGAGCAGTACGGGTAGGTGGTCTGAGCCGAGGCAGTGAACTGTCTCGATTGAGTTCAGACTTAGTACCACGCCTTTTAATATCGCGAGGTCGAGTATATTCGGTCTATGTCGTACGTTTGCTGGGAGATAAGTTGGGGTAAGGGGCGCGATGATGGCGAGATCGTGATCCTCGGCGAGCGTTGCGAGCATTCGTCCACTGGTATTCGTAGTGTTACTACGCCAGTCCGTATTTTTGCTATTAAGGTCGCCAAAGAGGATGACGGCATCCCCCAGTGCGAGCAGGGTTTCTATATCGCTCCGGAGCAACGGTTTATGGGGCGGCAGGTAGACTGAGACTATGATCAGAGTGCCGTGCCCAGTCATAGCCAATCTGCACGCCGATGCTTCTATGTTTATTAGCGGGGGGGTATCTACGGGACAGCAGTAGAGTTTTCTTTTGTAGTACACGGCAGTACCACCTTTTGGAGCGTTTAGTCTGTCATTCCGTACTTGTATGTAATTTGCTAGTTTGCATGCTCTCGGCCTGTTTGGCTTTAGGAACGTTTCCTGTACGAGGATTACGTCCGCTGAGTACTCCGTCGCACATTTTCCTAGTTCTACAATGTTACTTTCGAGACCGCGCGCGTTGAATGATATTAACGATATTGATTTCGGTTTGTGGCGTCCAATCGAAATTGTGGCAGAGCACCAGGTGCGTTTGCCATTATATTTTTCAAGTCTGTTCAACAGATCTTGATGGCGTAGGATGACCATTAGGCGGTCTTCCCGCTCCTTGCTTTCCGAAAGTCTGCGGCCAGTTGGGCAAACTCCGGGCTTTTGACCATCCTCAGCATCGACATGATGGTGAGGATGTCTTCGCCAGTGGGCCGGCAGGAGATTCCTGTTTGGCTGAGGCCGGCAGGGGCTCCCGGATAGCCTTAGCCGGTTCAGATACGGCCCTCGCGGGTGTTCTGGACCACGCGTTGGTGGCGGGGGCGCGAAACTGCGTGTGACGTCACGCGGGGTTTTCCAGCCAGGGCGGAAAATTTTGTTATTAATGATTGGGACGGGGGTTTGCTGGTAACTTTTTTGTTACCGGTTACGTTTTTGAAGAAGTGGGGGGCTTTGGGGCAGCCTTTATAACTGGCTGGATGACCCTCGCTGTTGCAGTTAACACACTCTGGGACGTCACCAGAGTCTTTGGAGCGTTTGCACTCTTTTGTTGAGTGCGGTTCGCGGCATTTGACACAGCGGGGCTGTGCGTAGCAATTCTGGGCGGCGTGGCCATATAATTGGCAACGGTAACATTGCCAGGGCCGCTTTTCTGTACGGGGCCTCTACGATGATACCGCTGAGGCCGCATACTTTGGGCGGGGATTTGAAAATGTCCTGGCGGTATCAGATTTATGTAGCACTGCTAGGACGTGGCCGATTACAGTGCCATCTCGGCGGTGCATCCTGTGCACCGCGAAGACAGGGTAGTTTTGAGATTCTAAGTCGGACTTTATGCAGTCCGTCGAGATCTCTAGCGGGATATTTCTTAGCACCGCTTTAATTTTTCGCTCTTCCTCGAGCGCGTACGTGTGGAAGGGGATGTTTGATTTTATAAGGAGACTGTTAAGGCTCCTGAAGTCTACTATCGAATCGACAGTGATTTTAATACCGTGCAGCCACAGCTGCGCACGAGCCACTACTTTTATTTTGCAATCCCCAACATTCAAATGCGACTATAAATCATCGACAGTAGCATTCCGTAGATTCAATGGAATAACGACTTTATGCCCTCTCATAACTGTTCCATTTTCGACCGATAGTTGAGTCGTGGTGTTACGGACAGCCGCGCAATTAATGTAAATTTAAAAATTTTATTGTGTCTTATACGGGCTTAAAAGTGTTTTATATTTGTGTGTGTTCTATGTATTTTATTAAAGAGTTTTTCTGTATAGTTTTTTAATTACCCGGGTAGGGACTAGTTTTAGGAAAATATTTGTTTGTTTTATTAGAATTTTGTATTGATAAATTAAAACGATTTGAAATGTATGTGCATGTGAGTTGCATGAAATCGTGCCTTGGAGGAGGACAATCATAGGTCTTGAAAGCGGTCGTCGTACGGCGGCCGCTAATCAGTGTCTTGGCGCTAGTGGCGCCAATGCGTATGAATAATGAAGTGCATGGCCCGCCTCCCCAATTAAAATGTATGCAACTCACAGTGCAACGGATGCACCACCTATAAAATGCAGTGGGAGTGGTGCATCCGACACAGTTTGTAAACGTCACCTTGTAAAGCTCGGCTTAATAAAGTCTGAAAGAAACGCTGTCCATTATTGATCGCCGCCACGCAAGAAATCCGCCGACCATAGAAAGAAGCGTGCGCATCGTGAGAGGCAATCCGGGGTGGACTTACGCGGCGATAGCTGAAATCGCCGTTACACGTGGTGATAAGGTTTTAATACAGGGTTTTTAATTTTCTTTGGCAGTCCTTAAGAATATAAGTTATAAGTCCTTTTTAACATACTATCCTAAACTAACGGGGATTATGCCGGAATTTCATCGGAGTTGAGGTTAAGAACGTTCTTAAAGCGTTTCGTAAGTTGTTTCTTTCTTTAACCTATCCGACCTGACGCATAGCCCCCGCTAAAATAAAATTGACTTAGGCGGCCCGTTCGAGACCGGCGTCGTGCGTCGCCGCCGCCCGCGCCGCCCCGCCCGGTTTCGGCGCTCGCAATTAATAATACGCATTATTTTCTGTACTCCGCCCGTATTCAATTTTATAATTATAGGCCAACAGAAAAATTTCATAGCGTTATAGTCGGTTAGCCGAAACTTCAGGAACAACTTTATTAGGTTCGAATATCGACATTAACGTGCGTAATGTGAACGGCTCCGACCTGGCGTATAAAAACTGACGGAAGCGACGAACTCCAAAAATAATAGCCGGAGCTTCTTTTTGAATTTGCGCATATGTCCTGTCGGCGGGCGCGCGCGGCCGTCCGGCCCCTCTGCGACGGCGCGCGCCCGCCCCGGCGGCGACGCGTGCCCCGTCAGCACGGCCCGGCCGCCGGGTCGTAGTGCGCCAGTACTCCGTCCGACGCTAACAAGGATTTAATATTCTCAATTTTTTGAAATAGAAAATTTCTATCTCAAAAAATTGTGGTAGAAAATACAATTGACTAAGAACGGAAGATGCTTCGAATATAAAATTCCTATAATAATTAACTCACCCCAAAAAAGATCGTAATTCATGTAAAGTTGTTGGAGCAGCACATTCAAATATTGCTTTAATTTTTTCTGTTTTTTTTCAATCCAGTTCTTATTAGTTTATGAATTTTGACTAAAACCAAATGCAAATCACGATCCCAATGCCTAGGGCGATGTGGTCTCCGTATACAATGATGGTTTTCTTATTAGGAATTGATTCGCTTGTTCCTGATTAACTTCTAATATGATTCTTATTTAGAAGGCGATAAAAGAATAGCAATTTACGCTTTTCATTCGATAACATTTATAAAAAAAATATCTTATAAAATCCTAGCGGAAAATTTCGGGCTTTATAATTTACCTTATAATTTTGTTCCATATAAATGTAATTGTTGTGTTTTGCAAAAATTTAAGTATTAACACAGCTTTAAATATTAACACAAAAAAAAATTGAAAGAGCGTATAAATTTTCTTGTTGTTTATGCATTCATGCGGAATGTTTATTCAACATTTTATAAAAGTAACTTTTTTTAAACAATTTCATTAGAGAATCACCGTGTTTTCGAATGTATTTGTTTATTGTATTTTTCGCGAAATAATTAGCAATCCTGCAATTAATGGGTAATATTTTAAGGAACAAATGACTCTACTTCATAAAGATGTCTCTAAAAAACGGGACGAGAATTAGAGTTTACCTGAGCTGTGATCCCTCTTGATGAAATCTTTTTTTTTAATATTTTTCTTGAGTTAAAAATGCATAGAGCCCCTTTTATTATTATTCATTAATTAACATTATTTATTGTGGTATGAATAAAATCAATTGCAAATAAAACTATTATTTTATTCATTTATAATTTAAGAACAGCTTGGAAGGTACAGTTTCCTATTTTAATTTTTTTCTTTCTTCAAATGATGTTCTTGCACAGAAAGTAATCAACTTTTATTTAGATTTCAAACAGGTATAATAGATATGTGACCTTAATACCAATTCCATGCAAAAATTTCAATTGCTTGCGTCCCGGTCGCTCGGTACGGTGAGGCCACTGACGGTGGCGCTCTATGCAAGGCTGTTTTTTTCATGTTTTCAAAATATAAATCGACTATATTATTAAGAGTTGTTTAAAAATTTAATGAAAGGTAAGAAATCATAACATTTATAAGGTACACTATTTAATCGGGAAACTCTTTTATTTTCAGCAGTTTCTAAATTTCAAAAATGTATAACAATAATAGGCGCACATCTGTACGGTAATGGGCTTAAGGCCCTTTTTTTTTTCAGGCCGTACAGGGTTACAAAAAAAAGATTTTGTCCCAAACAATATATTTTATTTAGCTCAGTCTCTTTTAATTACTTAAACAATAACGTGTATAGATATCGACTGTCATGTTACTTACTCTATTTCAATCAGAAGGAGCTTGTTGACATAAAAAAAAAAACTGAGATAATTTTTTCAAAAGCCAGCGCCAACATGCCCTACTACCTACTTTATATTAATAGAAGAAAACGGTTCCGTATCTAATAAAACACGTGCGTTCGGGAATGTTCTAGTTCTATTAAATACACTAGAGTATATGTACTGAAAGAAATGAGCACCGAAAACAGTAACCAATGTAAATGTAATGTCGATATTACAAAAATATTCTAATGTTGCTGTAATGCCAACAATTAGCTTATTTATTATAAATGGAGCTATTGACTCATATGAATTAAATTATACGAATTGATGAAATATACATAAATTGAGCTATATACATATTCTTGTATATGTGTATATATACACATATACACGAATATGTTGGAGGATGACAAGTTTTGAAAGCGATTTCAATATCTTTGCGATTACTTATTGTTGCATTCGGAAATTGATAATCAATGCTTGGATGACAATATAATAAACGTGGATTTTTCTAATCCGATATTACAAAAAAAAAATGCAAGCGCAAGAAACGTTTTATGCTCTGCATTGGCGTAACGTTTTACTCATTAAAAATGAATTTCAAAAACAAAAATAAATAAAAGGCACAGAAATAGAATGCATAAAATTTAGTCGTATTTGAAAAAAATGACATTCAGAGGGTCTGTTTCTCTTTTTGTAACATGTGACATATCTTTGAATTTCGTCTTAGGGCAGAAATACCAAAATGTTTTATGAATTTAAATAAACAATTAAGTCCTTCAGCAGAGAGAGTTAAATATATATATATGTGTGTATATAATATAAATGGGTAATGAAATAGCATGTGTGGTACTCGATTAGCTAATTATAATTGGTGTTTACAGACACCTCATTCATATAAAATAATTGGATTCCAAATAAGTTATTTTGGCTTGTAATAGATCAAGATTTGTGTACGAAATTAAGAACATAATACGATGTGGAGACTTTAATGTAAATTAATTAAATACCGCTAACCACTGTCGTAAGATTTTGGAATTTCATGAATGTTATAATCTGTTAAATCGTTTTTTAGTTTTTTAGTTCAAATTGGATGCCAAATAAGTTATTTCGGTTTGTAATAGATCAACATTTGTGTAAAAGTAGTGACGATATTAAAAACGTAATATTATATGGAAACTTTAATGTAAATTCATTAAATACCGCTAACCACTGTCGTAAGATTTTGGAATTTCATGAATGTTATAATCTGTTAAATCGTTTTTTAGTTTTTTAGTTCAAATTGGATGCCAAATAAGTTATTTCGGTTTGTAATAGATCAACATTTGTGTAAAAGTAGTGACGATATTAAAAACGTAATATTATATGGAAACTTTAATGTAAATTCATTAAATACCGCTAACCACTGTCGTAAGATTTTGGAATTCCATGAATGTTATAATCTGTTAAATCGTTTTTTAGTTTTTTAGTTCAAATTGGATGCCAAATAAGTTATTTCGGATTGTAATAGATCAACATTTGTGTAAAAGTAGTGACGATATTAAAAACGTAATATTATATGAAAACTTTAATGTAAATTCATTAAATACCGCTAATCACTGTCGTAAGATTTTGGAATTGCATGAATTTTATAATCTGTTAAATCGTTTTTTAGTTTTTTAGTTCAAATTGGATGCCAAATAAGTTATTTCGGATTGTAATAGATTAACATTTGTGTAAAAGTAGTGACGATATTAAAAACGTAATATTATATGGAAACTTTAATGTAAATTCATTAAATACCGCTAATCACTGCCGTCAGATTTTGAAATTCTATGAATGTTATAAACTGTTAAATCGTTTTTTAGTTCCAACAAGAATCACTTCTACATTTAAAATTTGTTACATTTACAAAAATATTTAACATCACGAAAAGTTCAGTATCAATAATTTAAAAATTCAGTGGTCAATTCACACTATTTAAAATACTGCTTAATAAAACACTAAAAAGAGACATAATTCATGTAGCTCACCAGGCTAAGAACGGCTAATAAAATATCTTACGAGACATCCACTGAACTACACAACTTTAAAACATTGATAATAACATGAGAAAAATATAATTTGATAATGTATTTAAAGTAGTAAATTGTAAAATAAGTGAGTTAATATAATTTAGTGATTAGACAACAATGGGAATTCATAAAAGTAAAAAGGTACTGGATGAGCATTACTACAGAACGGCTTATAACAAACTTGAGAGCTTTGCTACACATGTAAGAGGTTACTTAAACATTTTTGAAGTATGTTTGCATCACGGCTAAAGTCAAGCATGTCAAAAATAAAATAAAAAAGATTGAAAAAATGTTAATACGACTTGGAATATTGTAAAGAACGAGACTGAAAGAATTAAGGGTCGAGTTATTGACTGTCAATTTAGGTTAGATGACAAAACCTTGAATTAAGAAATAAAATAGAAATAGAGGAATTACGCCATCGGAACTCTCACTCGCTTGAAGAAATGAAACAGCGGAAGCTGCTACTTCACGTCCGTATTCTGTGATAGTGCGCTATTTCTGCTACCGGGTTGCGTCAGTTTCGTGCTGTAGTCAAGTTGAGCACTTGGTGGCAGTACAATTCTTTTTTGCTGCTGCACAACTTTACTTAGCCCAATTCATTAAAATCTCATGGACTTTTAAGGCACTGCACCGTTGACACGGTCTCGTTCCACATCCGTCTGTTGTAGCCGCTGATGCTAAAGCGACCAAGAATTATTAACAAATATATTCCTCGTTCATTCGGTTTCTTCATCTCTATAACGCTGTATCAGTAGTAAAAACCCTATTTGGGGCTGCCACTTTAAGCACATAGAGTAAATTCAATAAGAATGTGAGAATAATGTCAATTTCGTCCAAGTAAACTATTAGACCATTTTAAATTTATGAAAAGCAATATATGATGTTAATATTAAAAACAACGATACATAATTACTTGTATCAACCAACGAAGATGGCATTCTTGACAGTCTACATGTATATTTAAGACGATATTAAGAACAGTGATTAGTTTAAATGCAGGATGAAAGTGAAAGTAAACTTTGCTTCTTTGTAAATGACAGAACAATACGAGTACATGATTTTCTATTTCAAAAGAGATAATTAGTCATCTATTATAAACAACTTAAATGCATCTCAGAAGAAAGTACAGAAGAAAGTATATTTTGAAATTTTATTCAGTGTCTTATAGTCCAAGACAATAGACCTTTTAATACGAATTTGAGATAAATTCTTGAATTTTTGATATAAGTTACTTCGAAAGATATAAAAAGGAACAGTGAAAGTTTTTTTTAAAAGTCACCACCGAGAAGCAATGAAAAATAAACTGTTTGTTTTCAATTTCTGGGAAAACGTTAGGGACTAGAAAAAAAACTTCAAACAAAAATTTTGGGAGCTCCAAATATTAAAAAAATGTTCTCTTTACTTTTTTTTTGCTGTTATCAAAATAAATCGAGATAGGGTGGCTAGAAGCTAGATATGACATTAACAATAGAAAAAATCACAAAATGCTGAAAAATTGGTATGTGTTAATGTACATATTTTTTTAATTTACTCAGAGTATAAACGACAATTTTAGAGATTTTTTAAATTGTTTATAACAAAGTTGTAGCGATTCAAAATTTTCAACCAAATTCACATAAAACAAATATTTCACAAATAACACATGTCGCAGTTTTATTTTCAAACTAACTTTCGCGACCTCCTTGTGTTGAAGAGGTCAATGGATAAGTCGATAGCGGCAGTATATGCAGTTTTACGAAATCTGTGTTGTATAAATTTCTATAAATTGAATTGTGTGAGCACCCCAGTTTCGAAATACTCAATAAATGGGTATCGATGTCAATATTCGTGGAGTTGCTTGGTTTGTAGTGACTTTAAGGTATGAGTTTAAAAAAAAAGCATTAGTTAGAAATCAAAAACTTTATATGCCAAAAGAGATTAATAAAAATCTAAATTGTACATAGTGAGATAATAATTACGATATTGTAAAATTTTATTTGTAAAATCAACCACTAAATCTCTCAATAAGAGATTAGTATTTATTTTTATTTATATAAGTATTAAAAAAAAAGTATCTTTCGGGATCGTGTCAGAGTGGCCATTTGATTTAAAAAAAAAGTTTTTCGCTTGTACGTTCATCTATTTGGCTGAAAAAAAAAAAATAAAACTATTAAAGATCATTTGTACTACATTAACATATTTTAAGATATTTTACCATGTAATTTATAAAACCGAACTTATTTTCACATTTCTTTATTTTTACAAAATAATTTTCGAAAGAATGTTAATATATGTACATACATATATCAACATTTTATTATAACGTCATCATGTATGACGAACGGCATAGATAATTCAAGTGCTGTAATGATTAACTGGTGATAGTTACGATAGTTACTGGTGACTAGCGATAAATCGCTACTGTTAAAGAAACATATGTATAATAAGAAATGCTCTTTCAATATAATTAACTTTCAACGTAATAAAAAGATCATCAATTTGCATATATGGCTTGGGTTATAGCTTTAGTGTTTCTTATTGTATTTGAAAGGAAAATAGCGCCATAAATTGTTTAAATTCATTTTAAATAAACTTACGATAAATAACTATTTATGAAAATAAATATTTCGACCCAAATACATCTACATTGTTAATTACTTATTATTCCACGAGTTATATTGTGTGAGATAAATTGTGCATAAATAATATTCGCTCGCATGACATTTCATATTGAAACATATCTTTTATCACTTTTTGTATAGAAGTAAGTTCAGCAACTTGTAATAAAGTTTCTTCCTGTTCTCTCTTTCCGGCGAGTTGGGGATAAACACGAATGCTTAAGAACCTAAAAAAATGATCGACCACATCAACAGTCTGCGCAAGCGGCGGGTATAAGGGAGGTTGTATTCCTTTTACTAAAAATGTTGAAAATATCGACATCGATGGTGTTTTATTCGTACAAAATAAAGAAACCAGCCTGATCTGACCTGAAATTTATAAAAAAAATCTAAACATTTATACATGTTTACATTTATCTTAAGCCACGAGTTAAATCAAGTTAAATTTAATTAACTAATCACTAAAAATCATTACAGATTACGTTTACGAAAAAATACCTTGAGTCTAAATAATTATTTGATTTTGGAGTCGGTTCTAGCTACAGTAAACTAGAAAAGGTGTACATGTATTGTTTAAATGCTCCATGCCACAATATTTTGCTCTTGTCCTAGGCGAACTAAATAAAAAGGTAGAGTATTTCGATGTAGTCCCTTGCTCAACTCCGACATATCGATGTCCACATCACTTATATCAATTATTTTATATCCACTATTAAACTTTAAACTACTGGATTTTATATCAAAATTATGTCTGTCGGATCACATTTAACGTTGACAAATACATTTGTACAGTCCATTGTTGTACCACAATTAGGAATTCTGTTCCTGTCTCAAAAATTGCTAAAATAACTCATGCGCAGTGAATTATGGAGGCGGCACAACAATATAAGCAAACTGCAGCGTACCGGACGTCCAGGTCGGTGATGTTTGTGCGCCGGTCATCATGGTTAGTGAATCAGACACACCGCAAAACAGACGTCCCACGTGTCAAATCTACATGCAAAAGATTCGTTAGAAACAACTAAGTATTTACATTATTGTAATTTGGTGTTGATCTCATACTACCTATTAGCGTTGCCCTCGCAGCCGCCGTACTCGTATGCGACGCAATCCTGACGGAGCGGGTTGTAGGTCCACTTGACTTGGAAGTCGGAGCAAGGCCCGGGGTCGGTCAGGAAAGAGCAAGGATCTGTGCGAGACGTCATTTGAGCTCAGAACAGGTTACACGGGCGACTGTTATAAGATCTGTATGGTCTATAACAAAGAAGCTATTGAAAAGAAAACGTTTTAGAATCCTAAGAATCTATTTCGACCATTTTACGTGTGACGCCTGCACTACGATTGCGTTGAATGCCTTAAAGCGGATCAAAATTGAATAAAGTATTCGAAAGATGTAGTAATGAAAAAATATTGAAATATCCGGTTTTTTACATACAAAGATTTTTGCAAAGTAGGAGCTCAAAACGTAATATAATCTATATGTTAGAGCTCGGAAAACTTGAAAAAGCGATATAATCGATGTTTTGAGCGTGATGAGTTCAATAAATTACTGCTCCTTTCATTTTAACTCGATGGAGATCAAAGGTAATAAGAAGTTTTAAGAATGACCTGATTTCATAGACAATATTTATAATTCAAATAGATCTCAAAACACATGGATAATAACATATAGGAAAGTTGGGCCACAGGGTCGACCATTATACAAATTTTTATACAAAATTAATATTTTCTTATTTTAAATTTTTTGGGGTTAACTAATACACAAATAATAGATATTTATGCATATAGATTTTGTCTGTTTTTTGAAAATCAATAATTTCTTATTATAAGTATTGTTTTTTTTTTGTTTTAATAGAGATATATTAAAATGACGAAAATCGTTTTTGTATATTTGGGGTCGTTGCTAAGGAATTTAAACATTCCAACCTGCCATAATAATACTAATTCTACTACCTTTAACTTGACACAAAAATTTTTGATATATTGTTTAAAAAATTTTCAGATTCGCACAAGCAGAATTAACCAATGATTTGATTAATAATTGAAATAGAATTTGCAGCCACCAAATTGCCTTTAGATAATCGCGAACAGTCAGTGTAATTGTCGCTTTAAATATATAATCTATTAGTTTGTAAGCCACGAATAAAAGATAAGGTACAATTTTGTTAAAAACTCTTACCTTGGCATAAAACTGCAGATAGTAATGTTGATGCCAATGCAATGCAAATGATTAACTTGAACATTTTGCTTGAAAAGTCGTCGCAGTATTAAACAATTTCGAATGCATCTACCTTTTTTATACCAAACACAAACACAGCTGATATAATATCAAAAGGACAAATGAATATCAATATTTCATGTATACTTAATATTGAGGGTACGTAGAATCGTACTATTATATTTTTTATGCTCTCCTTTGTCTACCTCTATATGTTAAAATCCTTATTGAAAGGAGCCAGAGATGAGTGTCCTCTTCTCGTTTATTACTATCGTTTATTATTAATACCTTTGGTGATGCAAAAGCATCACCAAAGGTATGAGAGGTATGAGAGGGCCCTGACCAAGGTATGGATG
This sequence comes from Eumeta japonica, assembly GCA_005406025.1. Taxonomy (NCBI): domain Eukaryota; kingdom Metazoa; phylum Arthropoda; class Insecta; order Lepidoptera; family Psychidae; genus Eumeta; species Eumeta japonica. The sequence continues at coordinate 86,679 of BGZK01000631.1, read as the reverse complement.
CACGTCCATCGCAATGACGATGCGCTGAGGCAATGACCAGTTATAACGTCGACCTAGAACTCACCGAGCCAGACATCCAATAGTATGAAGTGTCAAAGAGGCCGTAGTCAAAAGTGCATCAAGAAATATAGTTACATAACTCGGACATACTCCGTACACGTGTGTTATATTCTTATTAAATTCAGAGGAAAAATTTGTTATAATATTCCTGTTAATTTTGAGTTCAAAATATTGCATGCATTTTTAGCTCGAAAAGAAGGAGAGTAACAAATCTTTTCTAAATATCATGAATCTGCATCTCAGTTAACGAGATTTAAGATGCCTAGGTCAAATTCAATATATTTAGATTTAATTATATCAAAAAATATTTAATTATCCCAAAAGATATTTTATGATTGAAGTGACACAATATATTTGATAAAGCCAACTTGGCTCCAACGCAAAAATAAACCTGTGAAATACCACAATCTCACAGAATGCAGACGTGAAGCATGTTGGATTTGGTCCGGTGAGCGAGAGTTCCGATTTTCTATTCCGGTGAAGGAATGGGACATCTGCCAATCAGATATTATTTTCCTTCCTAAAAGTTTCGGCAGCCCATTCTTCTCTCCATCATACATTCTATTCCTTTCTAAGAAGTCGGCTCTGGACTGATGACTCATTTGGTATTTCGAGTGTCCATGGGCGGTGGTGATCAACTATTTTCTGATGGCTCGCGTGATATACTATAAAAAAGTTGGAAATGGCTAGGTGTTCAAAAAATATATGTTATTAACGTTTACATTCATTTGCAATTGCTGGAAAGTTATATTTACTAAGCACTTTTTAAAAGCCTTAAAGGCAATTATATCGAAAGTTATTCGACTATTTATTTTTATTATTGTAAAAATAAGGTCTCTTGATACCAAGAGACATATATAAATAACAGAAAATTTGTATTTTTGTAACAGGTACGAGGACTGTCAGCTCGAATTTATTAATAAAATTAATTGAATTCGTGTGCACTACGAACTGATTCCCGTCAGTTTTTTCCAAGTTAAGTAATAACTCTTAATTGATTCGTTAAGAAATCACTTATTAATTGTAACAGAATGACAAAAGCAGAACTCGCTACAAATTTGGGAAAATAATTCGAAAATACACTATTTTGAGGATTGTTAAACCAAGAGAAAGAATTAAACTATTTTGATCTCGGCATTATATCATAACATATTGTTTTTTTTTTAAATGAATTCTAGTAATTTACTCGTTATTAGAAACAAAAGGTATCTATTGGCATAGTCGTTCCAAAGTAATAAAATAAAATTGAAATGTTCTTCTTAAGATTTATTGAAATTTATTTAAGACAGCGCACGCACATAGGCACAGAGACACACACACATACACTCTAAGGAATTAATTCTGTATCCACGCGGTAGCAGCCGCGGATGAAACCTAGTTAAAATAGTTATCTATATACTATTAGTACTTATGATTTGTTTTTATATATTGACCCGGTCCGTGACACTTACAAAATCATTCCTCAAGAACCATTATTTTATGTTAAAATCGCACTTGTCCTTTTGCATGAGTTCCAGACAAAAACAATTTGTCGACCTTGTTTACTATTCACAACTGGCGGTATTCATTGAAATTCGAATTCATTTTCCCACATATGTGAGAAAATGACGGGGCGAGAACATTATTCAAAGGACATATATATTCATTATGAATTATTTATTTATAAGTTAGAGCATAGCATGATGGAAACGGCTCAAATGAGTACGTGGAAATCGGCTTATTTGAATACAGCTTATAAAAAAATATTTAGTTTAATTCTTAAGTGTAATGCGTCAAACTTTTTCACTGGGTGGCGTTGATAGTTGGGTGAAAAATATAAATAACCCACAATTTTGAATATATAAATAAATAAAATACTTAAAAAGCCTTTTATTTCCTACTTATTACTTCAACATTTTTCAAAACTGCTCAGCTAATGTAATAATGCACTTTACTAGTTTTCCTTTGATTACTAATTACTAATTTGATTATGTTAATACACTTCACTAGTTTATTTCCTGTAACAACTTTACTTATTCACTATTAACTAATTTAAAATATTAATTTGGTTACTTCTTAGTAATACCTGCAGGAACCCCAAGGTGAGTGTAGGCCTCTTCCAAAGATGTCAATTTATCACCATCCTGTGCGATCTCTTACCACTCTTCGGACCGGCTGTCCTTTTCATTTCATCTTCCCAACGTGTCCATGGTCTTCTTCTGTTCCTCTTACCTGGAGGGCCTTTCTGAAATGTTAAAAAAATAATATGAATACATACTTACATTTAAACTTCAGAACTCAGCTGGTATTATATCATGTATATAATAACTCAAGTGGGGTCTGATGTATTTACCGGTGACGACGTACAAATACGGACAGACACACGGGTAGATCGCGATTGATGACCCGAAAGTAAGGCTAGGCTCTACACTCCAGTCACTCCAAATGCAGACTAGAACCCACTCTCCCTATAATTATGCTCCCTTCAGTGTATCGATACTTGTCCCTATCAGTAATTGCGATTGGTTGAAGATTGAGCAATGCGATGATGATGATGAAGTATCCCCAACTTCGAATGTGTTAATGATAATATTAATAATAACAATTACTGAACTGTTATTTGCATTTAAATATATTACAAAATAAAAACAACTGTTTTCTCATACTTGCAATTATTAGTAAAATAGCATAAGTAGAATACAATTACTTTTATTATGAGAAAAGCTAAATTTGGTTTTCCAAAGCATTTAATGTTATTCTAATAAGGCTTTAAAAAAGGGAATTTGTTATTTTAATTTTATAATATTTTGAAATCTAATACTTTCAGATTATTTGATGGTAATAAGAGGTTTCAATAACTTGCATCTGAATATAGCTAAATTGCCGAAAATTTGTGACATTTATTACGTGCTCAATTACTTTCGTCTAAAAATTGCTTTATTTTGAGGTTTGAAACTCTAGCAAAATTTAAATTTATGTATGTTACGCAAGCAAGAACTATACTGCCAAATAGAGCGTCTAATTTTCTTAAATGTAAAAAATTAGAAATAACGAATATCATGTAAAGTTTTTAGGTGACAGAAGTTCAAATTTAGAGGAAAACAGCACACGTGCAACCAGGAACGGACTACGTTTTTTCCTGTTGGTGTCAATGGATGTGAGCGTGATTCAGCGTCTAACAGCCAGGAAAAAATTTGCGAAAATGGTCACGGACCATAGCCGTCGGGAAAGAGAACATTATTAATATTTCTTATTGTATTATCTTTGGTGGATAGTAATGATGGGTCCCTAATAAATTATTGTTTGCATGTTTGCAGTTCATTCTTGTGAATGAATACTGCTTGCAAAAACTGGCTCTAAACTTTGAAATAAAATTTATTGCCCAAGCTATTAATTAAATAAGTGAAATGTTTGTTAAATGCCTCCTGTACGCTGACTATGGTACCAAGTAGACCATACGCCGTCGCCTCGCGAGCTCAAAGGGGATGGTAACTAAAATGCAAAATAGCAAGCACGTTTGGGTACCTATAGTTTCTACACGTATGTAGGCTAGCAAAATTTGGGTATGGTAGGAAAAAAATGAAAGTAAAATCGATTCGGTGTGGATGCGATCCTTGCATAACCTCAGCGATTTGTGGAATATGCTGAAAATATGTGTGTAGGAACATTGTTGTCATAGAGCGATGTGGTTAGAAAAAGGATGTAGAGACTAGAACAGAAAAGTATATTAGGTGGTTTGGCCAACTGAAAATGATAAAAGACTACATTGACAAAGCTGCCGCATATGTAGTGAAATTTGCTAATAAATTATTGATAGGCGTTGTCCGCCGGAACATCTTCTTGAATGTTGAAATATCTACTTTAGGAGAAGTTCTTCCACTGACGGCAGAGGACACAGCCGTACTCCGTAATTCGCTATTCTCGTGTTCCCATCTAGAACTGGGAAGAGGCGGTAAATTTGTCCAAGACACCATTTCAATGGGATAATTATTTTCGGTTAAGAATTTCATTATTTCAATTTTTATTGATGCAGTATTGATTTCCCATTTTTCCCTTTCTTATTATTCCTATTAATGGTCTCTGTATCACATTTTCTTGATTAATTTGTTCGAGATGCTCGTACCTTTTCTGGTTATTTCGTCTTACAACTTTCTAGAACCGGTGATGGTAGCGCAAATAGAGGTCTTCTTATGAGAAAGAGTCTTGCGGATACGGAAAGATAATCGTCAGAAGTGAACGACAAACGACACAACGGAAGTCTATTAAGAATGGCTTCTATTTGAATAAGTAGATTAGATATCTCTCCGAAGTGAGGTAACTTCCTATTGCCAATGACACGTTTTAAATAGTTTTTGTTAGATTTTAATCTGGCTTCCAAGATGTCGCCGAAGCGAGGAGTGCAAAATAGGCATAAACATGAATTTTAAACCTTGTTGGCTAGCAAAATCAAATTGTGAATCGTTAATTTGTTTTATAGAACTTTCTTATTACTCAATATTTCTGATGCTATTCTTCGGCGAGATATAAAATTTTTCAACGTCATAAATAACGTTTCTTTCATTATGGTGTATATATCGTCAGTATCTGACTGGTTAGTTACAAGGGTTCACTAATATGATTAGCTACGAATGTTTTCAAGTTACTCGGATATTTTGTAATACAATTTATTTATACGCAATAGTCATACCTATTCCGATACGTATCAAAGGAATTCTATTACTATTTTACAAAGTTTAGCTGCAAGTAGAATTCCACATAACTTAATATGAGGTAAAGTTGTATTTAAGAGGTACTACTTTTGATTTTGTGGGTATGATTTATAGGTCTCATATAGATGCATGCACTGTCGGCGATTCATGATAAATCGTTAAATGAAAGCAGATCGAATGCATAAACTTAGATGACCCATTTAAAACTAATTTGGGTATTTGCAACTTCATAATAAATATTAAATTATCTAAAGATTTGTGCCTATCATCTTTTGTTTCTCGAGGAACAGCTTGCTCTCAATTTACCTTTTGTTGCCATTGTTTTTGCAGTCATTTTTGACTGAAATATGAATGGGCTTAAAATACTTTAAGGATCGAACAATTTTAAAAGCATTGCACATAATAAATCTCCAATGATCTTGAACATATGAAAGTTACTACATAGGAAAAGAAAAAAGCTAAGTAGAGAGAAAGAATCCACCCCAGACCGCGAGTGCTTGTCGGCTGTCGAATGGTTAAGTGGTCATTTGTATTAATATTTTAAAACATGATAGAATAATTGTTTTTATATTTTCTTGGGTTGAAACAACTAGATAGTGATATGTTTGAAATTGGTTTTTTTATTAGGTCCCGTAGTCAAGTCATCAAAATAAAATTAATTATGAATCTTAATTTAATGAGCTTGACATCTTGTTCTTCCCCTTACTGCCATACACATCCAGTACATAAATATCTGGCGTCTGCTGTCATATCTTAGGGTATTTACTTTTAAAGCCTTTATGGTTTCTGATTCGTTTCCTCTCCACAAAATGACTTGTAAATTTCGATCACCTTCATCTATTAACAAATGTCGATACATTTTTTCATTGTCTGCAGTCTCACACTAATTAAAATTGAGATAAGCGAATCTTGTAAGGTCGGATCCACAATTCAAATATCACTTAGTTTATAACCAGATAAAAAGAAGCTGAGTCGTCAAATACTACTTAGAGCCGTTGGACTCTCTCTCTTGTTTGAGAACTGCACGATGATACCAATAATAGGATGTATTTTAAAAAAATTGAATACTATGAAATGACCTAGTTCAGCATATTATTTTAATAAATAATTTCGTTTGTATTGTTTTTCTATACAGAAAACAAAAATGTTTTTCATCTAATATATATATATCTCCTAGACAATCAAGACTGTTTTTAAGGGCAGTTTAGCATAAAATTTACCGTATTGACTTTTTTTTTTGTTTTATCAAGTGTATCATTTTTTTATAATTATTTTAAGACGGTTTTAACATATTACGTATTTTTTTATTTTTAAATGACATTTTATGTATTACGTTTTTGCTGACGTAGCTTGAGAGTTTATCGGGTAGGATATGATCTAGCCAAGTTTTGTATTTCTTAACTTTGGATTTTTAGTACACAATACATGTTATTCATTTCCTAAAATAGTCCCAAAATAAGTCAACATCTATAAGTACATCTATTTTTTCAGGTTCCTAAAATGTAGGATAAGCCAAAGGAATGTCTTTAGCTATTTTTAGAATGTTTGTATTGATATAAATATTTAGTAAGTGACCTGTTAAATCCTTTAGGACGAAACATGATAACAGGGTTTTGTATCCGCTGTTTAATTACTTTAATAGAATATTGAAGTTTTAGATCACATTGTTGGCAATATCATTTTCGATCCTAATGACTTTTAGTGAATCAATGGGGTTTTATGTTAGTGATAACTTTGTTTTCAGTTATTTTATTTTTAAAGATGTTCGACTTGCACAACCTTAAAGAGCTCATTCTTTAATCGTTTGCTAATCAAACGGAATCGTAATTCAACCATAACAGTCGACAGTATCTTTTTGCCTCAGAAAAAATTATTATTGTTCTGTGACTGCAATATGTTAATTAGTTAAAGAATTCGGACGGTGAAGCAAAGCATTGTGTTTTGCTTGCACTCACGACATGGACCTAAACAACATTAGCTCACAAGATGAGCACGTCTAAGACTGTACGCATAGTTCTAAACTTGTAACTTCCTGCATTTATTCTTCAAGACTTTTGGTTTTAAAAGTCGTGCAATCGTAAATTTTATACCGTTTATTGCACCTTCCATGTTCGTAGTACGTCCTCAGTACCTTAAAACACCGTGCTTTATTTTGTTCAACGGCCGAATATTGAGGAACCAGAATCGGAATCTTCTTACACCAAGACTATTTTCGAAATCAAAAGTGGGACAACGATAGGAATTAAGAGTGAGACAAATTGGCATCGAGACAAGGATTAGGATTAGAATCGAGCACGGGATAGTGATGGCGATCGTGAACAAAGCGTGACCGGTCGGTGCATAAGATGAAAGAATTCGTTCTATGTCCAGGAGCGGAAGCTAGTCTGTCTACGTACTAATGAGCTTAAACACAGTGCCTCTGCTGTAAGTTGGTAGACGAGTCAAGTATTCTGCAAATTCCAGTAGCAGCATTAATTTAAAGATATGATGTTCTGGTATAATTGAATTTTTCATACTCAACCAAATTTCAACTCGATCAGACCTACTTATATCCATCCACTAACTATAAAAGGGCTGATCGTTTTTTTAAAGGCTGAACATATTTTTTGTATCATTAGCTAAAAACACTTTCGATCAATTAATTTTTCAAACAAAAAATACAATACAGAAATTGGTACAGCCATTTAGGAGTTACGATGCCATAGACAGACACACGGATACATGAGCAGATACACACGTCAAGCTTATTACATCCCTCTGTTTGGGTCAGGGGGGTTAATAATAAGATAAGAGATGCTACCCGACAAGTGTTAAGAAAAGAAACATGAAAATTACTAATTCACAACAATAGGATAATTTACATTCATCGATTCTTAAACATTTTGAACGTCTACAAGCTTCAAGAAAGAAACCCTGTTCCGACTGGGTAGGCGCTCAAAATGAGTTCATCGCCGTCTATCAATCAACTGCATGCGGTAATTGTTCCAGTCGGCTGCTTCTACAGTCGTCAGAATGACTCCGGATCGCGAAAATAGGTTCCTATTACGAGCCATTGCAGCAATGGAATAATGCAGAACGTGCTTTTGGCTCCCGTACAAAGGTGACGAGATAGACCATGGAATAATCTCCAGGTGCTGGGTAGCCGTGAGGATTTCTATCGTGTAAAAGAAAAGTCGCATTTATTTATCGGAAAAGCGAAACTAGTAACCATTATATGTTTTTCCATTAGCGTTTTTGCTTTGAAAAATATTACATGTATCAATAATAAGTTACAACTTTCTTAGAAAGTGTATTCATTTAATTTTCTATATAAAACAGACGAACATCGTTCAATATATATATATCTATATATGTATGTATATATCATTACAAAATTATAATATCAACTCAAACTTTATTTAAATAACGATATTGCAAATTTCAAGATTTTGTGCTTATGCAATTTTTGTTTTTTGTGGCCAAAAAGGGATTATGTACTTTACTTATTTCTTAAAAAAAATAAATTTCCCTTTATAGGCATCTTTGTAGGCTTGAGATAAATGATTTCTTGTTAATCAAATGTAAAAGCAAATCAAACCTAAATACAACTTTTGGTACCAAATCCGAATCCTAGAATTAATGATGAAGTCTTCCAAGAAGTAACTTTTACCTTACCAAATATTTAAATTAAAGGAAGCCTGTTTTTTTTTCTTATATTATATTACAAGGTTGTTCAATCGACCCCAAGGTAAGATGAATATTGAATTGCGTCAAATTATTTTCTAATAAGGCTCATTTTGCACCACCAAGTAGCTTGGGATGGTAATCTAATTTAGCTATTGAATTTCGTTACTTAAACGTGCAAATAGTAAAATCTTTCCAATTTTAATAGACCTCTTTACTTTTTAGGCAAGTCCACTGAGAAAGGATTTTATGTTTGCTATGGAAATGTTAATATAATATTTGGAATAACCACGGTTCTTTCAACCAAATCGCCTCGCAAGAACGCTTCGTTTACACATCAAGCTAGATAGCAATAAGAATTAACCAAAAGTTAATAAATTTGCAGGCGTGCGAGCAGTTCATAACTACGAAATGAAAGGATTGTTCTTACTTTACGTGATTGTTACGGAGCGTACGTAGCAAGTGTGTCTTTTTGAAGCATTTCACTAATATATCATCCAATTTCATATACAAATATCGACACCACAACACTACGCATTCCAGACGCAAAGTTCTTTAATAAATAAAAATAAGTAGCGATTTTATTCTTTATAATTATTATTTTTATTAACAATTCCATACAAAAAAAAAAAATTAAGAACCTGATAAACAATGCATTTGCTCATAGCAATTTTTATACAATAGGAGTTTGAGATTTAAAAAAAATTACGTTGCTTTTAGCGATGAGAAAATAAATTAAACGGGACAATTGAAAAACAAAAATTTGATTCAGTTATTTACGTTTTTTATGTTTCCATGTTTTATTTTTTGATAGAAAATTGAACAATTAAAATTTTTCAATTCTTCCCACTAAGATATTTTAAAGTCTTTAAAGATTAGCTACAAGAAGTAAAAAAATCATGAATTTAGTTTAAAAATTATTAAGAACTAACTAATTAATAAAACAAATAGATAATTGAAAAATTATGCTAATTTTTTTGGTAATGGATTGTTGTTTATTTGTGTATCTAAATCAGTATTTCCCAAAGTGGTCCAGGCGGACCCCCAGGAATCCACGGGAGACTCGACAGGGGTCTACGTTAGGCGTAATAAAAATTGGGGGTCCACAATCGTAAGCATGTGCATGTATGTATGAAAATTAATTTGGTTTCGATAGTGAAGAACTAAAATGTTGACTTGACTTCTCTTATCAATATAGACAGATAATATTTTAAGAAGCTCAGCGACTATTACTTGTAAAAACTTGCATATTCCATATTCCGTACAACGCGTCGAGACTTGTTGTTGCCTCGCCGGCCGCCGTCCTGTTTGTAACGCTTGTTCGTGAACGTGAAAATTAATACGACTTGTGGTGTATGTGCTTGCAATCTTACATGAACTTGTTTGATTCTTCACCAATATAAATACAAATGTCAAGTACAATCATTATTCATTTGTTTCTGGAAGTTCATTAAGAAAAGTGAATCGATATTAGTGTTGGCCAGTGACTGAGTTTGTTCAACCTTTTTTTTCGAAAACTGTTAATTCGTCGTTAAAACTCAGCCACAACGCTAGTTTCCATAGATAGATCTAATCTTCACTTTTTTTTTCGAGATTTAGAAATTGGTAGTGATGTAGTTGTAGAGGGTCCCCGGATCCAACAAAATTTTGAAAGTGGTCTATGAAACAAAAGAGTTTGGGAACCTCTGATCTAAATAGTATCGATTTTTTTTTGATACTTAATATTCATATTTAGTTCGTAATAATAATATTTTTGTACGAGTATAAGATTCGGTCGACGAGCGCTTGGACTAAGCAGCGCGAATTTCGCCTTCTTTTCGCCACTAAATGAAAGTTATAAATACCGTTTATCATATTCAAATATGTAAAACGGATTTTTATTAATTTTTAAAAATTAATTCCAGATTTTGAATGCCTCGATCAGTTTTTGAAATATTTGCAAAACTTTTAACCACCATATTTCCTTTTAAGCTAAATTATTTATAAGTTTTTTAATTATTTTACCAAATATTGACCACTGTAACAATCCTTTTAGATATATTTACTAACTAAGTTATAACTCGATCACAAATTAGTCACTTCTAACCTGAATGTAAACCAATATGCGTCTAAATCGTCCTATAGATGGCCTATTAGATAGGACCGTCAGTTTATTAGAAGAAAAAAAACTGTCATTTTTAAAGGTAAAAAATAAGAATTGTCAAAAAGTATTGAACTCAATTATACGAAGCAATTTTCTAAGTAAGCTTGAAAATGATAGTTAAATTCAGGATCGCAAATCGATCATTGTGGTCGAACATTTTAAGAGCGCTTCACATCACCTCTCGTCTGCCATCCGACGTGCTGTTCGTGCATCGTGACACTCCAGAAAACAATGCTGACACTCCGTTCTTCTTCTGCCAGGAAAACATGGATCGGGCCTGCGCCCTGATAAACTTGTACCCGGAAGGGCACTCTCGCGGAGCTTTGATTGCTTTGCTAGATCTGGCGCAACGGCAATGCGGCTGGTTGCCGCTTTCGGCCATGCACTACGTAGCCGATATGCTCAGACTCCCGCGTATGAGGGTATACGAGGTGGCCACTTTCTACACCATGTTCATAAGACAGCCGGCCGGCCAGAACATCGTCAACGTATGCATGACCACCCCATGCTGGTTACGTGGCTCGGAGTGCATCATGGAAGCTGTGAAGGACGCGACGAAAGCTGAAGTCGGAGGAATAAGCCCGTGCGGAAGATTCTCGGTCTTCGAGGTCGAATGCCTCGGCGCTTGCGTTAATGCCCCGATGATTCAAATCAATGATGATTTCTATGAAGATTTGACGGTCGAAGACGTCTGTCGCATAATTGCTGACATAAAGGAGTGCAAGAAGCCAAATGCTGGCCCACAAAGTGGAAGATTTGCAAGCGAACCGATTTGCGGACTGACGTCATTGTGTACGCCGCCCCTCCCCCCCGGCCATAGTATTCAGGACTGCTTACGATAATTGAGTGTTTATTTTCTTAATTAATATCATGAATATATGTGTTTTATATAAGAAAATAACAAATAATATTTTTAATAATAATTTATTTATTTCTCTGCATTTATCGGGCCACATGTTCCTAAAAGTACATTACACAATTATATGGCTGTCCTGGGATTATGAGAGACTGTGACTAAGTTGGGTACAGAGTACCTGTATTACCCATAGGTCGCCATGGGCTCACCCCGCATTCTGCTTACTTAAGAAATGTAATGAGAAGATTAACGATCCAGAGTTGTATTTTTGATAAGCATTGGCACCTAGAAATGCTAGTCTTACGACAATTGAGTTATTTCAGATGCGTAAATTCATATTTGAGAAACGATTATTAATATTTTACAGTAGTAATATTGAAAAGCATTCATATATATATATATAAAATTCTCACAAATTATGGATAATAATTGTCCGTTTAAAAAATTACTGTAAATATTATTTTTATTTCCTTTTTATCACAAAACTTCTTCATAAACAATATTTTACGTTTTCTAACAAGAGTCTTAGGACAAACAACTGTTTGACTAAGAGGACATGTCAACCTTTTCGAACTTTTAAAAATCAACCTTTTAAAGACATCGTCATCATTCTATATGTGTACAAATTCCGAGTTAGTTTACAAGTAGCCACTTAAACATCTAAGGTATAAAGTTTACAAAAGCTTCGACACTTTCGATTAGTAACAGAACATTTGGGTCGATATCAAATAGTATAGCATTAAGATTCTGATTAGATGCGTTTAACGCTTTGAACAATGCAATGAAAATAAAAAGATAGTCACTTTCATATCTAATATTGTATAAATTTATAAGCTATTGTAATATTAATTAAAGTTCCCCATGGAAACATGTTTCATCGACACAGTTTTAAAGGGTTCAATACCCCCGACTCGAAACCATTGTACGCGGCGCAGCATTGTCGTGTGCGCCGTTCAATCAGTACCAGCCACTTGAGTGATTGATTTTTAAAAGTCGGTGCCCACGCCGAGCTGGTACCGTCGCCTATATCCGCCCTCTCGCCGTAGCCCCGATCTCGACCTCCAGGGCCTCGGCGTCGCGGACGCGGCCCCTCTGCATGCGCGGGCGCTTTGTTGTGGCGCTTTGTACATTAATCTTCATAAATTAAATTTTGATTAAACCTTTAGGCTGGCTGTCTTAAGGGCGCGGTACCTTTTCGCCACGCGTACTGAACGAGGTTGGGCGCGGTGGGTGTTTAATCGAGGCCGTAAAACGGTGTTGATTAAATCTGAAATAATTTCTTGGGTAACGAGTATAAAATATATGATTATATTTTAGCATCAACAAAATTTACAGCGTTACACATTGCTTTATATATCAGTTTTCGATTAACAGTCGGCGCATTAGAAAAATAAAATGATGTATATGTATGAATAGGTAGACCCGTACCGAGAAATCTTAAAAAAATTGTACTTATATTATTTTCTGGAAATTTTGTAATAGTTATTACTTTTCTTCTTTTTGATATATTACATTTAAAATCTCGGACACGAATCTATATACGATTATTTCGCATGTGATAGCTGTGGTGTTTTCAGGGTTCTGCAACCAAAATGGTAAAAACGAAACCCTAATAATTTCGATATGTCCGACCGTCCGTCCGTATGTAACAGGCAGTTTGCTCTAAGACTATAAAATATATATTGGCGAAATTTGGAAAATAAATGTCTTTTATAAGCCGCTATTTAATTTTGTAGTTAAATAACAACAAAAAATACTTCTAGAGGGGCCACTCCATACATGTAACAGAAAATGAATAAAATTTTTGTGAGCAAACGTGTAACACATACTATACGAGTAACCGAAATTTTAAAAAAGTTGTAACCCCTTTTTTTTCCTTTTTTAATCATTTGGCTGTTTAAATTATTCACAACTAATAGGTAATAACAACAAAAAATAGCGCTTGCTGATAACTTTCTTTTAGTATAGATACCAAAATATCTCCACGAAGCGAAAAAATTTTTAGACCTTTCACTTGACAATTATCGAACTTGAGATGCAAATGAGAGCTTAGAAACATTCACTAGTTAACAATAGCTTCATTTAATGAAAAATGCACGAAAGATTTTTTATCGGCGGAATTTTTTTTTCGAGTATCTAGAAGAACAATATAAGATATTTTTTTATAATTAGCGCCTAGTTTTAAGGTAGCGTAACAGCCCCGTGCTTGCCACGTGGGACCTCATTTTTAGCATTAAATAAAAGGTATTAACGATGTAGCTCAAACTCCAGGAGTAAACATTTTTTTTTCAGAAATTTCCCAATTTATAAATGTATGAAAATAACATGTAAGGTATTGTTCTTAATCGAAAAGATGGCGAAAAAATATAAAGGTAATAATGACAAAAATATTGAGCTTATGTCTTCAACAAAATGCTAAAGAAAGAATGTCAAAAAATATCCTGAAAAGAGCAAAATTGAACAGCAAAGTAATTACGATCATTTATTTCTCTAGCGTATAAACTTACGATATTTATTAATTCACATACAATTCACGTGCACCTATCCTTTGGTGGCCATAGATTACAAGCGACAGATTAGCGCTGACTTGGCATTTTATTTTACAATTCGGTATTTGACATGGTCAACAATTAAATAAGAAAATAATTGAATTATGTAGATTTCAAGATGCTGATTTAGAATATCTATGTGAATTTACAAATTAAACACTATAAATATTTTTATTTCTTAAAAATAAATAAGAAATTTTACGTTAGTGGAATAACAAAACTTAAACGGCTCACTAGCCAATCAGAACGCGTGACGTCACGATTCAATAAACAAACAAATTGCACTGTTACTTTTGTACAGTGGTGTTATTTAAATAATAATTTTGCGTTGATTTTATTAGTTATACAGTCAAAATGAAAGTGGAGAAAGACTTTATAAAAGCTGATAGTGCTAATCTGCCAAAAGTTGATTCGTTTATGATTGCAAATTTCTTTGCATCAAACCCGGACTTCTGTTCTGCAGAATTTAGAAACGTGAAAACTTCAGTGTAAGTATAAAAAACGGAATCTATCCAATATATATATATATATATATATCCATAATGTTCTAATTCAATCGATGTCCTTAGCCTTAACATTTTGATATTTTTTGTCGTTATTTACTTTGTAGGTTATGTATGTCAAAAATGTATTTCGGGTTTTAATGCGGTAGGTAATAATTTATAATTAACCGACGTAGCTTTAGAATGCCAAAAATGTCTATCAAAATATAACTACTAATACCATAGACTAATACATTGATGCGTAACATGGTCTGCTGACCATTTACATTTTTTTTTCATAATTATTTCATTGAAATATTCCTATTTACAGATCATCAAGACAGTCATATGGTGATGATGCTATTGGTTATGTTCAATTAAAATGTGACCACACTCTGTGCACAGTGAAATGCAGAATGTGCCCTGAGCATAAAGTTCGTCAGACATCATATTCTGTCAGCATGGTTATAGATGAAAAAGAAGGTGTAGTTTACCTCACAAGTAATTTTATTTTAAAGTTATTTGGTATTTATCACAATAATACTAGTATTTGACGACTAAATAAATGAATAATACTCACATCAAAATGGTCCTCGTAAAAATAAATTGAAGATTTAGGTGATACAGTGGACGGATCGCGTCGTGCCAATTGCAGCCACTTTTTACAAGTGGCCCCGATTGTGGCACATGAATAAATAATTTATTGGGATTTTTTATTGTTGTACTTGTACAGCAAGGAACTGTGCAAACTTTGTATGACGACGAAGCCATTTCTTCGAGATTTCAAGAAAAACAGTTTTCACACTCACGGATCATTCACTTCACTCACTGTTTATTGAATCGTGACGTCACGGCCTAATTTGTCACGTTTCTTGACGTGAACGCTGTTTTGGCGGGAATTTTGAATCGTATTATTTAAAATGACTGTTTTTGTTATAAATTAACTTTAAAAACGAAATAGACAATTATCAAACGTATCTTTGGTGTCCTAAGAATACAATAAAATACTTTTTAAAAAATTGTCAAATACCCAATTGTGTTTGTATTCAACGTACAATTTTTTATATAAAGTGGAATTTTAAAAAAGACAGTATCGACGTCATTTCTGCGTAGTAATTTGAAACGGAACTATGAGTTGTTTTATAATAACTGCACCACAAATTGTAGAACTGTTTACTATAGTCTTATTTCCAAAACTCAAAGGTCGAATGACGTGATTTTTTTACGAAGGAGCAGTTTTTAGTGTTGCAGATACTAGTCATACTATTATATTATATTAAAGATAGTTTTGACCCATTGTATTTTTATCTTGTAAAGCCATGTTTTAAGAATATTAGGGCATGCAGAGGACTTCCAAACTTGCATATGCATGTCAAAGGAATTGAATCGAAAGTAGAACCGCGACCGGGATTGGGAAATTAAGATCAATATAGATTTTTGCATAAATTATCAGGTGATACAAAAGTTCAAAGAAATATTTTATGCTTACATGGGAGTCATAAAAGTATTTTGGGGTTCCTTGGATATTATTAAGGACCCTTTCAGTTCATTTGATTACAATAAAATTTAGTATGAAGGTAGTTGGAAATCAGTTGAAGGATATACAATACATTTTTTTGGATTCCATGAAATTTACTAGAATCCCTTTTAATTTTACCGATTTCAATAAAATTTAGTAGTCGTGAATGAAACCCGATAAAAGGATATACAATATATATTTTAGGGTTCCGTAAATGTAACTAATTACACTTAGAATTTTATCAATTATAATAAAATGTAATGTTGTCATCGCAAGAATATATGATACATTTTTATGGTCCCTTGAATGTAACTAAAAACTCATTCAGTTTACTGATTACAAAAAAATATATGTTATTGAGATAGTAGAAAATAAATGAAAGAACTTACAATACATTTTTATGGTTCCGTGGGAATAATAGGAACATTTTTGGTTTTACCAATTTCCCTAAAATTTAACAAGGACACAGTCGAAACTTAAAGGAAGGGTATTCAATACGTTTTTAGGGTCTCATGAATACAACTAAAACACCCTTTTAATTTTATCTATTTCAATAAAATCAAGTATGGGGATGATCAGAAGTAAAAAGAAGAAAATACGATACACTTCTTAAAGTTCCGTGAGAATAACTAAGAACCGATTTCGTTTATCGATTTCAATAAAATTGCCTTGGAGATATTTGAAAATTAATAAAAGGATAAATGATATATTTTAAAGGATTTCGTGAAATTACTTAACGACCCATTTACTTTTATAGATTATAATCAATTTTGGCATAAAGTTAGCCGATAACTAATGAAAGGATATAAAATACGTTGTAAGGGATTCGGGAAAATTACGAAGAGCTCAAAGAGTCTTATTTATTTAAATAACAATTTAGCATGTAAATTACTTGAAACTAGTTTTTTAACTAGTTTCAACTCTATTAGAATATGTAAATAAAATATTTATCCCTTATGTTTATACGGGATACATATTTTAGAGTTTCATGACAACCCCTAAGAAATTTTATAGTTTTATCAATTTTGTTGATACTTACACAAGTTGTCCTTATGGTTCGGTGGTTGTGTTACTTTATTATATTTTCATGACTAAATAACTAACCTGATTTATGTTACTCTGCATAGAGATATAGCTTGCATTCTGAATATGGACATGTATTGCTTTCTATTATAGGAAATAATATCAGAAAATGGATATCAGAAGAAAAAAACTAAAAATAAACCCACGCTAACACAATAATCGGAATAAACGAAATAAGAAAAGTCAACGTGGGCAAGCCGCGACAGAAAACTAAAAATCAATTGTAAAATAAATTCAATAAAGTATTTAATTTTATTTTTGTATTTATTTGGATGTATCAGTACGGTACGTACGTATGTAACTGTTGGCAGTTTTTTTCATATTCACGAACATTTTTTTTTAATTACTTTTAAATTTAAGTTTGCTTTAAACCGAATGGTATAAATGTCGTTAAAACCTGAAATGAATTCAATGAATTATCTTTCATTCAAAAAAAAAAAAAAATAATAAAGGTAATGGTTGGGATAAACCTAACACGTCGATTGTTTATATATTTATAAAAAAAAATATTTTTTTGAAACTGTCTTGTCAATAAGGTCTTCATTTGAACTTTGAATATGCAATATGTATGAAGTAAGAACTATTTCGTCTAACAAATTATTTTGAGAACAATTGTGAAGAACACTGCATGCTACTTGTTCCTCTTAATATATTATAATAAACATTTGATATATAAATCAGATATTAGGAATAAGGTTAAGCCAAACAAGTCAATTTCATAGTATTTTATTGAAGTGAACACCTCCTTAGGCTGGTTGGGTTGGGTGTAATTTAAAATCATTTGTGACCGTCACAGTCACATAACGTGTTAATGCTAACGCTATATCGGTACCTATGAATATAACATGTTGTGCCGCGTCAGCATTGAATGTATAGATATGATAATACAAAGTCTGCAATAAAAAGTGTATATAAAATATATTAATATTTTCATATAGAAATTTACTTTAAATAACTGAAAGAAAAAAGTCTTTATAGCAACAACATCTAAAAAATAGATGACTCGATTATTTATTTTAAAATGAAAACGTCCTTAGAACGTGTTAGGGAATTTTTGTCTAGATAAAATCTTATGAGCTCGATATAGTGAATTCAGTGTGTGTACACTTATGCATATATATATATATATATATACATATACATCGTATACCGTATGGAATTGGTAATGCGCCTTTCTGTATATTATAATATGCATAATCTCCTTCTTCTTTAGAACAACTTTGCGAAAAAAACCATAGTCAATAGTAGCCGCTTCTGAGAAGAATAGCTCGTAACGTGAACGTGTAATGGTATGAAATACAGTTCTAGCGGTTAGTAATACGCCCAAACCCGCCCACCCCGTTATGCGACAGTCGCACTTAGCGGGCGTGCGGATGGCGCAGCGTGTAGTAATTCGACGATTAACGACCCGGCCCAGGGCTTTAGAGGTTTAGGTATTTTGTTATACAGTATTACGTTTACAATATTGACGTTTTTGAAACTAAGGTCGTGGGTGCTTAATGTTGAAGTGTTTAATAACAATTCCTTTCAAAACTATCGAATGTGCAAACATGATTTATTGTTGGGAAGTTGGTGGTGAGGTGACATCTCTCGGATCTTAATTTCATAGCGAAACCTACCCTGACAGTCAACAACCTACGAGTCCATAAATAATATTGCGTGCTGTTTATCTTTGTAGGCAAGTGACTAGATAAGTTGTTTAAAACTGATTCATCGCATAGTTTGTTCGTGATGTGTCCGGGCGCGGAGCAGGGTTATGAGGCGTGTGGTGTGTGGGCGCAGCGCCTGTGCGCCCTCTGGTAGAACACTTCGTAGGGTTTTCTCTGTATATATTTTTTATTATTTAGAAGCGTATTTACGATTAAATATTTTTGCTATAGTTACTTTTGCATAGTTGATCTAAAAAGTAGGAGGATATCAATATTTGCAAAAAAATGCATGAGCGATTCCACCTTGTATACCTGAATGCACGATATATATACTCTAATACTCCTCGTACTCCTCGTTGAAGGTTATATATTGCATAATACGTATCTATGTACAGTTTTGTCAGAGCTGTTAGCTGTTTTAGGGCTAAATATAGTTAAAAAGAGGACGTGGAACACAAAATGAATTTCATGTTTTACTTTTCATTAGAAGTTAATTTAAAAGAAGATGGTGGAAGAGGCCCGTAAGGAATTTAATTTACAAATTACTAGACATTTAAATTTTGGTGCAATGAGTAATTTAAAAATCTAAAAAAAACACTGTTGTTTCGTGGTTTTAGGATTTCACTTCCGTTGATAGTCCCCAATGACTAACTGTAATTTTTTTCATCATGCTATGATTTGCACGCTAGCTGTGTTTTATAGCAATGATTAATACTTAAATTGTACTAAAAAAGTGCGAATTCCACTCGCGTGGAAAGGGTTCCGTGCGTTGAATATTTTTTTTAAATGTGACTTTAACTTATTTGGGTTAAAATATATATATATATACTACCAAATTGTAGAGGAAAATTGCTGAATATATTGTCTACTGTTGAGTTCTGTCTTATCTTATATTCTTGAATACGGAGACTAAGACTGAGCTATAAAAGGTATTCTGATATTTCTCGTAATCTCACACAAAACAGACGTGAAATAATAGCTCCTACTGTCGTGTTTTGTCAAGTGAGTTGGAGTTCCGGTGGTCCACTTCGCTTCCGTCAGTTCACTCCTTCCTCTACCCAGTCCACTCCTACTCTTATCAGCCCACTCACTTTCTTACAAATATGAACGACAGCTCAATTGATTTGGAATGCAACTTCGATAAAGAGGTAGTTTTTGTTCCGCATATAAAAATTGCTATTATCATAAACAAAAAACAACAAAAGAAAAAGGGGTTTCCATTTTTTACTACTAACTCAAAAACTTTAAGATATAATGAAAATTAATAAAAACAGTTTCTTAATGAATAGAAAATTTCCAATAAAATAGTTCCGAAACTCTATCATTTATAATTTTTATTTAACGCTGAAAATAGGCTTACGTGCGGCCCTTTCAGTGTGAGTGGCCCGCCGATAATGAGAATATATCTTACAAAATATCTTATTTCTTATATTAAACATAAATTTAAAAATGCGAATATATTATAAACTCTAAGTTGATGATATAACTATAGCTACATAATTTAGCTTATATAGCTATAGTTATATCATCAACTTAGTTTTTGTTGCAGGAAATGATGTTTTATAAATCACAAAGAAACTTCAATTCCTATAATAAAAACGAAGTATCCAAGCAACCGATATCAAAGCAATTTTCATCACAATCGTTAGGGCCGTTTGTTTTGTGATATTGTCGTAGTATATGTATATATATATATTCTAATATATGAAGTCTGCTTTTAAATATTTTTTTTGTAAATTTTTGTGATTAATAACTCCTTATGACTTTCTGAAACAGATTCCATCATTTTCAAACTTTATGTCTGTGTGTACGTCGTTTAATATTTAAGAACGACTTGGCCAATCGTGATCAAAATTGGTATACGGTAAGAACGTGTGATAGGTTGTTGTCTGTCTGCCTTTCATAATATTTGCTCTATTATAACTTAAGAACAGTTCAACTCTTGATGAAAACTGATGCAGTCAAAACAAGTGCTTGCGCAAATGATAGGTTACATTTACATATACGAGAATTGTTCGTTTAACACATACCCTCGCATCACATTTACTACAGTCTTGTCTCGATCTTAAATAAACTGAATAACAAAGGTTATTAGAAATTGTCACGGAATTCTAAAGATGTATATTCCATTGACTTCCAACTACAATGATATTAAATTTTATTTAAATCTGAAAAACTATAAGAGGTTTTGGTGTTTTGCACGGAATCCTAAAATCTCGGTCTCTGTTTCGATCTTGGTTCCATTTTTCAATTATGCTATCTTCATTCTATAGCGATAATTTTTCCGTTTTTAAGTAAATGTTTTTAAATTTCTATGTAAACACTTCAAATATTTCCGGAATAAAAAGTACTTAAATGAAGATCCATATGCTCCTTTACTTTCCAGTGAAAATCTCATCGTAATAAGTTCTTCCGTTCCGAAAATACCCCGGAGAAACAAACAGGCAGACAGATAGATCAATTGTTTTAAAATGATTCTTTGGGTGCTTTGTACGTATAAATAACTTGAGGTACCTAAAAAAACAAAGTTGTTTTGAAATCACATATAGACACTTAATTTATTCGTAGTACCTGGATGACTGAGCTTTGCTCGTTATTTTTTTTTCAATCTTACTGCTTTTTTTTCAATGACCATTTAAGCATTTTTAAGGGAACACATTAGTTAAAAAGACATATATTTTATCAATAACATAAGTAAACGATTGATTTTCTTGCTTTAACCTCAAATCAAACACTAATTGACTTAGTGTTGCTTAACAATTCAACCTATTATCAAAGTACCTTTAGTGTTGCTGTATCGGTAAAGCAGTTAATTGCTCCTAATAATAGTTTTTTTCACAAAAAAACAAACTTTTTCTTATAAAAAAAGAAATTTTTTCTCACAAAAGAAGAAACTTAAAAAAAAAACTAAAAATTTGGTTGCCTGTAAAGTCGGTATACGGGCGAAAGTTTTACGTGACAACGACTTTGAATGGTAAAATCATTTTAATGTGAATATTCATTCGTATAGTAGGAAGAAGGATGAAATAATAGTAACAATTTAAAACATTTATTTATACAAAGAATTATATTTAAAACATTAATTTATACAAAGAATCTCGCACTGAATTTCATATTAACAAAATTTTATTTTACCTTTACACATACATACGTATATACAAATATACATACAATAACAATACATTTGCAAGCTATGCACTAATTCTAGTGCTGCGCGCGCAGACCGATCATATTGAGTGGGAGAGACGCAAGGCATTCGGCGGGCCTCTCTCGTTCGGTGACTCATCGTTACGTTACCGAGCGTTACACTTTTCAAAGTGACTCCCAGCCGCAACCTAATTTAAGACGTTGTCACGTCAAAATCTTGAAAATAATCATGTGGAATCGAATCGGGACCTTCTGAATTCGGGAACGCTCGGTTTCCCAAATGTGCTATTATAATCTTGTCGATAGTGGTTAAATTTACTTTCGTATTCTTATTTTAATTTAGTGCCTGAAAACACGAATAAAACGAAGTTTTGGATGCTCAGTCTCGCGAATGTGGGTTCGCGTTCCATTTGGGTTTAAATTAAAATTATATATAGAACTAGCTGACCCGCCCGCTTCGCCGGGTAATTTTTATTATAAATAAAATGGCGAAGAATTTACGGAATTCAAAAAATGTGTAGCCTAGAACCATCTACAAATCATCCCGCATCGAATGGTCCCAGCCCCATGTCTATACGTTTAGTAGTTTTTACGTGATTGGCGAACAAAGACAACCTATTTTCATTATATATGTATAGAAGATAGATTATAAAAGAATAGTCAGGGCGAAACAGTTGATAGCCCATTGGAGATAGGAAGAAAGAGTTGACGAGGACTTATGCCCGAGCACAGAGGCCTCTATGGTAATAAAAAGGATAAAAGGTCGATGTATTACATTGAATATACATATATGAGATTCATAAACAGAGAAATTGAAAAATTGATCAAATAACAATAGTTAACTTCTCCTTATCTTTAATTGAAGTTCCCCGTAACCCTAACACTCACGAAGAGTACCGTCCGTGCTACAATATGTAGATTTATATATTAAAAAATTCTATTTCTGACATGTTGCTGACACTAAAATCAACGATGTTTCTCACTTAAAAATTTGATTGTAGCACTGTCTTTATGTTGTTCCTCTTATTACTCTGTCGATTTTTACAACATAAACTTCAGTGTTTGATTTCTATAACAACAATAATAGCACTAGCAACTAATCTCCATTTGCAAATCGAAGACAGAATTATGTCAAAATTGTTAATTAATGTAAAACGTAAAAAATACGGGACGTACGGCAGCAAATAGGTAGAACTATTTGTAGTTAAATGAGTCTGTTAGCCCAGTCAAAATAGACATACGATATTGTAAAAATTCACGTAGAAATTGCTACGAATGTTCGGAACATTATTTTAAATGAAATGTGGAAAGTTCGCATCGATTCCACATGCGCAAAAAATTTATTCAAGGTTAACAAATGTGGGGTTAAGGTTTACAAATGTGGGTTTTCTGCGTTTTGCAGCTAAATAGTAAGTTTTATCAAAAAAAATTTGGTTGCCTGTAAAGTCGGTATACGGGCGAAAGTTTTACGTGACAACGACTTTGAATGGTAAAATCATTTTAATGTGAATATTCATTCGTATAGTAGGAAGAAGGATGAAATAATAGTAACAATTTAAAACATTTATTTATACAAAGAATTATATTTAAAACATTAATTTATACAAAGAATCTCGCACTGAATTTCATATTAACAAAATTTTATTTTTACCTTTACACATACATACGTATTTATATACAAATATACATACAATAACTTGCAATACATTTGCAAGCTATGCACTAATTCTCTAGTATGCGCGCGGCAGACCGATCATAGTTGAGTGGGAGAGAGGCAAGGCATTCGGCGGGCCTCTCTCTCGTTCGGTGACTCATCGTTACGTTACCGAGCGTTACGCTTTTTCAAAGTGACTCCCAGCCGCAACCTAATTTAAGACGTTGTCACGTCAAAAAAGAGATCAGATAAAAATTGTAGTTCATACAATCAGCTATAAAAATTGCCTCTACACTTTTTCTTCTAAGAGTCATCGTTTCAGAGATATGTCGATTGAAAATGTTGAAAAAGTTGTGTTCCTCATAATATACACGTTTCCACACCACCTGTTGTGTAACAAATCAGAATTAAGTAATCATATGCATTACAGAACTTAATAATATACCTTGTCTTTAAATTTGAAGGCATACGCGATATGAATTTCTAATCACAGACCCATGTCCGTGCTACCAGTTATTTCTACAATAATTTCAATGTAATGAACAGTAGATTTATTGATTACTTAAACTTTTGTAACATTCGTTCCAAGGCCCGATACGAGTTTCGCTCAGGAATGAGTTCGGAAGATTTCGCTCTAAACTTCACTAAATACATTTATTAAAAATAAAAAACATTACATACGTTGCTAGATTTATAAAACAAGCATTTAATATAGTGAAACGGATTCTTAGGTCTACAAATAAAAATATTAAAATAAATTTCTAGTTTATAGAAACGCAGTATAATTCGTTCCCTTAACGAGCTTGTGCCATTGAAAATAATGATCAAAAAAAAATACAGTCTTTTGTTTCAGACGTCTTTAGTTCAACTAACACGTTTTTCTATAAGTATATAAAAAAAATCATTGTAAGAAAGACGAGTTTCGGTTCACGTAAATTATCATGGGCATGTGTCGTTGTTTAAAGGAACGCTTGCCCAATCGTAAACAAATATAAAGGAACATACACAGTACATCTTATGCTATAAGAAATTAGCCTCATCTGGCGGTCCGAAAATATTCAATAGAGTTTTAATATAAATTTATATAAATTTCACTATACGCGGTGAGATAAGAGTATTGCTTTATTTTACTGTTTAGGTTTAATGGTTGATTTGTTTGATTGATTTATTGATATTTATTGGAAGGTGATTTGATGTTATTTGATTATTTTATTAAAATTGATTATTTCAATTCGTAACGTGAATTGGGATACTATTATTTATACATTTATTTTGTAAATTTAAATTAAGTTTCGTGTATCTTTACGTGAATGTTACAAAGGACTATGTGTGCGCCTTTGCGTCAGTGTCTCTAAGGAAAAAAAAGGACAGAAAGCTGCATTTGTCCCTACAAAAATTTGAAGGGAAAACAATACAGCTAGGCGCTGGTAGGATGCGCCGACGCCGAGCCGGGCTCGCGGGGTAGAGAGCAGTCGATTTTGTAACCACAAGAGATGAGGTCGGACCGCACCCCGGAGGCCGCGACCGACGCTGACCTCGGCGCGACCGCGGAGGAATCGAGACGAGCGAGCTGCTAAGCTAAGGAACATTCTGCAGTCCAGCGAAGAGGTCGCGGACGATCCGACAAGGAAGGGAGCATTTGAGTATTTATTCTTATACTGTTTTTCCTGTGTGCAGATTTCTTAATAAATAGTTATCTTTTAGGCTGGCAGTTCATTCGTCTGAATGAGCACTGGATCCCGGGAGCTGTCCCTAAGTTTGAAATAAAGTTTATTATCCGAGATATCAAATTTACTCTTTTGCATTTGATCTATCTCAGTGATGTCACATTTAAAAGTATCGGAGGTAGATGAGCAGGTTTAATACACATCAAAACTGTTCGTCGTGGGTTACAAAGGTCCTCAAACGGGGCTCCATTTGCAAGGAGATCAGGTCAAGCTCCTGGCTCCATTGCTAATTGATCTCCTATCCCTAGAGGTGGTTCTAGGACGAAAAAATAAAATATTTTAATAAAAATCACGCAATAAATAATTTGCTAAAATAAATACGATTTAAACATAAGAATTCTTGCACAACACGATAATAATAGTTATAATTCAAATGCTTAACTATGATATTTTACTGCACACATTTAATTTTATTTTATTTCTTTTTTGTAATTTAATTTTATTATATATTATTTTACTTCACTGTGCATCGTGTAAAATTTGTTATTTGCCTATTGTATTTTAATTTTAAGATTTAATTACTTGGACAAATTTATATATTTGGCATTCTAACACGGAGATGAACGAATCGGAGTGCTCTAGCGCACTTAGAAAGTTTGATCGTAGATTTAGTTGATTTTATTGATTTTATTGATATTTCATGTTACATTGTTTGTTTCATTTGAGACCTGAGTTAATACTAACTGATAGTTTGATGAGCTAGTGTTTTATTTAACTGTCGTATAAATAGTCTCATACTGAACTACTACGTTGATAGCCCTAGTGCTAAAGACGTTCATTCTGAAATTACGACGCTTGAGTAGTATCGAGTATATTACTATATTTTGTACATACATTTTCAATGTGACCGAGATTCTAGAAAACCCAGATAATTATATATTCCTTCCTTATAGTTGACATTGAACACATAAATATTAATTGTTCATATCTTAAGGATTGGAGAGCCCACAGTGCCGATAAACGCTAATTACATAGCTGCACAAAAATGTGCCGCCGAACCCCAAAACTCAACAGAGCTAGACTGCGGTCACTGTAAATACCTAACGGTCGCTTCTGCAGACTGATTTCGATACAACGTACCGAACGAGTGGGGAAACATTCTGACGCTGTAAGCGCAGGAAGAGAGCAAACAGCTTTTGATCGTAGATCGTGAAAGCACGCGAAACGAAACATCAGCCCGTGGAGTTTCGCAACAATCCGATAAAATCTAGGTTCAGATCGTGAACTCTGTGAGAATCGAACTTCTGTTCCCGATTCAAAGCCAGACTGTTCCACGTTTCATGATTTTATTAAATCAATCGACTAGACGATCAAGCGTGCTAAAGCACACATTTATAATCAAACAGTAGATATACATGTAGACTATATAGGATTTCGTTACAATAGTCCCTAATTCTTATTTGAAAAGTGATAAAGCACTTTTTCAGTTAACCTAACATAATTATGAAATCTGCCTTCCATTAAGGCTTTTCTACACGATAAGTTAAACGTGACAACAATACTTTTGGAACCAATAACTTGACCACTAACTGTGGTGTACTGCAAAGTAATGTCCTTAGTCGTACTCTTTTTTTATTTATACTTATAACAGTAGTTATAGTCAGTCGTAGTCAGTAGACTCGACTGAATTAGGGGCGTATTTTTTCATGCGTAGATGACAAAGCAATAATGTTCCATGGTGAAAGCGGTCTGAAATTCTGAAATTGGTTGAAACCAGACTAAATAACGGTACCAAATGGTTACAAATTAACTCACTGGCTTCAAACACAGATAAAACCAATTACATCAGCTTTTCCACTTACGGTTTTATACAACCTGATAACAACTAAGTTGAGTTGTTCGTGCTCCAACCCGTCACACATGTTTACATAAATACAGATTAGATAAATGCAATTACTATAAAATTAAAGAAAAAAAACTCTACTAAATAATTAAAAGTAATTATCGCTAAAGATTTTGGCGATCGGTGACATTGGAAAACCGTGAAAAACACTGATGCAGTTGTTTAAATACGTACACGACATTACTCACAAAGAACTTTTTCAACTTGTGACGGACCTGGCGCGCGCGTATGTAGCGCTTGACGGCCCATTTTTGGTTTTGGTGATCGGCTGACTATTCGCAGGAGCGGCACCTCGCCAACTTAGGTCGTCGGAATAATACCTCTGAACACTAGGTGTCTATAGAGATGCAGAGGTTCCGATATACCGACACGTGTGCTATGTACTATAGCCAACTGTAGACTAGATGCAGTAGCGCAGGACAGTGCAGTACTGCAGTGGTGCAGGCTGAATGTAGGATGCAGTTGAATTATCATGCTATTTTTTTACTATTCTCAGATTTGTCCTTCAGAGAACGTACCAAATAGATGCGTTGAATTAAGACCAATTAAATCGAAGCAACCCGAATTTGAAAATGTGTTCTCGATCGGAATGCGTAGCCTCGGGACAGCTATGCTATTCTCTGACATCGATCCCAGGCCGTACTGTAACAGGCGCCGCTATCTGGCGCCCGTGAACGACTACCACCAGCACTGGGCGGCCCTACCATCGTGAGGGCCGCCGATGTCTGTGTCACGTGATCGACCCTCTGAAGAATTACTGAGGTACTAAAGTGCATACAGCGGCGTCATCTTCGTCACTGCATTACTATCGTAGTGAAGCGATGTTCTTGTCTGTGGCTGTGTAGGCAGGATGATGAGTTTCTTCGTCGGCCTTCAAAGTATCCCAGCGTTTGTTCGTACGTCGACTGCACGTACTATGTTGTCGAGCCCTGGGTAGACGGCTGTGATGATATCTCGCGACCAAGTGTTTCGAGGCAGCGTGGAATCGGCTATGAGGACGAGATCGCTTACACTCGGTAGCGACCCGCGTCCTTGTGGCTCCCGCCGGTGCTGCAAGCCGGGAAGATGCCCTTTCCCAGAATTCGAGTGCACCGCCAGTGTTGTCTGCTATCTAAGTCGGCGTCGGTGAAACTTCCAGGTACTTAAACTCACCCAGATCCTCCAAATAAAAAATGATTTGGAATGAGCTCTTTGTCGCCTTTTATTTGTACAGAGACATGAGTTAGAGGTCTGCTATTTACTGTGTATTCGGCTTCTCACAGTAACGTATGCAGTGTTTTTTCTTATGGATGTTGTTCGTGTAGCGCGTTATATATGGCCGTTTTTGCAGACCTCAGTAGCCACTTCCATGCGCCACCCATGAACAGTACGCTGGGCCGTATATAC
Organism: Eumeta japonica; assembly: GCA_005406025.1. NCBI lineage: Eukaryota > Metazoa > Arthropoda > Insecta > Lepidoptera > Psychidae > Eumeta > Eumeta japonica. Next base: position 58,230 of record BGZK01000631.1, on the reverse strand, counting down.
TTCCACACGATGGGGCGCTTCGATGTTTCTTCTCTCATCACTGCTTTCAATTCTTTTTCGGTGCCATTTAAGTTTGTTACGTTATCAGAATATATCTCGGTAGAGTATCCCAGGCGTGCTATCATTCTTCTCCACATCAGAACAGCCTGTTGTTAAGTTAGCTGTGGCTTCTAGATATACAGCTCTAGTGGTGAGACACGTGAAGAAGGCTACGTATCTCTTTTGATGTTCTTAACCGACGGTCACGGAGAATGGACCGAAGTAATCTAATCCGACGAATGTGAACGGGTAATGATGAATAGCGAGTCAACATCTAGGATGGTCTCCCGTAGGCGGCTCGGGGGAGTGGCCTTCCTAATTTGGCACTCCAGATAGCTCTTGACTATGGATCTCGTAGTGGGTCGCAATTTCAAAGGCCCAAAATGTCATCGTACTTCGTTTACAATCGTCTCTATTCTTGCATGCAGCAGTAGTTGAATCAGTCACGCTGTGTATAACTTCGTGTAAAGGTGAGCCCCGTCTAACACAGCGAGCGCGTATTGATTGGCCGTGACGTTCTTGGCCGAAGATATCCTCGATTTCTCTATGAGTATAGAGTTCGCATCGAGATATGCGGTGAAGTGTCGAAGTCGACTGTCTCGTGTGAGTGCCCGCTGAGCTGTCACAGCAGCGATCTCGCCGTTGAACGACTCTTGCTGCGATGCTCGAATCCATAACTCTTCCGCTCTCTTCGTGTATTCCGTTTCCAACGGTCGTATTCAAGTGGTTGGTAGACAGTAGCAAAGCGGTGCGGGAGTTTTCTTCTTTTTACTATTTCTCTTCCATTCGGGATCCATTTCTATATTGCGTCCTGTTCTCTTATAGTTGACCAATTCTATATACGCAGATTTAAATATGTCCGTTACTTGTAGGACGCGGGCGGTGGCTCGGATTAATCGCATCCACGAAGAAATCGTGAAATTTTCGGTAGAGTGTCAGTTATCTTCGTTGCGATCTCCTTCGTAGTGTACGTGAACTTTGCGCTAGTGCACTCTATTTTTTTTATAATCTCCGTCGACCCCCGCACCGGTTCTTCATATAGGATGGCGGGACCCGTGAACCATCTATGATGTGTATGAAGTCTCAGGAGACGTCGCGGGTTGTGTCGTCGGCGACGTTGTGATCACTTGGTGTCCATCTCCATTCACTCGCTGCTGTTTCTTCTTTATCTCGGCTACTCTATATCTCTCGGCGACAAACTGTTTGAAAGGGTGCGGGCCGAATCGTAGCCATGCCAACACCGTCTTCGAATCTGTCCAGAAAAACTTCCTGTTCGCTTTAACCTGGTACTCTTCCGAAACAGTTTTTGCCAATATGCAGCCCAGTACAGCTACTTACAGTTCTAGCCGCGAGATCGAAACTAATTTCAAAGGCGCGACGCGCGCTTTGGCGGCCGCCAGCGTTATATGTGCGCACCCCTTGCCGTCGATGACTCGCCAGTACACAATGGTGGCGTAGGTTCGCTCGCTGGTGTCTACGAATGCGGGTAGCTCTCTGTCTACGGCATGACCTAGATGTGAGTGACATCGTGGTATTCTTATCGCTTTGAGCTTGTTCAGATCGACGATACATGTCTCTCATGAGACTGCTAATTTTTCTGACAGCCGTTCGTCCCATCCTATGCCGTTGCACGACGCTTCTTGGAGTAGATGTTTGGCTTGGATGGTGATGGGCGACGCCAGTCCTAATTGACCTAATTAGCACATCACAGCTATGAATGCTTCTCTCTTCGTAGGTGTACGATATCCGTCTATTATTTTTCAGGTACTCTGAAGAAATTCAAGTTGAAACTCAGGGTGTCGTTGCCGGGCTTCCAGGTGAGACCTAGTACCTTCTCTCCATGACAATTATTTTGATCTCTCGATTATATTTGGCCGATAAATCGGGGGCGGCGATGACTTACTATTTGACGTGAACTTCTCGAGATAAAAATTCGCTTTTCTATGTATGATTCTGGGCCTCTTCGGCTATTCTAGTAGTCTTTTCTGTATTTTAATGCTTTGTAGAAATCATCTACGTAGTGGTGAGCGACGATTGATTTTAAGGCTTCAGTATGGAAATTCAACCCGGTGTATTTCAGTGTTGAAATTCTTGACGTATAATGTGATGCATGGTGAGCATGTTACGCCAAAAATTATTGATTTCATTCTATATTCTTGAGCCGGCCCCTGCCGCCGGCCTTGACACCAGAGAAAGCGTAGCACGCCGTGGTCGTCGCTCTTTATTCCTATTCATAAAAACATTTCTTCCACGTCAGCGGCCACGGCTATCTCGTGTTGGCAAAATCTCATTAACACTCCTTGTAGTGATTGCTGGAGGTCTAGATCCGGCAGCAGGTGGTCGTTGAATGACGTCCATCCGCTGCGCACCGCTGCATCAAACACGTCACGGACTTTTCCCAGCTTCGCTGGATGTATGACAGCAAATTGGGGCAAGTACCACGTTCTTCCCGTAGTAGGAGGAGTTGTAGTGAGCTCGGCGTAGTTCTTATCTAGAAATTCTTCCTTTTGCTTTTCGCAGCTATTTTTCAACGTAGGTTGTCAACTGGTAAGTTGACAGGTAGGTAAAGTAAAGAAGGTATCTTTCTACACTATGAAGTCTCTTGAGTGCCCCGTCGTAGTTATTCGGCAATTCGATGTTGTCCGATTTCCACAGTAGTCTCGCTTCGTAGTCTCCGGACAGCCGTTCCATGGTATTTTCTTCTAATATTTTCAGCGCTCTTTTTTCAGAATCGGAGCGCGACTACCTCGGCTGAACACCGAGTGAATCTATGTGAAAATATCTTCGAACTATTTCTTCTATGTTATCTTCGGTGACGTGATGTTCGTAATGCACACGTCGCCCGAGATTTTTTGTGTGAATGCCATGTAGAATCAGCCGAGCGGTGTACGGGAGGCTGCTGGTTGAGCTCTAGACCCTCTTATTATTCTATCGGAGACGAGCAGGTGCCAGTTATCCTGTCCAATCAGTACGCTGGGTTGCGCATTTTCATACTTCAATTTTTTTTTCTATATTTCGTAAGAGTCGTCAGCCCTCTCGATTCCGTGTTTTAATTTGTAAAGTTGAGTCCTGACCCATAAAATACTGTATCAATTGACAATTCAGGCCTGAAGGCCAAACATCATTTTCCGTCTTCCTAATAGATAAAGATAAAACAGATGTTTAAACATCTACTTTATCTTTATCTATTACGGACTTCAACAATAACTAAGCATTCTGAATGTTTCTTAACATAACTGCATAAATTCTTCTACAAAAAAGCGCACTTTTTATGCCTCATTAAAATATTTGTTGTAGATTTTTAATAAACAATTTAGTAAAAGCAAATGTATATAAGTAGGCAAAACTTTATAAATATTTAGCTAACCAAAGTACCCTTTTGGAGGTGGTTTTATTTTATTTCATACAAAATATTTTTTTACCATAATAATCGAAAATAAAACAGAAACTAGAGCCGGAACTCAAACTAATACCAGGATAGGCATCAACATCAAAACATTCAGAACGATACCATTAATGAGAGTAGGAGTGCTTTAAACGAATTTCATAAAAAACGTGATTCACGCGATGCTAAAAAGCGTTAAGTTTAATTATTTGACTTAAGGAACCCAAAAACTAAATTTGTCATACTTGAAAAAGATATAAAAATTTCATTGCGCTTGTATTCAAAATATGAACTTTGTTAAAAAGTTTTTCATACAAATAGTCTTATATTTTGGCACACTGTAAATGCTATCAATGATCATTTTATCGTCGACTGTACTTAATGCTCAGACGATCGTAGGCCAAGCGAGATTAATGCAGCAAATAAATTCAGTGCGATCGAACACGAAAATCATTTCTAAAGCTCAGTCGGGTCGTCGCTCGTCCTGATCGGCGCGAGAGTGGAAAAATAAACCTAAGAAAATAGATTTTATCCCACGTTCTTCGAGTAGGCTAGGTGTCGCTTGCTGCGTTGAGTCATTTCTTGAAACTCGAAGCAATCGTAGTTTTTGGGGTAGAAGATCATTAATAAGGTTTAAATAAAAAATAAAAAGTGTCATGAAGATTATCAGTGACGTAAAACACTGTTTGTTATAACGTTTACCAATTCAGTTAATTCGGTAGGTTAAATGAAATAACTTGAGTAAACCATGTTTTAGAGTAATTTTTTGAAGTTCCTCAACTCTTGATGCGGCAAATGTCTCAAGTCACATATCGGTAACTATGATGTATTAGTAGTAGCTTTATTTAATGTGAAGTCAGCACGACCACAACGTGACAAAAAGTAAAACCAGGTATGCAAATGCATATTAGTATTAAAAAAAAATCGATAATACAGCAACATGACTGCTAGTATTTTTTTTATTACACTAGCTTCCTCACGTAGCTCCGCCCGCGTGGTCATAGAACGAATCCTTCATTTTATATATCGATCGACTTCGATCGTATTCATAATTACCGATCATTCTTCCGTTCTCGGTTCTGATCCCGGTTCTTTCTTCGATACTAATTTGACTCACTGTCGATCCCGATCGCCGTCCTGCCTTTGATTTCAAACCCGGGCTCGATCTCGGTAGATTTCGACTCTAGTCCCGTTTTCGATCCCAATCCCGCTCTCAATTACGATTTTGACACTGGTCTATTTCGGTTACGAAACCGCTTTTGATTCCAAATTTAGTACCACACTTGATTTTGACCCTGGTTCTGTTCTCGATTTCTATCTCTCCCGATATCAACTTACGGTCCTTGTTCCTCGTCTCATTTGCAATTTTATTTCCGCTATCGGTCACAGTTCCTATTTGGACCGGATAAATGCTCTAGTATCAACATAAAATTATGCTCTTTTATTGGGAATGGTATATATTTTTATAAGTTGAAAGATTTTGTAGAATCTGTAATAGTCGAATCATGCAAATGACGACAAAGCGAAATGTTAATAGTCTTTTTTACTCGAAGAGTTTTTTATTCATGAAAAAAAGTTAAAAATCAATTCAGTAGCTTAGTTAAAAAAATCGAATATGCAGACCAAATTGGACATAATTATCACAGTTCTTTGTTTCAAAAACCTTCTCATCTGCAAGCAGAATATATCGCCAGTTTCATATTAATTGGATGATTGGATTAGGCACGTAAAAATGACAAGCCAAATACACACCCATTTTTATACATTATACGACCCCAACTTTTACCTAATTTCATCATCATAAACGACATTTCATCTAATTGTGTAAGACGCAGCATTTCTAATAGGCAATATTTATACCGAATTTCATAGTCATATTTCACTCCATAGATTCATACAAAAGTGGATCCGCTTTTATTCCGATAAAAGTGTATTTTCCAAGAATTCTTTCTTAAAGTGTACTTAAATTACACAGACTATCACGTAATCGAATTTAATTTTGATCGGGCTTATAAATTAGGGAATGTCGTGGTCCACAAACTGGGAAGTTGCATTTTTTAATTATAATTTTACTGACCGTTACCTGATATCTTCGGTGGACGTAAATTAACATTCAGTAATAAGTGTTTCTTTTCCATTAGTTTCATATATTCATTGTTCATGATTGTTTAATTCAAACATGCTCGTGGTTTTTGTCGTGTGCATAGAAAGAATAATTTTAATATTAACCGTTATCGATGACAATTCTGGTTCCACTGTCGGGTCCGATTCCGATCCCGCTATTTCAATGGCGGTCTTGATACCAATTTTGGTCCTTCTTGGTCATCGATATAAGTAATAACAAATTACCATTTTAATGGGTATTTACATATTTTTTATATAAAAGTCTTGTTATGTAACATAGTATAATTTTAATATCCTACCTGATAACATAGTCTATCTCCCTGACAAATTTGATGACGATCCGTCCAGTCGTCAGCGTGTGACAAACGTCCATAGAAACATACTTTTACATTTTTTGTATTATGAATAGCCTGTCATCATCTACAGGTGATTCCGGGTTGAATGGTCATGGTCCCATGTCTTTACGTTCTGTAGTTTCCAAGATATTGGGATAAAAAAAAATTGTTTATATATATATATATATATATATATAAACAATTTTTTTTGTTTAATATATGTTTATGTTAAGCCTTACTTATCGCAAAGGTAAGTTATATCTTTCCACGATTTTTATCCAGATTGAGGAGCTTAAACCTTAAAATTTCCAAGCTGTCCGATGCGGATTTGAGGCTGTCGTCACCAATGCGGTGATGACGTCTGCGACTGGCAGCTTAACGTGCTCTCCGAGGCACAAAGTATTTAGTTTACGCCGACTGAGCTAAAAACTCATGACTCAATGCAGTCGTGGTCGGTATAGAACCGGTATCGTCCGCCTCAAAACCGAGCTTTAACCACCGAGCCACCAATGCTGTATACTGATTATATTGTTTGATTTTTAAAAATTCAAATAATCCACTTGAAAACTACATCCAAATTTTATTTGGTGAATTTCTTTCACTTTTAACATAGAAACTGCCTGTATCTGTGGGTAATATATTAAAGATATATATATGGTGTTTTAGACATATTTATAAAACTATTAACGGTTCATATTTTTTCCATATGTTTTATTTTCTTTACTTCATACATTTAGTCAGTACGCGCCGATAAATCAACCAGACCTCTAGTTTTTTTTGACTTCAATCAATGTTTTTGTGATTTCTTACTGAAAACACATTTTTATCAGAATTAAAAGTAGGCTTTAGCACTCGGAAATTAGAATAATAACTTCCTATTACTGATATAATTTTTGGAATCTGTGACCAGATTCCAAATTTAACTAACTACATCAGAATTACTGATGTAATTCCAGAGGTTATTACCCTCTACTTTCAAATTTAAAAAACAAACTTTGATTCTTTACAATATTAATATAATGTAAATGACAACCTAATATTTCTTTTGTTTTTAAATAAACGACAACTTCTTAAATGCCAGGCTCCCATAATCCATTAATAATGAAAAACCAATAAAATTGTGATATACCCAATAACGTGTTCTGACTGTATACCAATTTTCATCGCGATTGGTGAAATATTTTTGAAGTTATAAACGAACATACAGGCAGACAAACAGATAGATAGACTCACAGTATCATATAATTTACGCAATTACATATTCTTACTATATACCAAATTTTATTATGATCGGTCAAAACGTTATAGAGGTATAAAAGGGCAAACAAACAGAAAGACAGACAGAAACACATATAGAGACGTAAATTTTTAAAAGTGTAGAATCGAAGTATATTAGTCATAAAGCGGATGTCTTTCCAAACTTCAGAAAATAATTGAATATACAAACAGATACTACAGATTTATTTAGTCGTAGTGATGTGGGCGATAGAAAAATACTTTCAACTTGCCTTCGTAGATAAAAACTTATTACAATTCTTTATTAGATCCGTTACAATTTACGTCTGAGTATAGATTCAATACACTCATAATTTTTTTTAATATCCACGAAAATGATATCCAAATTTTTAAATAATGATTTACAGAACTGCGTAGACATAATTTATCACATCATATAAGAACCAGTATTATATATCTAACTATGCATATTTACATATTCAACCCCATACGAGTAACTGTAAGTTTCACAGAATTGAATGGAGATACAAACTGTGCATTTAAATAGTTAAACCATTTAGAAGGCGACGCGGGCCGCTCACTCCCCATGCAAATGCGCCCGGAATATACTGGAATAATTCGTGGACGTCCGCCGCTTATCGTGAGGGCAATTAAAACTTATTATGACGGAAGTAACGAATTTGTTACTGTATACGAGGGTTGTTAATCAATTTAAATTTAACGCAACAAATGTATATGTGATTCATTACAAAAGGTAGAATTTGCTTCGTAATAGACTTTACATGGTACATGGAATTAATGCTCTTGTTGATTTAAAATTTTCGTTCTTCAAGTTTCTCGTTAAATTAAAACAGCTTGACTTTAAATATTAAAATCGAGCAGTTTTGATCCTGACTTTTTTTTTATTTCACTGCCTCACTACAAATAAAGCACTAAAAGAAGAATATTAGATTTACATCAATCAAATAACGAAGTGCTCATAGCTTTTTGTTTGAAATTATTTTATTATTGGAAATTTGCATACACATTCTTAAAAAAATATTATATATCATTGACATAATATAATATATAGACATTATGCGTTTTACTATTAGATCGTACAAAGAGGCTTTTCGTATTTTATAAGTAAAAAGTTACAGTAAAATCTTTTTAGTTGTGCTATTTATATCTAGCTTCTTTTGTACCATTAAATAGATAATTTAGATTAGATTTAGATAGATAGAATAGATTTTTTATTGTTTTTCTGTCTATCAAAATAAGTGAATCTAGAGTAGAAATTCGATACATTTTGAAGTTTTATAACAAAAAAGGAAAAGTGCGATACAAGCTGCGAAAAAAAATTGTGATCTTTATGATCCTAATACAGTGTCGGTACGAGTAGCACAAAACTGATACAAACGTTTTCAGTCCGATGATTTTGATGTCAAATATTAACCTCGCTCTAGTCGACCGGTTACGGATAAAGTCGATGCCATTTTGGAAAAAAGTAGAGCAAGATCGATATATTAGTTCTCATGACATAGCTGAATAGTTGAGAATTGGCCATAAAACAATTTTGACCCATTTGAAAAAAGCTGGTTATACAAAAAAAGCTCGATACTTGGATCCCACACGAGCTCACTGAAAGAAATATAATTAAGCGTGTATTCATTTACGATTATCTATTGAAACGTAATGAAATCGAACCCTTTTTGAAAAAGTTGATCACCGGTGATGAAAAACGGATTACCTACAATAAGAAACTGAGGAAAAAAAGCAAGCAAGCTGCATAGACTATAGCGAAAACTGGATTAACTTGCAGTATGTTGATGCTATATGTATGGTGGGATTGGAAGGGAATTATTCATTTTGAACTTTTACCGCTAAGAAAAATCATTAAATCGGTTCTCTACTGCCAAAAGCTGATAAGACTCAAGAAAGAGGTAGAGAAAAAAGAGCCGGAAATGATTAACAGGAAGAGTGTGGTTTTTCACCGTGAAAACACCAGACCACACTCATTTTTACCTACTCAGCAAATATTTAAAGAGTTTGGTTGGGAAGTTTTAATGCATCCACTACATAGTTCTTACCTTGCACCTTCAGATTTTCACCTGTTACAGTCTTTTCAAAATTCTTTAGGTAGTGTATTCAGAGAGAACTGTCATAACTACTTGTCGCAGTTTATTTATCAGAAATCCCAAAATGGGATTCTGTTACTACCTGCAAAATAATAACAAGTTGTTAACAAAACATGACACATATAGATATAAGGGATACGATGAATATGAAAAACATTGTTCAAAGTATTGAGTACTACATAGTCACAGTAAACATAGATATCGTAACTGCAGCTACCATGTTTTTATTTTAATTAATTTCATACAATTATTTAAAAAAAAAGAAACACTAATTTTTTAAAATAGTTTTCATTAATGTAAAACGCAGAAATTAAAGCTGAATTCTTAAAATAATGGACTGTTTGATTGCAAATAGCAAATTCCTTTCACATAATATTGCCACGCACGCACATGGAATCTATAAGAAGGCACGAAAATGATACGAGAGCTCAAATGGCAAATTTTCGCCAACCCCCTTATTGTGGCAAACGTTAATTCTTTAAAATCCAATTTATTTTATTTTTCTGATCTGTATTATGTTTGCTTGATAAAAAGTAACACGATAATCGTTACTAGTTCTGACTTACATTGAATTACTATTTAATTTATTAATTAACAATTTGTAAATGGCGGGTAAGTAGCAACTGTCAACAGCAACCTTGAAAGCGTATTTCTATTGGCTAAATAGCCGAATCTGAAAAGTGTGGAAACATTTTTCATTTTATTTTTAACGATTTCTTTATTAGTTTCATGAAACGCTATTGAGCGAAAGCGTAGTATTTTTTTTTCCACACAATTTTCCACAATTTAATGCAGGTTTAATTAAAAACTACTTTCACAGTGTTAACTTTTAACCTAGAATGAAATTAACAAACAAAAGTAAGAATTCAACATCAATTCTTAAAAATTTACTTATCACTTCAGTCAGAACATTTCCTTCACGGCATTGGAATGTTATGTTTTTGAAACTAGAGTTGATTATCATAAAACTCCGTGTTGATTGTGTGATAAGTTACATTTTTGAGCAGAACAGAACACACAAATTATGTACATTTAGAGTGCAGACTTTTAAAGCGCAGACCGTCTCAGAAAGAATACAATTAGTATAACATCTGTAATGCTAGAAAGGTTAAACGAGTAGATTCATTATGACTCTTGCCCAAAATTTAGTGCTCTTTTAGTTCTTATTTAATGCCGGAGAATAAAATTTAGTACTCTAAAGGATAAGCGAAAAATTTAAACACGGCTATCTTTACATTAGGCTAGCTGTGTTTCAATTTTTCGCTTATACTTTAGAGCATTACACTTTATTTTTCTGCTCCAAATCAGTACTAAGTGCACACTAAATTATTAGTAATTACACTTTGTGGTATATTGTGTCCTTCATATAATTTGAGATAGGATACAGCTGGCTTAATGTAAATCTAGTAATTTAAACTATTTGTCTACTTGTTAGAGTAGCACTAGATTTTATTTTTGGTACTAAATTAGCACTAAATAAGCACTTAATATTGGGCGCATATTTTTTTTTATTCTGCTCATTTGACCGTTTTAGCTACACAGACGTATTGGTGCACCGCTACTTCTGTTAATCGAATTGATGATCATTAATTAACTCCGAACGGCACTAGCCGTGGATCTAGGTCTTTAAGTGTATGTGAGTCAGTGATGGTGATTTTTTTTCATTTTCTCTTAGTTGATATCTTAATATATAGATTCTTGATACGGCTATGATTTATTGAGTCCTTATAAATGACCCTTATATTACACGTTCAAGTAGATACCACTGGTTTATTTCCTTCAATATAAATTTATGCGATCTCCGGTTCAGTACTAATTATTGCTCTTTTTTTAATATCATTCTTTTCTTAACAGGTCTCGAATGACTCACATCCGATGCAAATAGTATAAAACCGATATTATTTAGCTTTATTTAATTTTTTTTTTTAAATAAAATATTTTATAGAAACTCTTACAGGACTGTTATAATCATTTCTAAACTATGTTTTCCTTTTAAGACACTCATATTGGCCTTATCTTCAGTAACAATGACTAATACCAACACTGATTGCGTTGTTATTCATTTTGTGAATCTAGTACTTATAACAATATACAAATAATGAATAACAGGAAAACCGTAGTTACGAACGTATACCAAAAATCATTCTCAATGTATTTTAGCTTCTAGACATTAGATTTAGCAGTCTTTGGCATAGAGTCGTATTACTTAAATCGTAAAATACAAAATTAGATCTTTTTTGTCATTTATTTTAAAGACGTATATGTCTCGCTATTTCATATTACCTTTTACATTTATCGACTCAAAAATATTTTATTGTAGCTCAGTGTACATTCCGCGTGTTGAGCTAGACGTCTAATGGAGCACTGCTGGGAACGCCCTCTGCCTTATCCGATGTGAGCACGCGCTTTTGAAATTAACTGTTCGCTCATAGCTCACGCTTGATCGTTACTAACACGAATTATTTATACTTAGTTTTTTAAAATATTATATATAAAGTTGGCATTGATGTCGATACAGATATTTGCGTTTCGGAGATTTATAGACGTATAATGATTTTTTTCATCATCTATGTTGATTAACGCCTTTTAAATCACAACGTCGACCTCGGTTATATTTTCAGATATTAATTCTAATTTAATTATAGCTTCCAATCCCGAATACGTTCTTAAATCCAATTCGCGTCCAGGTTTAGTTTTTTTATTTAAACTTCTTTCGTATCGAACACTCTTTTTCGGTAACATGATCTTGTAAGTCATTCTATAGGAACGTATAACCAAGATAAGAATTAATCTATTTGTTAAAATATACTGTATTTCATATTGTTACGAACTTTTATGTTGAAAAATTTGAAAAGGATAATATAATGTTTAATTACATTAGGACATACACACTAAATATTTTAATATAATGGAAGTCATTTTCAGGTTTCAAATTATAATTTATAGAACAAAAACCAAAACAGCTTTGAATGGATAAATAGCAAGAATACCGACTAATAGCATCGAACGCCACATAAGCAACGTGAACATCAAAGCCTACGATGATATAAAAATATCATCTCTATTTCATCGACAAAAGACATTTATACCGATAGGTACTTATTGAAATAAAATAGCAAACTTTATGTATTTCACAAAACTTTATCATTATTATAGATTTATTTACCTGTGAGTTGATCCGTGGCGCCATCGCTCGCATAGAACATTTCTAACCCATATTATCAGAGTCTACAGACACGCGAAGGAAGCCGATAGGAAAGCTACCATGTTCTTTGCAATACAAGAAGCGCTTCCAAAATATTCAAATCGTTTTGATATTTTCAAAAACCAGTTATCGGTATCGACCCGCACTCACGAGCACTCGGAGCTCGTGCGCCTTTCTCTTGATGGATATTTTTATCGCTGCGGTCAAACATATTCTTTGATAAAAAAGCTCGTCTATAAAACGTAAACACATCGAATACTTTTACCTAAATATTGCTTTACTCCGAGCCGCTACCTTCGGCGGGCGGGCCCATAAGTTTGTAAAGCTCCCTCATTTGTCAGTCCCTCGATAGCGAGTACTTCCAATTTTTTACCTCTGCTGATTCAGTCGAAATATACTGAAGCATTTATAGTTTTAACCGACTACGGCGATTACTCTGATAATCATGACAATATATATTTTTCTTTAGGTAGCTGTTAGACAGTATATATTTGTGTTCTCATAGAAGGATGGATCTTCTCTGGAAGTGAAGGAAATATAAGGAATTTTCAGTATATTTTTTATGAAACGTTCTTACGATTTTTTGTTGTGAAGCCTGCACTGTTACCATATGCATTCCTATAAGTAGATTTGCGTGTAATAAAAACTGTCCTATCCTTTTAAGGGGCAAATTTCATCGATATATTAGTGGATTGAGCATATAAGGTGTTACCTAGTTAATTATCTTTTAGTGTATTAGTCCAATCTTACTAAATAATTATGATCGTGTTTACAATTCCAATCTTGAAGTAAAACGTGTGTGAAATCAATCACTTTCTAATCTCGTTAAATGAATATTTATCAAAATGAATTCAATTAATATTGACTCTATTTTATGTGGCTATTAGAGAAACATTAGGTACCTATTAATTCTCTTCAATATTTTATAATGTCAAAACTATATTCTACCCGAAGGCATCCAAGCCGTATTAATAGTATTGTACACAAAGAAAAGCAAAATTGATAATAGAAATAAATGATGTAGACAAAACCGGAGCCAAGGGCACTTGTTAGTTCTAAATAATGATCGATAAGTTTGTTTTTTAATTTTTGTTTATATTAGAAATATAAACAAAAATTAAAAAAAAAACAACAAAGATGTCGGGAGTCGTCTTTTGCATCTAGATGTAAAATTTGCAATTGCACCCTCCATAGGCCGATATGTATAGCTGCCGGCTGCTGTATAGGCCGGTAATTAAATTGTTACTAATGATAATTAAAAATTGTTAATACTCAAAAATACTTCTAAATAGATTTCCGTTGAATTGATGTATTAAGCTTTGTTGTCGTAATAAATCTGTTTTTACAAATTTTTTAAACACGTGGTTGAACATTTAGAGGGGCTCACCAACTTCAAGAAGCTAAAAAGACGTAAAATTCACCCTCAGAGGAAAACTTCCTAAATAACACAAGATACGTTTATAAATATCTATCCAACAACATCCCTTAGAAAGAAGCTCAAAAAAGAAATTCTTTTCTCGATCTTATACACAGAAAACTATTTCTATATTTTTTTATCATACATTCTTCACATCATTGTATGGAGATCCACATTATACGACTGCCTGTGATAATCGATGATAATCGATGAAAAAATCGCTGACTTACAAGTCAGTCACGTAAACAAGACAATAAAGGTTGCTTTTTGCGTTAGACTGTGCAACCCAAAAAAGACACACTTTAATTAATTGTACACTAAAAATCAAATAATAATGTACTTTTTAGTACACCTGCACGGAAACTACATTTATAATTTTTCAATAACGAAGCCTAACATACATTATTCTCATCATATAAATATACGGGCAGGGAAAAGGTATGAAAAACTATTTTTAAAGTAGTTTTTTCTACTTTTTTGCCAATGTGATGTGCATTTTTTTTTTTCAAAGTTCTTACAATTTATACTGGCCATTTGATTTTTGTGTATGTTCAATATTCATTGGATATAAATTTTGAATGAATGTAATAAAAGTTTTGGGTGCGTTTCTTTGTTGGAAATTGTTAAAATGGGATTTATATAACTATAAAATTATTTTAAACATGCCATCTACAAGTGGCACTGAAGACTTTATGACGTGGGTGGAATTAGAGAAAATATCAGAGCTGTTATCAAAATTTGCTGTCCAAAAAGTCCAAATAGGAATGCAACAAATTATTTCTAGATTTTCGAAAATGGTAAGTGAAAAGAAACTGGACAAGTACGTGTCGGGCCACGCACTGTATAGGGTTTCGTAGGTACCCATCACAATATGTGGACTAAAAAGGGTTTTTTTTATTATTCGATAGTTTGAACCTATTAATTGTACTCACGGTTTATGGCTAGAAATGTTTAAAACGGGCCTCATAGGACGGGTGCTAAGGATGTTTAAAGATGTTATATTCCACAATTTTACATGTTTCATAAATTAATATTTACTACCTCTCTAACACAACTAACAAGATCATCTAAGTAACTTTCAATGGCATTCATACGAAATGTTGCTTCCTATATTTCTAAGTTCATTTCATAAGTATGTACGTCATATATTACTTCTTAACTTATAAAGTCTACTTGATGTAATAATTTTTCTGTTAATTTCGTTGTATATATATATATATATATCATTGCCGTAAAAAAGTCCACATATTGAAGAATAACAATTTAGCTGGCGGGTAGGGGGAAGATTACTACAAAAATGAACACTTTAAAGCTTAATATTTCGCAAAGAGATACCTAAATCGAAAAATTGTTTCCATAGACTCGCACTGTTTTTAAATGATGCTATCCAATGATATCTTACGCCACGGGATATACGAAAAAAAAACTCATTTCCACTTTATGCGTAGGGGAGGTACCCTAAAAAATGAGAAACTATGGGTGTTCCTTGTTGACTACGGAACCCTAAAAGGAAAGGTAGTGTATATAGGACAGGTGGTTTGAACGATGTGCCTTTCACTATATATTAAACAACAGACACAATGAACTAATTATTCATTCAACTTTATTAATGACAAAAAAATTAAGAATGTATGCTTAAGACCGCACGGCAGAAGTGAAAATTTCATTGGCAATCGCAATCAATTTATACACACAAACACACACACATATATAGTAAATAATATTATGTATTATGTAGTATTATTATGGATCGTATTAGTAGAATAAATGAGAAACAAGTCAGAAATGAAAGTTAATATTTATTAAACTTTATATAAATGAAATTATTTCTTTTCATTATCATATTCTACAAAGAATATAATGGATACTTAATTAATAACTAAATAAACACTTTCTCTTGAATTTTACTTATATAGCTATAAAAAAACTTCATCAATTGTAGTTCCGTATTTTGTTGTACTTTCATTTTATTGTTTGACATATTTAAATTACCTATACGATCGAATCTCTCTTTATAATAACAATAACAATAATTATGATTTTATAATGTTTATAATGTTTTTTCAATATATAATATTAGCACGATAAACAGCTAACTACACATACTAACCTTACAATGTAAACTAAATAATTGTGAAAATAATTATTATTGGGTACTAATGATGACTATTAAATTAATAAAGACAATTATTACGCATGAATTGAATATACTAAACACAGCGACACAACAGCGAAGAGCATTGACTGTATCTTTCTCGCTCGGGCGCACTCGGCGGTCCCGAGTTCACCCGATCGAGCCTTTCACCTCAGAGCGTGACGGATCAGCCTTACTTAGTACCCACAAAAAAACTGTGTGCGGTGCTCCAGAAGAAGTTTTACTTCAAAAAATGCAACAGTAAAAAAGCTAACGTCATGCGGTGTTCCTAGGCAGTAACCCATCCAAGTACCGTGCCTGACGTCACTTTACTATGGTGATCACACGCTCATACCACTTTAAATATACCTGTATTCAATGTGGTATAAGCGTACTAGCGTAATATAGCAAAAGTGTCGTGTTGGACACTTATTTCGGCCAAGTTTTCATTTTGCAAGCGTCTGGAGTGTAACGCTATAAGGCACTTCGTTCCAAAAGAATGCGACCTCTTCGTTTGAAAATATTTTGCCGTCTCATTTCACTGACAAAGCACAAAAATATGAGTCAAGTTAAGATAATTGGCTTATATATTTGTGTTTTTATTTCGTGCTTGAATGTAGGGGCGATTTGTGTGTTTTATGTTAAAGAGTAATATTAATAATTGTAATAAATGTAGTAATTTCAATATAAAGATCAATTAAGCAATTCAACTTTCCCTATACTCGTACATGTACCAGCAATATAAAGTAATATGTGTCAGTCAGAAGAAAGTTTGATTCCCATGTAATCATTTACTATTTTCTCTTGATGAAATAAACCAATAATTTTCGATTTAATGTTTTCTTCCGCTGCTCCGGTCGGCTGCATTGCACACAATACAGCAATGCAGCTATGAAAACTGCATTCGATTCCATGCAGTAGTTTTTGCGTGACGCGAACTAACAAACATCTGTAGGTTTGTTTATTCGCGTTGGCGAACGAATGAAACAACAAAGAATGAATGTTTGATGCACGAATAAACGAACATCTGTAGGTTTGTTTATTCGCGTGTTTCTGGACTGTCTTTCTATACACACAGTCAGATTTAAATTCTATAAAATATTGTTTTTGATTCTATTGCACTTATAGTTTCCATATTAATTTTTCATATATATTTTCTAATACAAACTTCGGTTATTTACAGTTTTATTACATATTTGAATCTATGAATTCCAGGACCTTATCTTCGCTAAATTAAAAAAGTCAATGTATAAATTAATTAATTGATTTCAATCGCCTTGGCCGGATATATAAACTTAATCTCTCCTATCTGCCCAAAAACTTAAAGCTTGATCGAACTGATTTATTTAAATATTTCTGGGGTCCCAATTTGATAATAATAATTACATCAGCGCGACTACAAATGTGTATTTAGTTGTTTGGTTAGAAATTATGTATGTTAGGTTTCAGCGTTTACAAATGAAATGAAACGTATCTCGAAATGGATATTAAAAAAGAGAATATCATTAATGTGACATTGTCTGTTTTCTTAGGCTGTCTGTGTGGTAAATTTTTACGCTAAATCATTAAATCTAATTTAAATAAAATTGATAGTAAGATAGTTTGATGTTTTAGAATGAACGTAGAATAGTTTTATCCAATCAATAACCCTAGAAATTGTCAACGGAAATTTATTTTTCAATGTCATCTGACCATTGAATAGATCTATTGCAAAAACTAACCATAACGAAGATTTGCTCATACTGTAATAAAATATAGGAAATAAAATATTACCTTGTTTAGAATCAATTAATTAATCCGATTAAGGACTCGGACCCGGAGTCAGAAGTGAGTATAAGTCTACGACCGAACACAAGATCTGAACTGACAACAGGATTGGAATCGAAATAGAAAGTGGAACCAGTATCGGAATACAAACCGGAAATGATATCACGATCATTTTTGAGACTGAGATTAAGAGCAGGACCGGGTATTATAAAATTAAAGGCCCTACCCGCGCGAATCCGTGTATGTATAAATGTTATATCACTTGTAGACTATTTTAAATCGAGCAATGCCTACACTTAAGGCAGTTCCACAAATACGACACTGAATAATTGAAAGAGTAATATTCCTCTATACGTCACGATATCGCCGGACGCGATCGGCGATAGGGCGCGCCCGGCCGCAGACGGGCTCTCGGGCTAATATATTCCGCTGAATTTGATTTCGGGCCGACATAAGTTTTGCCCGACCGCCCCGCCCTCATTCCCCAACCCATCGATTCGGATCGCATTCATCCTTTCAGCGTGACGTATATATCCTGTAGTCGGCGATGAGAGCAGCGATAACGCGCCCCGCCAGTTCCCGTCCGGGGTGGCGGCGCGTCGCATAAAGCTGAATCCACTCCGCTCCGATACGTTTCCGAAATGCGAGCTTTATACGTGAGGAGCCGCTCCGGCGATAAGCGTCGCGACTTTACTTCATCTGACCGCCTAGGGCTTATCAGTAAACACTGTCACGCCGTAAAGAGTAGAATAGTACCACAGAGTGTGAAGTCGCGCCGTACTACGAAGAAAGAATGTGTTTTTTGATTACCAAAATGATATCACGTATTATTCGCATCAGTATCTAATTCACTGGAGTCTTTTCAAATAAGCTGTCATTCAAATCAAGTCGAATGTATCATATGGTAAAAAAATGACTAGTAAATAATTAATTATGTAATTCAGTTTAAACCCCTTATTGTATACGTTTGCTCTAAAGTAAATTGAAGCTAAAATTGTTGTCCCCTTTTCCCAGCTATTGATTACATGGGAACCTACCAGCAACATAGCCTTATCGCTCGCCTTCCGAGCTATAAAGAAACGTATATATACTTTTAACCATAACCACGCTCCCTTCGGTGTAATTGGATTTCATCTTTTCTAATTTTACGGCTGTCTAAATACGAAGCTCTCATAGTGTTATGACATCGCTGGATAGTATTTACTTTGCCAAAACTCAATTCCTAAGTGGATTTAAAGATGGATAACAAATAATAGAGAGCTTTTATTTGTTTGTATGTTCATTTAATTTAAGAGATTAAACGACAAAATTTGGCTGATACATTGAAAATGATTCATTGTAATAAAGCATGTTTTGACTATTTTTTTTGACTTGAAGTATGTTTCAAAGTACCTCGCAAAGAAGAAATTTTGGATTAACGAACTTTTGTACCAGAAACAAGAAATGTTTGATAAATCGTTTATTAACAATATTGATTTCCCTTTTTATCTCTTTGATACTATCTCGACAAGATTATAAACCTAGTTTTATCAAAATCAAACGACTTTATTAAAAAAATCCAACCACACGGACACGGTGTATACTTTGAAAACACTACATTTTATATAGAAAATCGATGTACAGTATTTTCTTGTAACGATGAACCGATGTAACGATATAACATTTTCTTTATTAATCTTTATAATAGTTTAACTTTCTATTAAAAACTGTTTAAAATAGACAATACTCTATAACGAATTTCAAATGAACTGTAAACTTTTTATATTGTATAATTTTGATATTATTACTTAATTAATAATGCCAAAATGAAAAAGGAAACTAGAAAAAAATAGAAAAGGAGAAATCTATTGTAATGCAATTTTAAAGTTTTTTTAATTCATGTTCATGATTTGTCGGATTACCGTCAGTGTCATTTTCGGCAGCAAACTCATGTAAAGCATCTGGGAATTTCTATGACAATTTCAGAGAATATTAGAATTGTGCTAATATGTCTTTCACATCAGCCCAAAACTTCTCCCAATCCTCGAGCGGTTCAAACATGTCTAGGGCATATACTCCTTATTAAAAATGCGTGTCGAATTTGAACTCGGAGCTAGAAGAGCGTTGGGTTTACATTTACTTAACCGTTTACACAATCAGATAGTCTTTGTGAAAGAATGAAGCCAATACCTTGGCATCCTCGTTCGCTATGGTCAACGCCAGATCAATAAGCCTTTGATAGCCCAACGACTACTTTTCATTTTAGTCTTATTCACGCATAGAATATGCAGTCGCATGTTTTTCATCACTTTGCAGACGTCATCAATTTTATCCATTTAGAGTACTGAAGCTAATTTCTCTAGTTCACCTTTCAGGGAACTAGGAAATCTGTCTCCCCTAGAAACAATGAGACTTCCCGGTACAAGCTCGGAAAGGGATTCTTTGGCAACGCCAGTACCTTCTAGGGTAATAGTTTTTCAATTTCCGCGAACATTGGATATTGTGAATTTCTGAAGGAGTAGGAAAAAGATGTTCAGGTTTTGGGATGAGAAAGACGGGATAGAAGAATTCTGCCATTTCTGGAAGAAATAGTGAGTGCGACAGACAACAGCTCAAAGACTCTGGGTTCGTGTACCTTGGTGGTGTTGTGGTCGAGTGATCAGTTATCAAAACACTGAGGTCTACATATTTTTGGTAGTGTGAAAAATTCAAGTTTTTACATCAATACTATCATATTTTAATAGCAATAATTTTATTCATCAAAACCTATAGCGTACATCCTACTGAGCTACAATCATGCAATTTTGTAAAAAGCAAAGTCTTACAGCACAATTAAAGAGAATAATCCGAATATTGTTAATTTGCAACTGTCATAATATATTGTTATTAAAAAACTTCTTTACAGCTACAAATTGACATTTGCAGTTGAAATACATATCGATTATGATATAAATTATATATACGGAGAAAGAATATTTTTTGAATTCTCGCTATGAACAGTAAAGATTTTCAGAAATTCTAAAAATTAAATAAATATAACAGAGGATGATCAATTTAATATGAAAGCCGCTGCCCCGCTAGGCAGCTGTCGCGTCGTTTTCTTGGTTCAGTCAATGTCGACAGAGGAGTTATTCCCGTCGAATAGACCGCGGTACAGAATAAGTTGGTCCACATCACTCACCGCCGACCCACCTGGCGCACTTAATGACTGACATTTACCAGGGCTGGGCCACCTTGCTCCAGTGATCGTGCATACTACTGCACTGGGCACAGCACTGCCATCCTGCTGTCGCGACAGAACTTTGACTTAAGAAAACTTTTTTTCAACTTTGAACGTCGATATTAACAAGGTGAAGTTATTCATTATACATTATAAGCAAATCTTGTATTTGTCCACTACAAAAATATATGATCACTTGTGTAAAGTTATGCTGCTGTTTAATTCGTAGAACATGCTCATTGAGACGCATGCCCTTAGCTAGTAAACCGAAGGAATTTAAATATGCGGCAACATTGCGAGCAAACTTAATCTAAAATATTTTTTCGTACCACGCTTTGTATACTTAATGATATCTAGAAAATGACAATATTTTGTGTATAGTATGTGACAATCTACTTTATTCGTCCACGAATTAATTGTACTTAATCATTAACGTTAAGTTGTATGTTACTCTGCTTGGAACATTGTTTTATACCGAAAAGAGAAGCGAGTTTGGGAATTTTTGACACATCTGTTGAGGGATGAAGTTTGCGAATGATCGACCGGCTTACTTTATAATCCGGATGCTTCGTAGTTTAACTGAGATAGTTTCAAAACTTTGACCTCTCCTTCCGGTTTCGTAAAACTCTATCATTCAATGTAGCTTTTTTAAGAAGGGTAGCATTATCGTTTTCGCGGCAATCGTTTTAGCTTTACTAAATAAAAGCGATCATCGTGTTCTTTTGAATTACAGTAACATGGTTTCAAAGAATATCAATGTACTGTCACGCTTTATTTACTAAAATTAAGGTTTATTTTATCTTAGAGTTGGAATATAATAGGAGTCCGATGTCATATAAATACAATTATACAAAATAATTAAAAAATTGACTAGTGTCCACATAAAATCGTTCAAGCTCTAAGCGACACTATCATTCGAATTATAGCTGCACTTTTCAATAGATATTTTTCCTCTTATTTCTGCTATCTTTATTAAAATGTGTTTATTATGAATTATATTTTTTTCTCGTTATTATGATGAAGACTTGTCAATTTTTTTCGCATATCAAATTCCAGATATCTTTTTAGTGATACACTAATCAAGTTGTCAGAAAAAATTATTGCAACTCCTCTATAATACCAAAGTCTTTCTAATATTTAACATAAAATTTCAATAAAAAAAATTGCAAGCAACAATTAAAAATTCAAATAAAATGTATTCGAGTTTAGAATTTCTAAGAACTATTAAATAATTTCTCATTAAAAATGTATTTTTTTTAAAATATGCCGTCAGTTGAATTTAAATTTACACACATCCAAATCACAGCGTTACATCTACATCAATATCCCATGTTAGTAAACGAAAATACGACGTATTCCTACAAAACAGTTCAATAGTGAACTAAATTAATATATTTTTAACTTGAGTTACACGAAATTACGCTCTGTGTGCCTCGGAAAGCACGTCCAATCGTCGGAAAGGGAGGAGGGGATTAATAAGGCCCGAGTATAGTAATTTGAAATAAAAAGCGTATATGAAAATCTTTTTACAGATATGGAACGAAATTTTCATTATTATATACTGAACCATACAGTAAATATTTTTAGCTTTATTTAACCATTTACGGAATTAATATTGGCATAAGAAAAATTACACTATCGTTATTAATCCTTTTCAAAAAGATTCCAAGCACAAATCTCTCATGTCATTCAATATTTCTTCTTGTCGTTTTCCGCTTGAAATACTACCGGACTAATAAGATCCGTACCAGATTTGTCATACGAGCAAATTCCATCGCAGAGAATGCTATCTCTGAGGCCTGCTCAATATGCGATCACGTGTCTCGCCATTGATCGGCGACGGAAAGGTTTTCTATCATACATCGTTATTTACCCGATTATGATAAATAAACCAGTCGAGCGTTTGCGGACGCACTCCGCACTGCGCCCGCGCGAGCAAGGCCGCCGAGGCACTCCGGCTCCCGCATCTCGGACGTGTAATAACTCATCCGTTTCACCACGTCCGGGAGGGGTCTCTGCAAACGTAAGATAATAAAAAGCAATATATCGAGAAACTCACAATAGACACGGCCGAGGGGCGGCGCAGTGACGTGTGCGCTCGCCCGAATATGTACGCCGGGCCCCTTCGCTGTACGCCCGTATCGTATGTTTGTTTCGGCGTACCGATGAGCGATTCAAGCTTGTGAAGCGAAAATGTAAACACAGAGGGGAAAATCTTATTAGGCGACGGGCCCGGCGACGAGCAGCCCGCTCGCTTTATCGTCCGCATATCGATGTCGTGATCTCTCTATGAGCGATATTGTTTTGGTATCGATCAGCTTTTTGTATGGACGGAGGATTCGTATTTATTGCTATGGTGCGATTCCGAATTGCAATAATATATTGGATCTTAAGGCCTCCACGCCGGTTGAAGACTGCTAATAAGCTTTGTCCCTAATATGATGACAGCCTTTAGGATTTGCATCTTAAAAACCTGCTCTCTGAGTGGTTTGATTCGACTTTAGTTAAAACATGTGAATCATAATTCAGCTATGTTCAGAATCGAATCCACTACCTTCTGGTTGAAGGGTTACTCTTTAAACCACCGAGTCAGCATCGCTCTGTGTTGCATACTTATCCACTAATCTATAGTTTCTTTTATATAAGGATTATACGTATATGTGTAATCGGAATTATTGTACAAAATGAACAGTTTAATACATTAATTGGGAGAAACGAAAATAACAAAATCGAGCGTTGGTTTTCCAGCGACATTGACAACCGGTTGGACAAATGGCATCCAATCTACGTCAATCGAGGTGTCCAACTGTGATTAATACAACATCGTACAAAGTTAGCCGTAGTGATCTCAAAGTTAACCAAAGTGTTAATCTGAGTATTGATGACTAGTCAACTGTTAATCGTATTTGAAAGGGGCGGCCCCGTTTACGACTTCATGCTGGTTTGTTACCTTTTTCTCAACAACAAGAGTTACGAGGCAATTATTCTCCGGATGAATGTACATAGATAAATTTTCCAACTCAGTTGAATATTAAGTATAAATCCACAGTTAGATTTTGAGTCTAAGGACAATTAAATACGACATCGAGGACATTTTGAGGACACAAATACACATTACAGTAAGTGGAAGAAATGGAAAAACTTTCTCTTGTGAAAAAATACTACTTCAAGAAGTCTTCCAGAAGTTCCATTTCAAAATTGTGTAACGCGACTTACAATTACAAATAATAAGATTCGTATCAGTTTTTTTTTAATTTGTGTGAAACATTATTAACGAACGCGAATAATCGAATTTGGTACAGTGTCAATATATAATAATATAGCACATTTAAAATATTAGGTAGACAGAAATAAATTCGGCCAATTTATATACGATGTCTTTCTACTAACGAAACTAAAATTGAAAATACGAGTGGAATTATAAATTATCTCGATAATAAAATTCTTAATTTTAATTTATGTAACTATTCCATTAAATTTCAATAGAGATGTGGTAATATAAGATATTCTCAATACAATATACAAAAAATTATAAAAAAAAAAAACAGTAAGGATTGTTCTATTTTTCATGCATGTAATTTAAGTTTTTCTTCTTCAAGAGAAATTTTAAGCAAACGAAATAAAATTTCTGTCAAACAACAATATATTTAAATGCATACTTCCAAAGACATTCCGTAGAGCTCTCGGCTCATCGTCGTATAGAGCTCGATTCGAACTGGACTCAAACTTACCCGAGCTGAATCTACCGAAAAAAAAAAAAAGAAAATCGAATAACGCCGTTCTGAGATGTTCCTCCGGATAAGCACATTCGGCGGGAGAGCAGCAACGGACGCGACAATAACGCGATAGGCTTAACGATCCGTCGATAGGGGCCAGTCCTCAGGATGTCTACAGAACTCGGATGGAGGGATTTACCCCAGATTACGAAGATAAGCGGCGGGACCGGTGGAACTGCGCTCCTCGCGTCGCGCGGCCGCACGACAGTCGTCGGCGCCGACCGTGCCGAATCGGCAATAATATTTTATGTAAACGACTCGAAACACACGTAACAACACGTGTATACATACGGCTAAGAAGCTGAAAGGAAGCTGTATGTACGATTTCTGATATGCTCGAGCACATTGGCGTACTTCGAATTGTGATACGATGGTCGCCAATGCCGAAAACGATTTTTTTTTCAATGTATGAAATTCGGAAAAGTGGGAAATTTGGGCGCGCAGTGTATGAGTTATTTTTAAAGGTTTTTGGTTAAAAATAAATTATTAGTATAAAACAGAATAAGAGAGTATAAAAAAAATATTTATTGAATAGAGAAAAGCAAGCAAACAAGTGAAATCGAGGAAGCAAATCAGGAAAGGGCAAAATTTTAAGCACCCGAAACCGACGAGCTCGCATGAAAAGGTTGATGGATGTCAGCGAAGCAAGAGAGATATGCAAAGGTCGTATCATGAGGAATCCGTAGTTTCTGCCTACCCTTCTGGAAAATAGGCATAGTTTTATATGTGTAGTAAAAATAGCGAACTCTATATATTTAATTTGAACAATTTATAATGCACCATTCAATGTTTTCTGTACATATATGATCAAATAATAAAACATACGTACTGTAATATTAAATTAACTTGAATGACATATTGCAGAAAGGGAACAAATATAAGGAAACATTCTGTTATAGCTACTAACATATAGGATTGCAAAAGAGTTTTTTTTCTTTACTTTAAAAAAAATGTGGCTCATAAATACGTATTAAATATAAATTAATTTCGATAAATTCGAGATGGCAATTTTTACGCACCAAGTTTTTAACTGTTGACTTTAAAATTGAAGCAGTTTAAAATTACCATAACAACACAACTTCTTTCGAAATCTAATGTAATAAATTCGAAATTTTTTATGATATTGTTTATACCGACCCGTGTAGAAAATTGAATAAATAATAACACGCTTTTAGTTATCAGCTATCTAGTATCGATTTGAAGGTGTAATATAATATTTCTCCTTTCTTTCTAATTCTTTCCTTCTTGATGTATTTCTTTCCCACATAACATTTGAATATTTTTTTGTCGTATTTCAACTAATTATAAACCATTACAAAAACTATCTACACGTGTAAGAAGTTACACTTCTTTGACATTAATAAATAATATTCATAATTTATATATAATATAAGACATCAGGATAAAATCGTACATCTAAATAGCTGTAGTACTTATTTATTACTGTATGTCTTACAACGTATTCTTATGCTGGTTTTATCATAATGTACGCCTTCTAAACATACGTATTTACTAGTAGTCAAAGATATATTTAAATTGGGAGATTCCAATATTCTATACTTATATATTTTTTCATATGCTATAAACAAATGTTACCACGCAACCTAACCTGTAAATGCTGGACGAGATACCCTGCTGTAACATTTTTTTAATTAGTACGGAAGTATGCTGGTCTTTCAACACCAAATGCCTGGTTAGTGATCTCATCAAGTGTGTTAGGCCTCTCGTTCTCTCTCTCCACAGTTGATCTGTCTGTCTCTCTCTCTCACTCTGTACATGTGCGTTTGCGCGTTCGTGTGCGTGCGCGTGCACATGCGCCCGTGTGGCGACTGTGTGTGCGAGCGTGAGAGCGTATATGTAGGTGTGTGCGTGCCTGTGCGTGTGTGTATGTGCGTATGTGCATGGCTGCGTATGTACATGTATGCGTGTGTTTGTTATGCTTACAATATGTGATAGTCCTTAATTGCATTGAATAACTCACTGACGTAAACATATGTACTCTGCAATAAATCAGGAATAGATCTCTATTGCACGCCACTTGAATGACTTTATATCGCACTGACGTCATAGTGCGCCACATCGGTGTGTCACTTGCTGGAAATACACTTACTAAGTTGCTAATACAAGTATAATTTCGAAAATTCTTAAATTTCACCGAACGAAGAACCGAGTTACAACGTGGAAATATTATATTTTCTGCCGTCCGATAATATCCAGATAAGGCGGTTACAAGGGGAGGCCTCGTGGCGGGGACGCGTCGTCGCCGGCGCGTCCCCGGTAATAGATCACGGCGCGGGGCGCGCGACCGCTGTCAGCCCGCCCCGCCGGCCGCACGTCACGTCCCGTAATGGACACGAGGAAACAATTACAAACACGACGCCCGCTCGTGTCGGCGACGCGCGTCCAGATTTGTGGGATGCTGCGGCGCGTCGGCCCGGCTCGTCACAGTGGACGCGTGCGGCCGCTTCTCGGACAGTTTGAGATGCGAGCACGTCGGACGGTTCTGAGCGGTGTCGACTTGTAGTTTGTAATTTTGTCCTTAGTCCGAAAGCTATTGTTTGTCATGATCACCCATCAACACTACGAATCGTTAGGTCTGTCTGTTTACAACTTCGAAATATCTGTCTGAAATTCCACGCAAAAACTTAGGAAAACTAAAAAAAGTATACATCTACCATTCTACGTATGAGTCGTGCGCTCCCAGTCATTTGTGTACCGTTAAAAAATGAAATTGTAAAATAATATATATGTATATATATTTATACATATATACACACACACACACGTGTGTGTATGTGTGTTGTGTGTCAGAACACAATGAGGACTTCGAGCTGAACCGTGGGCTACACCATCTAACTCCATTGTTTGTGGTTCCTCAGACGAAATAAACATACACTATTTGGAAAAATATAGAGTATTATGAAGTATATACTACGTTATTTTGTATGTAAAGTAATTTTATACACAATCTCAGATAATACTGTTTCATATTGAATAATATTATATGGCAAACCAACAGTTTTGATATGTTCACGCGACACGTGCGTGTCGCTTCCGTCGTTACTTCTACTCTGTCCAGGCATTCCTGTGTACATCTGAATTACCCGAGTTCGCTCATACGGGATATTTATCTCTGACCTATATATCAAGGGTGGAAACATAACCGAGCAGATAGTCAGTGATTTTTATTCTGTATTCACGCGGCCAACCCTGGGGACAAAATATATACGAAACATAAATGCGGAATATGCACTAGACAATCTTTGATTGAATATTTTAATAGTATAAAAGATGTTTACAAAAAGATATTGTTTACATTAAAATAAGACCTCTTTCAACATTTTTGACGTGATAACGCCTTATAAATCGATGAATGCCGGCTGCACGTACGAAAAAGCATGACTCATTATCGCATTCCGCTTGAAACGATCGTGCGAGCTAGAGCGCGGAACAATAGGGAGGCACGATCGACCTAAGCGTTCGACTTGTGACGCATCTATCTCTTTACTGTATAATTTAAGTAGAAAAATATTTGAATTAACGATTGCAAATAAATATCAATTTAACGGAAACATTGTGATTTTCAATTAACTCCTTTGTATTATACAAAATACTGATAATTCAATGATAATAATTAAATTCAATTCATAAAACAATGCAATTTTTCCTCAATGCTTTCTTATGACATTAACATGTAAAATTATCGTCCGTAAACCGACTTTATATACAACTAATTTTTTTTTGAGCGATTACACCATTTTTAGGGTTCCGAGCCAAAATGGTACAAATAGAACCATTATAGTTTCGATACGTTTATGTGCTATGAAGATATATTATTTTGCTGGAACACTTTAATTTACACTAATTTAAGGTAATAGTCGACATACCTACTTGTTTGTCTAGTTATAGTGGTTTAAAGTGCTTATACTTATTATGTGCAGGAAGCATAGAAAAAAGTGTAACAACGTAGTTTCGTCATTTGTAGTGTATTTATTTACAGTAAAGACTTCGGAATCCTAAATTGAGCACGGTCCATGCTCTTGGCCATTTTTTCAATACTCAAAAAACAGTGCTAGGGTGATCTAAGTTTATGTAACAAGCACTATTAGACTAATATTTGATTTCTATTACAATTAAGATGTAAGAACTTAATGTATAAAAACATTAACCCTCCACTCGGGTGTCTGTAAAGATGTAGAAAGTTAGTTAATCAATTAATCGTAACCATTGCTCTATCTATTTACATAGAGCAATTTTTACGATAAATTTTAATTAACCAATTATAACTTAAACAATGAACGACCAATAACCACTATAAACAAAATAAACTTTAAAACATACACATATACATTCATACCTTCTCTGCTTGAAGTGATCTATACTGTAAGATTTTAATATGTAGTACTTTTAGTATATCACCATAAACGTGCAGCCAGCTACCGCCTACAAGCGGGCACTTCGCGATTTTTTCAATACACTCACCGTGTGCATTTAACGTGCTTCCTCGCAAAATCGTGCTTTCCTCGCGACACTATATGCCTGTCATTAACCATCCTAAATATATGTATCTGATAGTAACTGCCCTTGGATTTGAATGCATATATTACTGGCAACACCCACACGGACTGCATTTGTCCCGAATATCAATAAAAGTGATTCGAACAATTTAGAAAGCTTATTTTTGAAGCGGAATTTACATAAATATAAATTGCATTGTTGTTGCAGGTTAAAATTAGGTTTTTAATTTAATTCGTAAATGTATATTAAAAGCTTGTTGATGATAGTTATTGTTTATCATTTTAAAATCACGTCAATTTTTGAAATATTTTACGTAATATAATTTCATAAAATATCGCATAAATTCAGCTACTACTAAATAATACCATTTTACCTGTAGATATACGATACGATCACTTTTTGGCTTCACAGAAGTTTAGGATATCATTGTTTTATGTATTAATTTCAGCATCTATTTGGTTAATGGTAAAAGTTTGGTGAAGGTCATCGCTCCTTCCACTCGCTTCGTGCTTGTCCATAGACACCGTTGTTATAGCTTTAAGCTTTATATCTTTTAATAGACTTTTATGATGTTGCATTGAACCTCGAATGAAAAATCGCATCTAGTATTGGCCGAAAATAAGGTTTAGTTATCCTTAGGTTGACTTTTATTAAAAAACATGTGGGCCTCTGTTTTTATTTGAAATAGAAAGGACATTATAATTTGTACTAGTACTTTCTAAATCAATATAAATAATATGACCAGTAAAAGCTCAGAATCACCGTTTGAGATCAATTCCAAACATAGCGCTAAATGATGCAAAGTGACTACCGCCGAAGACGAAAGTGAAAATTTTCATCAAGTATAATGATGTGACCAGTGTAATAAATTAGCTCTAAGGCTTTAAGTACAAACAGTCATGCATTCTTTTGGTCTAAAATTATGTCTTTTTGTTTACATGTTTCATTGATGAAATATTCATAACTGTTGATGATGTAACAAAATAAAAGATAGCAACATTTAATACTTATATTTGTATAAGATATTTACTTATATAGAGGTCGTATACAGTGGTGCGTATTGACTCAGATGTCGCCTCGTAGTCAGAAGGCATTGCGCTCGTTCACCACGGGCAAATTGACCGTTACGTTTTCAAATAACACTGAACATTTAGTTCCATGCCTCGAAGAGCACGTTAAGTTATAAGTACCGTAGGTTGCAATTATGTTGATGACAAACACCGTTAACAGCCGCTAAACCGCACTCGGCCAATATGAACTACTTGACTAAACCCTTACACGATATATTTAAGAAAAATCGCTATCGTTTTTCTTATCATATATTTTTTAATGACAAATAAGTACAATCAGTAAATGTCTCCACCTTAAGCTTCGAATCTAGATTAGCAGTTTCTTTTTTCTGTGCACTTGGACAAGAGAGTACAAAGTTTTCCAAAGGATTAGCACTCGCATCGCTCGTCGTACATAGCAATGCTCGCCGGCGACGGCGGATCAGTCAGCTCGGCGTGTCGCCGGCCGACCCCCGTCACGGCCGTCTGCGGCCGACTTAACTCGTGTCGGGTGCCAGAAAAAAGTTGCCTCTCCCCTCGCGGCTCGGACGTTCTGATGCAAGGTTATCGTTGTTGGGAGTCGGACGATGTCATTCGAAGTGAGCTCAGAAACGGGACAATATAGAAACTAATGGTGGATAGTGGACATCATTTTTTTTTTCAAATCCTTCACTAATTTTAAATTTAGTTCAGTAAGCTGCCACAGTTTCGTCGAAAAACGTAGAAATTTAGTAATCGCACTTCATATCTGTTCTAAAAATGTGAAGGACATTAATTAACTTTTATGATCTAACATACCGGCTACCTTAGCGTGGTACACGTCTTTTTATAGGGTTTTTCTAGAGGAAAGCAAACATTAAACCACCAGGGAATAGAGAGGCGATCACCGCCTCTCATGCTTAACGTGCAAAAAGTGACGACAGTTTATTTGGAAGAATACATGTGAGCTTTTTCTGCCTTTACGTAAAATATTCTCTATATTTAACATGTAAATTGATATTTATTTCTTTATTCGAATTTGAAATAATTTATCTTTTGTTGAAACATTTTTTTGTATTTCATTTCAATCCATTTATTTTTTATTTAGTGAAATGAAATAGATTCAAATCAACATATACAAGAATGTCAAATTGACTGTGTTACACAGGCCCGCTCAGCTTTCTTAGCGACCATTATGCATATCTTTAGAAGATTAAGACTGGAAAAAACTTATTAAAGCTCTCTTTTACAACTGTTCATTCATTATTGCGTTATCCTTATTTCACTCTTCATATATCCATTTTACAATGCGTTTAGTATAATTATAACAATATAATGATAATAAATTGAAGTCTAATTTAATGAAAAATAATATAATAATCAATTAGAAGTCAAAATGTTGAAAACTTACCAAATTGAATGTGACTCACAACTGTTGTGGAACGATTTATATTTCAGTCTGGTATTGACGCTTAAGTAAATCGTTTTCTAAACGATCGCATAGATTTTTTTTTATAGCATGAAAATAATTTTTTAGATCAAATTAACAAGAACTTATTTCACGATAAAGCTGTCGAAGCTCGTAGCTTCTTTTCTTAGCTGGTCGTGTAACGCGGAGGAGTCACGGAGGAAAAGCTAATTGAATGTTGTGAAAGTTTTCGTTGACCGCGAGCGTCTCGCGACTCTCATTATTGCTGAACTTTCAGAGGGGCCCTTCAACAACTTTATACGAAAAATTTTCCGATGATATTTATTTGGTACAGGTTTATCTAGGGCGGTCGTTTGTTATCTACCTATTTCTTGGCTAACCGTTCTCCATTACACGTCGTATACCTGGCAGATTAATTTGAGAATAGCCACACGCATGTATGCTTAGATTGTGTCTAATCTCAGTTCTGTATATTTGTTGTATTACTTTTATTATGTGTTTCTCGCAATTTATTATTTTAATAAATTAAAATATGCTTATAATTCTTTTTAATTATCATCTGATGCAATTATTAATAAATTAAAATATTCAAGTGATTTGAACTTACTTAACAAAAACTATGTATTTACAAAACAGTACATTAAGAAAGTTCTGATTTGATGACCGATTCAACAACACAAGCTCCAGAGACTACTTAAGTCAAAAGCACAAAATTTATTTAAGAAAACCCTTATTTGATCAAGACTAATTTTTTATTAACTTATTTTTCGGATTCCCTACCTTTAAAGGACAAGAACGGAATACTTAAAAGATCTTTGTAATTTTTAACTGTTCTTTAAAAAAAAAAGTTTACTTCACTATGACTTTTATACCTAATTGATATACTTTAATTTATTTGACTGCCCTTATTTACAAATAACTAACTTATGCCTTGCAAATATTTGTAAAATTTAATACTAATCTTATTTATATTTAAGCAATAAGTCATCAATGACAACACTTTTGTATCTTTGATATTTTTTCCTATTTATGCAAGTTATATTTAAAGCACTAGTAAGATTTTTTTGTAAAATTATAAATATTTGCTAATAGCACAAAATACGTAGAACAAAGTCAATTTATTGTAAAGAAATAATCATCAATTAGAGATAAATAATTTAAAAAGCCTAATATACTTTATAGTGTGACGTTCTATCCCCCCACTGCAAATAATATAAATATATAAAAGAAAACAAAGGAGTTTTTTTTTTAATTTTTTTATGTCTCTTTACTTAGTTTATAAATATTCTTTTTTATATTTGAGGAACAATGAATTTTTTAAAGGTTCGTCTAACCTTAATAAATATAATTGACAATACTTAAAAATTAAGATGCTTTTATTGATTACCCATCATCATTTCATGTTCTTGGGAATATTTATACAGTGACAAGTAGTTTATACCTTACCTTCATTGTGAATTTGCGAGATCTTGGAATCGACTCGTTACTAACAACAATTTGTCTTACATTAAGTTTTTATATATAAGATTGCTTTAAAAATTTACGTCTGAAATATCTCTTACCTATATTTTTGATTTTTGTCGTATTAATTTATAATGCAGAAAAGAATTATCAATTTTCAAGAGCAGGAACTCTATTTTCGACAATATCAATGAAAATCCCAAAATAAAATCATTAATTTATATCTCCTAAAAGTATAGATATAACTTTAACACATTTAATATGTAATAATATATATTCTCAAGATTCTCTGAAATCTCTCTCCAGATTTTAAATGACCAAATATCCTACTATAAAAAATGTGATTTTTCGTTTTCTTCAACAAAGCCTTTCGAACGCTTTTCAGATTATATGTCTGTTAAAAGATAAGAGGTAGAGAGTCCGTTTTTCTTAGATTTATTTATCACAAACTCAATTTACAAAATTAAAGTTATAAGTTAATGATTTGAACGCACAAATACGATTACCACTTTATGATCACAAAAAATAGGCAGTGGAAGCAATAGTACTCTCTTGAAGTTAACCCTCTGGACACTCAATTGCGTGTGGTTATAATACTCTCTGGATTCAGTGAAGTCTCTCGTAGCTGAAACCCAACTAGACTCTGAAAAGAAGCTGAAAAGTAAAAGAGGAAGACTTCTAGAATGTATTCAAGGGAACTTGCAAGTGCTAGACAAGTTGAACCCATAAACCAAACCTTGGGTACGGTGATTTTCTCAGGAGTGTGTACCACAAGGGAACTTGCCCGCTACCTTGCAAGGTGAAAAGATAAACCAGGCCTTGAATACGGTAAGTTTCTCGTCTAGAAGTCACCAATAGCTGATTTGCTCAAGAAAAGATTGATACTGGCTCTAGGATGAGCCCCACAGTATGTAAACTCACTCACAGGAATAGATTCTGGCTCGAGGAGGAGCCCCACAGGATGTAAACTCACTCACAGGAATAGAAAAAGTAAAAGAGGAAGACTTCTAGAATGTATTCAAGGGAACTTGCAAGTGCTAGACAAGTTGAACCCGTAAACCAAGCCTTGGGTACGGTGATTTTCTCAGGAGTGTACCACAAGGGAGCTTGCCCGCTACCTTGCAAGGTGAAAAGATAAACCAGGCCTTGAATACGGTGAGTTTCTCGTCTAGAAGTCACCAATAGCTGATTTTCTCAAGAAAAGATTGATAGTGGCTCTAGGATGAGCCCCACAGGATGTAAACTCACTCACAGAATAGATTCTGGCTCAAGGAGAAGCCCCACAGGATGTAAACTCACTCACAAGAATAGATTCTGGCTCGAAGAGGAGCCCCACAGGATGTAAGCTCACTCACAGGAATAGATTCTGGCTCGAGGAGGAGCCCCTCAGATCTGTATTTCACTCACAGACATTTGTTTCACTTACAACTCAAATATTCACTTACTTAGATGCTTTACTCAATGATAAAAATAATTACTCTCACTTAGAATCACAATAAAGAACGTTATTGAATAATTTACTCAGCAATTGACAGTATAAAGCTTTTACTTTCACTTTATATCTCGATGTTTACTATAAGCGTTTGAAAGAAGATTGACTCGCAGCGCTTTTTTTGGTTTGAGGAAGTGTAAAAATCTTCACGACGAAGATACCCGGCCACGCGACCTAGAGACCGGGTTATGTGGGATTTTACCCACTAAAAGCACTCCTTGGGTGACTCTACTGTAACGCGTATATTTCCGACCCGGTCAATATGCGTTGACGGGCGGTGATGCGAAACAACAAACAAAGTTTGGGACTTCGCGTCGCGTGGAAAAGAATTATTGATTATTAACTAGGCGTACCGGCCTGAGTATGGGATGAGAGGTAATTTGATTAATCGGGTTAAAATTTATTTTAATCGCCTCAACGAGTGAGGCGTGTTCTATTAAACAAATTAATTTTTCCGTCGGGTTCGCGGCGGTGCGGAATTTTTTTGCGAGGATCGTGAGCTCGCTGGTGTCGATAACAGTTATTACCGACATCAGCTGGCTCAGATCGTCTGCTGCGGATGTTGAGGTATTTTTTGCGGCGGGCGGGGCGTTGCGCGGTCCGGCCGCCGCTCGGGCTAGCACGTGGAGCCGAGACGGCGCGCGGGCGCACGCGCGCGGCCTTCTCGGGCGGTGGGGCTCTTTGAGAGCCCGCGGGCATCCTAGGTAGTTGGCCGTGTGGCCTTTGTTTGCATAGGACACAGGCGGGTGGACCGTCTGTGTCTTATTGCGTGTGCATTGCGCTGTGCCGTGGTCGCCCAGGCACTTAACGCAACGCGCTGAATGAAGCAGTAGCGGGACGAATGCCCGTAGGACTGGCAGTTATGACACTGCCCGGGTAAGGCGCGTTTGCGGGCTGCTCCGCTTTGACGCCGGAGGGAGCATACGCTCCTAATTTTGAAGAAGGCGGCTTTAGTCGCCTTGTCATTGGCCTCGGCTGTGCCGGAGACCAGAACTAAGTCTAGGGCTCGCGGTAACGGTTCAGTAATCGGCGAACCGATTGAACCGGGAGGTTTTGGGAGAGGAGGTCTTCCTTGACCTCATCGACGGGTATTTCCTTCGGGACTCCCCTCAGGACTACCCTGATTTCTCGTTCCTCTTTGAGGGAGTAGGTGTGGAACGAGATTTTCATGGACACTAGCAGATTCTGTAGGTTCCTGAAATCGGATGGATTTCGCTTGCAGCTTTAATCCCTGAGCGGATTACGTGCTTGCGAAATTTGAATGTTTTTGTCTGACATTTTTGCGCAGCTCGGTCCACCGATCTTTGTTCTGTACGAACATAGGCGGTGGTTTCGGGCCGCTGTGCGGGTGGGGGCGGTGACGTCAGCCTCGTCACTTATGCTGTTTTTCGCGGCCGCGGGAGCTGCCGCTTTATTTCCAGCCTCCACCGCTTGTGAGGCTGTGGTAGGCTGGGAAGGTGTCCTCCAGCTTACGGAGAGTCGTAGATCGACCGAGTTTTGGTGGAAGCTGTTGCTTCCGCAATATTACGGCTTTTTGGAAGGGTGTTATTCTGTAATACGTATCGGAGGCCTGCGTGAGGTATGATGCTTCAGGTTTTCGTTCCGAAGCTTTTGACGCTTTCCGGCGCCGGACCGTGGTGAATTCAGAGTGATCAGAGATGTCACTCGAATCGGAGTCGGAGGTTGTGCCCTCCGACGGGCGGACGGGCTGGCCGTTTTTGGCTCTCTAGGTAGAGTGAATTCGAAATCCATTTCGGGGTCGAAGACTACTACCTGAGGGTGAGGGTGAGGGGCCGGGGACGCTGGGATGCGCAGTACTCCTCGAACTCCCGCAGGAGGTCGAGGTGGCCGCGTCTTTAAGAAATTGTGTAAATTGCGCTCCATTGCGGTAGCCGCGAGGTGCCAGCTGTTGCTGAACGCTCTCGCAGCACCGCGGTGACGGACCGCGACCGCGCGGTGCCGGAGGCCGGCGTTAATCGGAAGGGTAAAAGAGACGCGAGGGACGCGGATCGCGGTGCGGTAGGCCGCAATACGAACGACGTACGGAGGTGCTCTACGCGCACAACGCTCGGCGCGACCCACCAGGGCGAGGGGTTCGCGCTGTAATTAACGAGAAACACGTGCCGGTTGTTGACACCGTTAGGTTACCCCGGCAAAATTGGTGTAGCTCGTCACTATGCACTTCACTCATGGCTCGGCGCACACCTGCACACACAAACACACACAGATGAGAACACGGAAATCTCGCACCTGCACTGGCGCTGTAGCGCGACCGTTCAGCGCGGAGACCGGACGACTCGCAGCGCCGGTGTGCCTGCTTATATACTTAACTGGCGGGATTCTCGAATCGTCACTCCGAATGTTCTAGATATGATTTGAGAGTTTTCTATTTTTAAAATTACTGGATTTTACGAATAAACTGAATAAAAATGTATGAAATTATTTTTAGAGTTATTTTCGCTTTCAGTTTTACTCAAATTCTATTTTAATTACTTAGATTTTAATTAAAAAAGACAATAAACTGAAGAATTATATTCCAGAAATGTCATTTGCTCGAATTTTTTTAGGCGCAGGCGAAGAGTTACCTTTTCATGACAATAGATGGCGCCACATATTTAGTTTATGTAAATTTTTATTTTTTTCTTTACTTTAAACAATGTCTATGAAACAAAAATTCCCTCCATAACCATTACGTAAGCCATCGATAATTTCCCACAAGTACGCGAAGCGCTCTTACACAGCATCCGCGAAATCTGCCCAACTCCAAGTTAACTAAACCGAACTAAAGGCCTGCCGTGTACCCTTATTCAATTACCCGGCCGTGATGATATTATATGTACGTGAAATCTGGACAAAGGAATCGTAAGGAAGTATGCATAATGCATGGCTCCTTAGTTGCGGTCGTGATGTTCACAGGAGGTGCCCTAATTAGATATAACGGACAAAAGCGGAGCTGGTTCGGGTTGGCGTGATGCCTTAATTGGGCCGAGTAACCTAAGAGATTCTAAGTTTACGAGGGTTACAGGCCCTATTGTGTTAAAGGTAACGCTTTTGGACTGTTGTGCGGAGAATAAGGGAGCGGGGTATAATTTGCTGTATTATCAAATTACATGTATTGTTATCCCATTTAAATTTTGTATTATATACGTGTAAGCGGCTTCGTATAGGTT
Organism: Eumeta japonica; assembly: GCA_005406025.1. Lineage (NCBI taxonomy): Eukaryota > Metazoa > Arthropoda > Insecta > Lepidoptera > Psychidae > Eumeta > Eumeta japonica. Next base: position 20,398 of record BGZK01000631.1, on the reverse strand, counting down.
CGGATCTATTAGCTATATGAAAATTGTCGTAATTTAATATTTATTTAAGAGGAAATTTAAGATAATTTTCTTGAAACATAAATTTTCAATAAAACAAACAAAAATATTCGTTTTGCATAATAACCTTATTTAGTTTAGTACAGAGAAATCAATTATTTTGTTACCGAAACACATAAATTATCGTCTGTGGCTATTTAACGCATGGTGCATGCACCATGCAATTCTAACAAACGAATGTTTACTTTTTATTTCATTTAATTTTTAATGCATTTCTAGAAAAATATGTTGGTTTAGTCATTTAATGTACTCTATCTCGTAATTTCAGCGGAGAACCTTACGCCCCGCGGGTGTTGTGAGCCATGTCTTTGATTCTTGAATACTAATTAGGGGAAATTCAAACTCACTCAGAAAAATAAATAGTTACCTAATATAAAACAATGTTGATACCTACACTCAATACCAGAGGCTTAAACACAAACCGACTCTTTCATAAGCTTTCCAATAAAGATGCTGATCAGAGCTTACGAGTGAATTCTTGAGAATTCAAATTTAAAGTATATAAGAATGGTTTTAGCTGGAGTCTGCATTTCTAAAATATTAGATAATTTTCTTATGTCCTTTTTTTAAGTCTATACTAATATTATAAAAAATTAGAAATTTAAATTTCATAATCGAGTCCTAATTACATGAATCCTAACTTTACCCCAACATTCCTACGATTACACATTTTTTAAAGTACAAAACGGGCCTTCCTAAGACCACTTTGACATATATATTTATATATAATTATCTACCTGTGAGAGCAACTTTCTTAAAAATTATTGCACGAATGAATTTAGTTTTACTTAATAATGCATAGTAGTGTCTCTTATACTTTGCAATCTCAGGTTCTATAAATGTGAGTAATTCTTTTTCTATAGTTCGTTGAAACGTTTCACTAAGGAGAATTTTAATATAAGATGTTGACTATTCATCGAAAATAAGTGGTTTGTTAAAAATATGGAAAGTGAAATAACATAGAAGAAGCGTCTACTGTTAATTCCAAAAAAAAAAATACACGCTTTGATGAAAATAAGTAGAATCGTACAGAAAGTGTTGACACCAGGACTAGACTATCTAAGTTAGGGTAGCTAAATTTAATGACTATTTCTTTTTTTACAAGTATAAAACGACATAGTCAATTTCAACCTTGTCCACGCGTTCTACAAGCTCACGATGACGTCTTGTGGCGCGGGGCGTTGCGAACTCGCGTCACAAGACGTCGCAGATTCGTCAAGTTCATAAAAAGCGTTTAACCCCGAATTTATACGTAATGCGAGTCGAGCGGGCTCTCCGGCGTATCGGTCGCGTCCAAACTTCCTGCCAACGACATGAAGAGGGTGGTTGCCTCGGGCCGATAATACGAATCCTATGGACGAATAGGGTACATGTAGAATGTACTGTTCTTTGATCTCCCACAGACATCACCTTTCGTGTCGTTCCCAAAGTAAATGTGCATGAAGAAGTTTTTCTGAGTAGTTATTTTAAATTCATATTATGTTTCTATCGCTAATTATACTTGAATTTTCAGAAATAGTGGACGATAATATTTGAGTGACAGTGAAATTAGTTATAAAATTATGGTGAAGAAGAATATGAATTTTATGAGATTATAACTATTTAACACTACCTTTTTACGGCAATTTTGTAAGCGTGGACCACAGAATTAGATGAAATTTTACATTTAAACTTCATTCCAAGCTACTAAATTTCTCAATGTAAATCCATTCAGCAATTTGTCCGTGATGTCAAAACGATTAGTCAGTAAGAAAGACAAAAAAATAATTTAAAAATCATTGTTTGGTGTTCAGACTCCCTTAACTAGACGATCCGAATTAGTTTTTTAAAAATATTTTTGATATTCAGACATGTTTAGAAAATTTTATAACAGAATCAATGCATAAAATATGAATAAGTTTTTAAATAATGAAACGTCTGACGTACTTTACATAACTGAACACAAAACCCTCGATGTATGTATACAATTGACCGTTGCTTTCACTAAAGGATGAATAAAAAAGACAGTCCTTTACCTTACGAAATTCAGATTTACAAAGAAGCCGCAAACGCATTTTCACGACTTCCTGTCTGTTCTGGTACTTCCGCCAACCGGTTAATCTGTGGCTCGGCTACCCGCGTTTCGGAATGTTTCTGGAGAGGCCCATTATGAAGGAACATCTGGGCCCTCGAAAGTAATATTAAGTTCTCGCCCGTAAGCTGAGTAATTACCGCGGATAGCGTGAACATGTGCTTATTTATAAGCTCGCAGTGGCAGTGATTAGCCTTTAGTTTATTTCATGTTCTGGAATTTCTGGATAATTATTTTATCTTGTTAATGGTCTGTTTGGTATAATCAACGCAAAAAAAAGCATTTACAGTGTATTGTTGTTTGATGTACTGTATTTACTGACTTTCTTCTTTCCGCGAATTTAAAGGCTCATGATTTTTTATTAGTATATTGAGATCATAATATATTTAAATATAATGCCTGTAAATTGGTGAACACATTACAAAATATTGTTTGTATTTTTAATATAATTATAGTTCTCTAATTCATAACTACAATTTGTATTAACTATAAAATTCATGATATAAAGATAAACGTCATCATAAAATAAAAACAAAAGAGAGTCTTAAATAAAAATAAACTAAACAATTTAATATATCTTACAGTGATTATTTATATCGGAACAGACGTGTTATGTAAAATATGATAACTTAATATCATATCTTAATTTTTAATTTTTCACATTAAATAGTTATGTTACCGGTTTTTTTTTTAATAAAAAACATATGCTTGACAATATTTCACATGCAGTTATTACATAAAGACACAATACCATCATGATTAACAAATTTATATAAAAAAAATGCAATGCAGCAAGGAATTCTAACAGATTTATTTAACATCAAAACGATTTATACATAATAAGTGTACGGAAGCAGCCGGGTGGCAATCCTAGATTAGGTATGTTTTATTCAGAACACTTTAAAACGTACCGTACTCAACCCGGGCGCAGATGACGGCGGACTGTCACAGATGGCATTTCCCCTCAACTTAAAACTAAAAGGGACATATGGCAAGAACTTTACCCTGAATTTCATACTGGATAATTTCTTCGGATTAGCGAACCGTTTGAAACCGCTGCGAAACTGTTCAAAACCAGGTTTGTATGGGTGTTAGTGATGGATATGATTTTTATCGAGACTCCTTTATATGCCACGACGGTTTGAATGCGTTTGGGATCCGATTACATGGGTGTTATTGAGGCATCTGCCACGACATGACCAGCATGCAGAAAAACCTGTTTATAGATTTATTAAAAAAAAGTTATTGTATTAGCGAAAGTTGTCAGTAAATATTGCTCTTTAATTTAAAAAAAATAAAATTGGCATCAAAATTCATAAATTATAAACGTAGCTGTACCCAAGAGACGAACCTATACGTACACTAATAACCTCAAATTATTTATGAGTTTTGCACTGATTTGATATTAATGTAATGTAAGATGTGAAGAATGTGATATTTTATGATGGTTTCACTATTATAGTCTATTGTACTATATCTTATTCTACTAAATAAAATATGTAACATAGTGTTCATGTTGCTTGTGGTATTGTGATAAGTACGGGTCACGCGAGGCGACCGAACTCCGTGCAGGGTCGTATGAACGTTAGGTCTATTTGTGAAGTTCAAATAGCGAAATGTGATTCAGTTCGCGACACAAGAGTAGATAGATAAACAAGATGTGTCTAGGAAAAGAGACTTGAACCCCGACAATAATAAAAAGGAAAGGAATTTAGTGTAATTAGTAGAAGGCATATGTAATAATTAGGTATGGTTGAGAAATAAAAAAATAAATATAGTTCATATCGCCACCGCCTGTTCGATTAATATTTCCGAAAACCGAAAAACTTCTCGAACGAACCCGTGCTCTACAGTATACACTTAAATAATTCAATTAACAGACTGATCGTCTGACTGACGCTGATAGACACGTGACACAACTATATTTTCCCGTACCTCAATGTGATACAAATATAGGTGCTGATCGAACATCAAAGATGTAGGTAGATATGATAAGTTTCTGAACGAGAATGATAAAAATTGACAGACAGAGCAAAATTGGAAGGCAAAATTTCACTGTGTGATCGAGAGTTTTTTTTAAATAACGTTGAAACAAAAACCGATTACACTCCAGTGTCTATGCTCGATTTCCTTCATACATTAATATCGTTTCATGGGTTATTCTGAGCACATACGTTTAGTGGTAAAGGAACGCTTAATGCACTTCTAAGGTATAACCATAAAAACTTTTGCCATAAAAAAACTCTTGGACCGCAGCTCGTTACGAATACAGGCGCGGGCCATAAAAGTCACCGTACAGAAGGAAACTCGAAACCACTTTAACATTTCCTAGATCTAATTTAAGCTCTCCTAAGTTTGGTGAAATTTTTGATATGGAAACTTCTATTTCAAAAGAACACTGAATAAGTTTCCTCGGTTATTCCTACACTATTGTTAGCGACGACTCGCTCAGCGCATGATTATGAGCTCGGCCCGTGTTAAGCAACAGTTAATTAAGCATCGATGCCAATGTTGTTTCCCACGGTCCCGTACACAAAGGGTCCGATTTAGTCGAAAGCCCTGTAAATTGACAGCATACGTACGGAAATGCCGGCGCCCTTCGGCGCCTGACCTCGCCCGCCGTCTCGTCTCGCATTAGTTGTTGTGACGTCATAGTAACTACGAAAAGCTCGGAGCGTGTGGTCCTTTGGGATCTCCTCTGCTATTAAAACTCAACTTAGTTCTAAACTAGTTGAATGTTGAAGCTTTTTAATTGTCAAGAATTAAAACGCGGTAAAATTTCGTTTCGCCGCCTATCCGTCTTTAGGATCTAGCTACATAACTGTCGAGTTTGAGAGAAAAATACGATTTTTTTTAAGTTTTGAGTACATGATATGCAAAACCAAACAAAGTTTTATAAAAAATAACTATTTTAGGTGTTTAAAATTTATCTTATATTTACGACGATCTTATACATCGCAATTGATCAATTCGTTAATTAAACGTTTTGACTGCTGAAACGGTTTTTTTTTTGCAATAAATTCACTTCGTAAGGAGCACTTACTCTAGGAGACATTCTAGGCCAAAGACTTAACGGCAGTTCTTTGTAGATTATTTTTTGGAGATTTTGAAACTAGATGTTCAGAGTTGATAGTATTTAAGATATAAGCTTATCGCAGGGTTGAAGTATTGAGCTGGGTAAACTAAGTAATAAGAAAATTGGATTAAATTCAGCAACACAGAGAAATAAAATTGGCTACGGAACCTCTTTACATTTTTCAATCGATTGCACTTAACCTGTGAAAGATTCGATCGCTAAGAGAAAACCTCATCAGCACTCGCTGTACATATATCATATATCCTCTTTTGCGATTTCTTTATTATATTTTCTGAGTATACATAAAGTCATAAATCGCTTGCAGAAGCAAAGATGTAAACCTAGCACGTGCGACGTAAAAAAAAACACCATACCCTAGAACATTCTAAGTAATAAAAATGCACAAAAAAAAAAAATTACAACCACGCTTACGCATTTAAAAAAAAATCGGTGGTTCTATTTTCTAGTTTTTAGTAGTGAAGTTATTACGGTGTCTCATTATTACATTAAAAAGCGTAGTTCACAACAAAAATTATATTATCCAATAGCAGAAACGACATCACACAATTTTGTCCAATGAGAAAAGGAAAAATGTAAGTCATTGCAATATAAATTATTGACTAATGTGTTTTTTTCTTTTAATGTTAAAATACAAGCACTACATTAGAATACTTAATGCGCTTGATCATCTGTCATTATAATAAAATCAATCGTCATAGTTCGTTCTCATTTTAAAATGTCATTACTAGATCATCAAGATTGGTTCCATTTAAGATAGTGAATCACGAGGCTATTTATATTTTACGATGTTGAAACATACATTTCGTTCACAAAGACCTAGCTCTTCGCGCTTAGATTTATTATAAACCTTTTAGATAAAGTTTCCAAGGTACATTTATTTCAGTGATAGTGCAGTTTCCCCGAGTTTATCACGCCGCCTATTCTTGGGCAGAATCGAAAAGTTCCACAGGTGATAGAGTGTATTCACTTAACTCAATGAGCTACATACGGATATGTGTGTGTATGTATGTGTGTGTGTGTACAGGGTCCGTGTCAGAAACATTAAAATTCTTTTTCTTACGTTTTGATGTGTCCATCGTAAGTAGTAGACAGTTTTATGAAATTCTGCGAAAATGTTACATTATATTCTAAAAGAAATGTATGATTTATAAATCGCAATTAAATGCGGCATCTGAAGTCACTTTCTCTACATAAGTAATCCATATTTTCTAACTTTATTTTCTTTTCCAATCTTAATACCTTATTAAGATAATTACTGTCATATATTCCAAGATGAAGTAATTTTATGCCGTTCATAATCTAGAGCGAGATAAAGAAACACGATTTTATTTAATCTTTCAGATCAAAATATAAAAGCAAGAAGAAAGATCATTTTAAGAAGACTACATCACTAAATAAACGAGATGAGATAATTTTTAACTCTCTCTCTACAGTCGTATGAATTGTATCATCAGTCTGTAAGACGGTAAGAAACTCCGTATTCGCCAGTGCCATCTCCGGGAAATTAAGGACGTCAAGCTAAATTAGCGTTTTCAAATAATTAAACGCGCAGAGCCTGAGACGGAGCTAATCATAAATCGTTGTCACTCATGCATTCCCGATCCGCGCGCCCCCCGGCGGCCTCCGGAGTGGCCCACGCAACCCCAAATATGAATATATGGGGCAATAGTGAGGAGGCATTTCCCACGGGCGCCGCACGCGATTTTCCCCGCGAACTTGCCTCATAAATCCACGCCTTACATGATGCTTGTTTGCATAATACAAGACTTAGTCGGCTTTGTTCCACGAGTTTGATAGGTCTCGGGGCCCGCCGCCCGCCGGGAGGGGGCGCGGGGGTAATGCGATTCAGATTGCTCGGCCGTAACTTAACGGCGAGTTAAAACTGCGGACGGCCCTGCTAATTACTTAATGTGATAAAAAAACGTTACGTTTAATGGAAAATTCGTCACAGCGTGTTTCAATTATTTGAAAAAACTTCCGATGACACGCTTGACTGAAATGAAAACTTTTTTTTTCTTGTCAGTCCATACATTAGTTTGCAAGGATGTCGTTCGAAAATCGATTCCTGTAAGTTATTGAACATAATTCTCACTTTTACTTTACTCGTGGTCTTATTCCAAATGTGTTTTTCACGGAAAAAAATAATATAAATCGTGTATCATTGAGGGCCGAAGCCTGGGTCAAAACTAGTTAACTGATTATAATAGTTGTGATAATCTTCTTGAATCCTTCAATACGAATTATCTGCTGCAGTCGTGCGTCTAAAGCTTCACATTGCCTTTAAACAGAGACAAAGAGTACCCCATGGAATAATTCTATAGAATTGTTCAATGTTCAGAACACTCAACGCCTCAGACCGTACTCGATACGAACTAGTATTAGCAATTCACGTTAGTGATATTTTTACTAGATACAATATAGATTCGTACAATTCTCATACTCATACTAATTTAAAAAAGCTGGACACATTTTATAGAATATTTTTATAAAACGAAGGCGATTTAAAGATACTATTTGTTCATAAGAATTATTATAACTACATATTTAGTTATCAGATTTAGATGATGATATAATAGTACCAACAATGATATGACACCAATAATAGTAAATGACACTTAGAAACGGTAAAATAAAAAACACATTTAAATTTTAAAAATGGAACTCTTTGGCAACGTCATTATGTACAATTGCATGCATCTGTCAATTGTTTTTACAAATTGGCGGCAAAAAGAAAATTGCTTGTTTAACGTCAACATGAATTAAACGCAAGAAAATTTTCATGCAATGATTTTCTATGACTTTTATCGCCATTTAAGCCAATAAGAGAGTTGTAACACACTTCGGTTGACCTTGCATGATGAAGCTCCATCCCTTGCCACTATTTATGAATGCTTTAATGAGTTCAAACGTGTTCACACTAATTTGACTGACGATGTATATAAGAGACGTACTTCTACGGCGACGACCGAAAAAAATAGAGTGTAGTGCAGATAATGATAGAGACTGGCAAAAGGGTGACCTACCAGCAGATTAGGGTAAGTAATAAAAAACAAGCTTGGGCATTGGTATGAGTCAAGTGTGTATAAACTGCTTCATGAACATTTGGCGGTCAGGGAGCTTTATACTCTCCGGTGGATACCGGATAATTTGATCGAAGCTTAAAACTCCGTCCTGTTAAATTAAAAGATGCAAAAATCTGCCGGTGGTAACTCAAATGCTGTATATGATATAGTTACATGTGACAAATAGAAATACTGGCTCACCGGTCTTACAACCCTGACCTTGCATCACGCGATTTTTATTTATTTCTTAAAATAAACGAAATATCTTCGAGGAAAATGCTTGACGGACGTCGAGGAAGCAATAGATTTATATGATAAGGCCTGCAAAGTGCCTAAGTGCGAGTGGCCAGTGTGTCTCTCAGTGGTTCCATCGAATACAACGGTTAATTAATCTCAGCGGACAGTATTTTGAAAAAAAAAATTACTTGTTAGTGTGCTCAGTTTTTGATTTTCTAAGGACTTTCAAATCGATTTAAGTAATGATAGATCAGTTTATATATTTTTTTTACGAATAGTTTTAGAACCTCCAAAAACGTTTACTTCGTGTACAATTTTCAATACACCGAAATTATTAAAATACAGATGAAGAATTAATAGGTAAAGTAGAATTTCCAATACAACTTGACGCACGCACACAATCTATAGACAGAGACGTACAGTGGAGGTAACACCACATAAATATGATATGAAGTTAGTCACAAGATATTCTGTACGAGCGAAGCTTTTATCTTAATGGAGGTAAAATTCCGAGTGGTACCTTCTCATATTCGCGAGGGCCTATGATATTTTAATGAATTTGTTGGGAGGCGTCTTTTTGGTTGGAAAACTTCGAGGAGGCCGCGGACCGCTTCAAGATGCTGTGATCATTAATGCATGTCGGTCGAGTGCACTCAGCCATACAAACTTACGGACACTCGACTGTTCATGTAACATTCATCACGTGAGATTTTGTAGTTCGCCAGGTATATAGTTGTTTCAGATTTCTTCAGACGCATCCTATACATGACCTTTTTATTTTCAGAATGCAGCATTTGGATGCAAATCCCAGGCATAGAAACATTAAGAAATGTTGATATTATCATCAAATCGCTGCCCAATATTGGCAATAGGAAATTTGTGAATTATAGTCAAATTCAAACAACAATTAAGATAATAGCTTAACATTTTAAAACCCTTCAGCACCGGGGCCTTTTAAACCTAATGCAACATACAAATTTGTCAAGAACGGAACAGCGACAACGACCAAAGCTACTTCACTAATTGTGAGCTACATGGGTGACGGCGATCACCTACTATTTGGTGGTTCACATGCTGCGTTGCTTCTTAGATATCGTTTAAAAAAGCTTTTTTAATTTCAACCGACTAACCCATTGTTTTACATTAACGTTAACCTTTTTATCGTCATTTGCATTTCATTAATATTATATCAATAAGAGTTTTATGTAACAGAACAGCTTATAATTACTCAGTTAATTATCAACTATTTCCTAATTATATTATATGAAGACATTAAAAGTAAATTAAAAAACGCTATTCATTTTCTGCATTCATATTGAAATAATTTTCCTTGTATTACAAAACACATGGTAAAGGTAGTTTATTATTTTTATTAAAAAAGGTTTTTCTATTTAGACATATTTTCGAATGACATATTTGGCCCTTTAAAATTAATATTTACTGTTTGATTTTTTTCTATAAACAATACTTACTTTTTACGAATTATTTGTAGCCCCACTTAACTTGTCCAATTTTAGAGAACTAAAAAGAAAAACCATATTAAAAGATACACAGTCATACACTCACTCAAAAAACGCATTCAAAAAACATATCAACATACACACAACAAAGTAATAAAATAAATATTTTCTCACTTTGGCACAAGACACTATTTTAACATAACAGGAACGTATCGCCAGCGCATTATCTATGTGAATTATTGTCAAACGTTTGCGAGAAGGATTTATACGCGACGCAGGGGAAAGTTATTGAAATATACATCCCACGGGACAGGAGACAGCCAAATATCCATTCACCCGAACCAGAACCTGCTTTATTTTTACTACATAGGGAACGGAATCCAACGAACCGACGAACGCCCGAAGAAAAATATTATAAATGTTTTTTTTAGTGCTACATTAAACTTATGAAGCCAGAGCGCGAAGCCGGGACAACGCGCACTGGTTTAGGTCGTGTTCTTTGCTTTCTCGTCTGCAATTTTCGTGTCGCACTATAAAAATTCTTGAGCTTAGGGTTCCTCCTAAATTGGTTTTATGATCTGACCCGTCGGCGTCTAGTGAATACGCATAAAGTCGGTTAGTTCAAAGCCCAATTCAATTACGCTCCTTGTGGATTCGTGGATGAGTCGACAAAAATTTCTCAGCTTTGTTTCAATAAGACCAGTTGAAAAACGCCCACAATAAAAGTGCGCATGTAAACCCCAAAATATGTGTATTATAGTTGACTTTCGTGAAAGCTCGAAAGCTTAATGCAATAACGACGATAATATATAGAGAAGAAGACGAACTCAAACCGAACGATGCGTCCGCTGATACATAAATTTATAGAGAGAATATACCTTTTTTTATACCGTTTGTGTGTTATTGGATTTATTATCGGCCGTTAAAATGATGACCGAGGTATCGGCCGCTGACGGCACCGTATTCGAGTGGCCGAATATCGAAAGTGAACTTTAAGAAGTGAAACATAAGACACGTTATTGTGGAGTGCGTTTGAAGTTCATTTAAGCTGTTCAATCTGTTTCATGATTCGGTACAAATAAAAAAAGTCTTTAATTTTATACGTTTGTTTACAAATTATATTACTGAACATAGACGAATAAAAGAATTATAAAAAAAGAAATATCGAAAACAATATAGACAATATAATTTCTATAATTTATATCTTATTAGTAGAAAATTATTTGTAGTTATTTTCTCATATAAAAGCTATTGAAAATCACACTACAAATGGTATAGACGAGAAAACATCAAATTTCGTGTTGAACATTTAGTAATAAATTTTATAAACATTTAGTAATACATTCCATAAAAATCTTTCATTTTATTTTCTTGATTTGTTATGAATTAATTCTATCTCTATCTTAAAAACTCCATTAAAATAATAGCTTTATTTTCCATTCACGGTTTTAATATAGAATTGCGAGCACATTTTTTAATGTAATATTTATATTACTCTACCTTTCTCAGTTTTATTATTAAAGAAATAAAGTCGCTCTTTTGTACACAAAAAAACTGTTAGTGTTTGCATGTCAGCAGCTTTTTATTAAATCAAACCACCGTATCACATCGTGCTACGAAACCAAATAAAGTAAACCAATCTCGCTGTTGACATATACGTGGCTTAATCTTTATGTTTGTTTAAAAACAGACGCTGTATAGTTTCAGTTTATCAGCCGCTCCACGCCATTTTAGACGCTTGTTATGAATTTCAAAAATTTTATCAATTGAATTTGGCATAACAGCTCCGATTCTTAACACGCTTTTATTAGCTTCATTTGTATGTTTGTGAGTTTGTGAGCTTGTTTGTTTGTAATCGACTCGTTTTGACTCGATTTTCTCCCATTTTGAACGGACAGATTTAAATCAAACTTTGCACACTTATCAATAATCGGTGACAGTACCAATAATTTGATAAGTTTATCTCATTATCTTGATCAGGATCGTGATCACGATTAGGAACACAATATTAGTTGTGGGTTACCGTAATTTCGTATTGACCAAGTGTTCAGTTACCTAAATATTTTTAATAGTCTGAAAGTTATAATTAAAATGTTAGACATACATGTTAAGTCAAAAAATTAATTCAAAATGAACTCATGCATTTGATAAAATATTCTAGTTGAATTAATATTTTTAGTTCAACTCCATGTAAAATCGTCAGAACTGGAATGTTTTTAGAAATTATCACTGCAAATTTTCTATTCGTTTTGAAGCAAATACAACTATCTCCCCTCTGTTAGAGATTTGATGTACTACCTGCATCAAAATTACTTTAGAATTTAACGCCTCAAATTTTATTATCTTGTTCAAGACGAATTTTAGATCCGTGCATCCTCTGTCGGAGATTTACAATACTAATTATGAAACTAAAAAAAAAATTTAACAATCAATCGTACTAAAAAGTGAAAAATAAATATAGTTTAAAATAAATAGAAAACACTCTTTTAAAGCACATTAAATTAAAAAGTGAAAAATAATTCTTAATATGAGCTGAAAAAAATAATGAACAATGACGAAAAATACTAGTATTATCGTGGATAAAGCGTGGGGCGCTTTGTGCCACATTTTTCGTATAAAGAGCAATCCACGCTTTTTCCACAACAGTACTAGTATTTTTCGTCATTGTTCATTATTTTTTTCAGCTTGTATTAAGATTTATTTTTCACTTTTTACTTTGATGTGCTTTAAAAGCGTGTTTTTGAGTTTTTTATACTAAATTTTTTATTGTAAGTTTGAACGTCGTTGACGATTCTAGTGAACAGTTTCCCTTGAGCAGTTTGCATCAAAACGTTTTCTTTGACTCTTAAAACAAGTAGTTAATTGGTACATTTAAAAGTACGCATGATTCATAAAATTTTTGATGATATTCCATTCTAAGATGAATTTGTTGTATTGGAATATGTTAACTCTAGGCAATCGCTATTTATATGAATCTAAACTGAGTTTAAATATTAAGATATTAAATTATTACATCTCAAATTTTAAAGCTACAAACATTTTTTGTTACGTAATACAACACAATACGTCAGAAATATTAAAACCGATAATAAGATGTTAAAATCATGGATGGAAAACTACTATTTTTCTGTTAATTCCCACAAAAAAAAAAATGCTTAAATTAAACAAATCAATAGATACGAAGTGCTGAAATTCAGAATATAAAACAAGTTATGTGGGAGGAACCCTTTATTAGCAAATGAAATTTGAAATAAAATTTAGTTCATACTAGCGATAAAAATAAATAATAATAAAATTAAAGTAACTTATACAATTGATTTATAACTAGCAAATCGATAAGAGTTAAAATCATATAGGGTATCTGCTAGCGACAATATGTTTTAGTGTTCGTTTATTTTAGTCTATCTTGCTAGCACCATAGACTTAAAGTCTATGGTCGATCCTGTTCGCATCATACTGTAGATACAATATGTATGCTAGATCCTATTCGCATCATAGATATAATATCTATGGTGGATCCTGTTCGCATTTTAGATATAAGGTCGATGCTCTTAGCACTATACATTTAATGTGTAGAATCAATACTAATCGCACTATAGACACAATGTCTATAGTCGACACTGCTCGCATCATAGATACAATATTTATGATCGTTCTTGTTCAAACTAAAAACACGAATGTCCATGGTCTATCCTGTTTGCATCATAGATGCAATGTCTATGGTCGAACCTGTTAACACTATAATGTTTACGATTTACAGATATTCTGTGGACATATTTATTGCTTTTAATTTTTGGAGTGCCTTTGAAAGCATTAGAACAGGCTAACAATAGCTAGTCGATTTTGAGATTCGCTACTTTACAACTTCTGTTTTCATTCTGGTTCAATTATTTGGGTGTCACTTTCAATACATTTTCGCACTATTTCTGTCGACGGCTGAAATCACTTGAAAATTGCGAAAAATTTATATTAAAGCGGACTGAAGGACATTGTTTAAAGGCTGTTTGTTTGCTACTACTCTTAATTACATTAAAAATTTTGAATGTGGTATACAGTATTTTTAAATATACAAATATGACTCTATAGAAAAGAATAAATCATTGCAAATGCGCAGTGAAAACACATTTTGTTGACATAGAGCACAAAACCATCTCGAATAAACAAAACGATCGACAAAGAAAACTCGAAATTAATAAGATTATTAAAAGTAGTACAAAATTAATCAGGCGAATAAAACTATACTTTGGTTCTTTATTTTATGTGTCTGCTTACGCAAAGACTGTGTCCGAAATGTAAGTGGAAAATAAGTTAGATTAGTACAAAATCTGTTTTATTGAATGCACAAAATAAATAATTAGAAAACAATTAGCGGCTTTTCTGCTACGAACGATGTACATATTAGTCAAAGATGTTAACTTATCTCCAACAAGCATATTTAGTTACGTTTTCAAATCTAAACTGTCTCGTTGTTCGTGCATCTCGTTATTTTTTATTTGTCTGTAACAAAATGATCTTTTCTCCTGACATACAATATACGGTCCTATCACGGACAAAGAAACACATCAGAAAGCGACGGCTCGTCGCGGGTTTCGTGTTATCCAAAGCATATTTTTCATCGTGCAGCGGCAACGCGAGGAGAAAGCGAGAAATAAATCCAATTTGTCCGGACGTACGTCACGGTCCGAGCGCAATACGATTTATTCACGACATAACGCCGGCCGGCGCACCTTCCCGCGGCGCCCGCGCCGAGCCCGCGTCGATTTCAGTGCATACAATGCGATTCTGAATTGATGAAATATTTTGGATTATTACCTTTTTTGGCACCTATAAATGTCTGTATAAGAAATGTACGACTATTTTTAATCCATAATTTTGTCACAAAATTTTAGCTGACACCGCTCAAAACAAATACCGCTTTGTACATGTGAATATTAATATTTACAACAATATTAAATTAACAGCTTATAGTGTACAGGATGATTAGTATGAAAAATGCTTAATGTAGATATTGTCATCTTAAAATAACCTTAGAGAATTAAGATTTAAGTAGAACAGGAAGTGTAGAAGATTGTACAAATGTACGTAAATTAGACTACTTCCTGCCTTTCGTATTAGATTATAATTAAAAAAGATTACTATAATAATAGTATTAAAGTAATTATATCGTATTGTATATAATATACGATTATTATAAATAATGTATAAGTAGTTATATTTATTTCACGATTTTTTCTTTTGTAAACAGGGTTAATATTACAGATGGTTTTTTTATAAAACTTTCTATGTAAACAAAATGATGCTATAAAACCATATAATTTGTCAAAAGTATGTTGTTTAAGTAATTCGAATCGTCATCCCTAGCTTCTAACAACACAGTTCTAGTTGTAAATCTCTCTTAGAAAGGTGTAGCCTAATGGCTACGCTGAGAAAGCACATCGATACAATACACAGCTTTTACACCTCTGAGTTTACACTTACAAAAATTTCAATATTTCCTATACTTAAAATGGATTGCTCCTTCCGAAATGATAACTGTGAGATCGTTTGACAACCCCTTAATCGTCAATCACGCCACCCAAGAAAAATAATTGATTGATTGAATTATTACATAAATGAATTCGAATGCATTTTACTAACTGAATACATGTCTTAATATCAAAGTTAACATGTGAAACATGGAAATCGATTGCTAAACAAGGACTTTACAATTGAAGAAGTTCAATTAACGATCATGCAGTGAAGTATTATACATAAATACATGACTTTATATTTTTAAAATAACTATTTTTTTCATTATAAATTGTGTTTTCATACGTATCAGAATGGGGGAGAAGCAAAAAACTATATAGCACACGCGCTATGCATATGCACATGCACATGCGCATGCACATGTCGGTCGTCGTGTCAATAGTTGTTTCGCTTCTGAAAACCTAAATATTGTCCTTTCATTGACTACAGAAGATACGCAGCCTAGGTTCTACGACTTTTTCGAGCAGTGGCAGAAATTTCATAGTAGCGCCCGCCCTTTGCCGGTTTGAGGTAAAGTCTTAAAAGAGAATTCGCAAATGTATACAATGGTTTATTATTGAAATAAATTATAAATAATGGGTATGATTTCTTGTGATCGGGACAATAAGAACCCTTTAATAAATTTGCACTCTCTATTATCTATTAGCTAATAACGTTTTCATTCGAGAGACATAGAATTATTATTGTCCAAAAATTGTTTTCTGCAAAAAAATATTTTAATTCTTTTTAAATTAATTCTTAGAAAAAAAAAAATTCACAAATAATTTAGAACCAAAAAAAAATTTATCCTATAAATGTCTTGAGGAAATTTTTTGGTAATTAACTAGAACCGTGATTCCTAACTAATTTGTTTTACTCTAAGAAATAAAAAGATAAATTTGAATTGTAAGCTTAAAAAAATAGATATTATTTATATTAGAAAATTTAAATATTAAATATATATTTTTTAATTTATTCTTCTTATGCGTAACATAAAAATAATACAATAATATCAAAAAAAAAAAGAAGTAGTTACTACCTTTTAAGCGGTCAATTCATATTTTAATTTTTTGGACCTTTATAAGTTAATAAGTGATGCTCCAATCCTATACATTTACCATTTTTTAGAATTATCAAAAATAGTACTTTTTCCCAAACAACTTTTATTTTTATTAAAAAAAAAGAGAACAAATATTTGGAAGGAATAAACCATGAAAAATATTGTTTTAAATAATCTTTTATCGTTAATTATTTATGAAATCAATAAATTATTTAAATTAAATATCCTGTCATTAAATGTTGCCTACAATCTGTTGCACTGCAGCTGCTTTTTAGAATTAATCCTTAAGGATTTCTTCAAACTTCAAAAACCAACTGGGCGTTTTAAAATAAAATGAAGAAATGATAGAGTAATCAATGTGCGTTGGATGCTAGCGCTTTGTGATGCAAATTTTTTTTCAAATTTATCATATGATTTTGGCACCCGCTGAAACTGTCGCCCTGGGCGATTGACCCGGTTTCTACGCTCCCCTTAGATACGGGGCTGAAATTACGCATTATTTTTGAATCATTTTCATTTTCACGAAAAAAAAATCGCTCGTGGAAATCAAAGAGAATCGCCTCGTCGGCCCGAAGCCGAACACGTATTAAAACGTGCGAACTTTTCCTTATCGAGTTACGTGTACACCATTTGTCAGGTTATAGCGGCGGGCGCGTGCGGCGATCCATTGAACAATGATTTCCCGAGAGGTCCCCGGGACCACAAACAGGAGCCCTTCCCCACTACATAATTGACCAGGGGACCGGGACAAACAATTTCTCGGCTTGTTGTGCGGTTTCAAAGATACTAATTGTTGTCGCAGTCGACTTACATAGAATGTTACGAGTTCACAAAATGTTGGGTCATGTACGAACGTACTGACAATCTTGTGAATAGTGAAGATAGTTTTGTTATAACTTTTAAGAGTTTGAATAGGTGTAATAATTTGATTTAATTTAATGTAAATGAATAAAGAAATGAAATTGCTCAGATTACAATTATATATATAACTAATATACCAAACATTTGCAAATGTTTAAGATAATATTTAAGAATATATATGAAGGCATTAGAATATATAAAACAAAAAAAATAAATACAAAACAATTATTTTTATTTAATTGAACAATACTAATATTGTCTATTTAGTCTTATTTGCGAATACCTAACGAAAATTAAAAAAAATATTATAACGGAAGCAATCAATTGAATATAATAATATAAGTACATTTTGAAAAAAAATTATAATAAATAGGCAATATATATCACATAATCTATATTTATCGAAGCACTTTTTCAATATGCTGTAGTTGACAAAATCGCTAACAAAAGAAATTTCAAACACAAGTTGCTATAGAATGTCTCCCATAGAAAGCTATATTCCAAGAGAAGTTGCTGTTAATTCATTTTCAAAAAAAAAGTCGCCACAGAAAACCTTTATATATTTTTAGACAAAATACTGATATAGTGACTTTTTGTTCTTTTTTGAAAAGCTGTAGTAGAAGTCACGTATTTTTCTCACGTACTTTCCTCATAAAAACCGATATAGCGCCTTTCATTTATTTTAGAATTTGCCGAAGAAAAAATATAGGTCAATTTTCAAAGAGAAATTATAGTGTTTTTAGGGCTTCTGTTCGCTTATACATAAAAATAATACTGTTCATTGGTAAAACATGTTATTTTATTTGCCAAAATTAAAAACATTTCTTCGAGGAACGAAGGATTAAAGTTATGGTTGACTTTTCATTGTCATGATCAACCAATCGCTTGATTTCTAAGCCCTTAAATATGCAATCTTGTAATACACCGGGTATTACAAGATCGATTCAATTCTGAAATTGGATCATCTTTAAAGTAAATCAAGGAATGGTGCAGACTTAACATTGTCCAACTTCAATTTAGTTTATCTCCCGTTCAATTTAATTTAATTGGAAGACAGCTTTGCTCGCTTATTAAAAAACAAAGTTCTTTCTTCTATTTTCAGAAGCAATTTCCTTAGTGCCATACCGAGCATCGACATCCTCAGTGTTAAGATATCGAATAGCTTTAAGTCTTGTTATCACTGGAAAGCGAAATAAAACAATCTCTTGAAGAGCTTTTAAGAAGACAATACTTCAAGCGGTACCACCGCCTCTTTCTTTAAAAGGCACAAATCTGATTATGTCTAGAGTGCTGTCGTCACCTCTGAGCTGGGATACTTCAATATCAACTACTGCTTCTAGGTAGCATCCTACTTCTAGCGTCTCGAATGGTCGGGAACTCCGCGAAATGCAGCTACCTTATTCATTAGTTCTGTAAAAAGATGTACATCTTTATGCATGCTTTATCACATAATCTTATTATAAAGAGTACTGAACAATTATTCGACCCTATTCCTGTTGCTGAATTAGGTCATCACTATATTTACCGGAAATATCACAATCACCATCATCTTAATAAAAATAATGTAGTACATATTTAAAAACCTTGCGTTTCGAAGTTTATACTACAACTCTTCTCAACAAATATAACTCTTAATATTTTGCTTGGGTCTGTAACAAACTACATAATAATTATTGGTAAAGGTGAATTCTATTTTACCGCTTTTAGGACCATGTGCTTTAACTATTTACTCCAGACTGCACAATACATATCATATTTAGTTACTAGTTGCAGTTTTTAAGGGAATTATGGATTGTTGCCGAAATTTAAAATAAATGTAACAATTGAACGAATAAAATATATTTGCTACATATTATGTCGTAAAATTTAAAAATATGCTTTGGACGTACAAAATAAATTATATCGTTCTGTGTAACTTTCCTTTAAAATGTATTTAAGTAGTCATCGGGAATGCTATTTTTATTATTTTGAATTTACTCAAATCACTGGGCAACCCGTTGTCGCTGATTACAAGTTGTAATAAAACGTATATTATTATTTTCAAGTTCAATTATCGGAAAAATATTGGTATCAAAATGCTAATTATAATCATATATTCTAGTAGAAAAACTTCAGCTATCACAAAAATGGTACCCTGAAAATTTGTACACATTTTTTTGCCTTTAAAAAAGTGCTTTAGTAAAACCATACTACACTTTTTTCATTAACCTATTGCCAATCACAGTCGCAATTTCCGTGCAAAAAAGTTTGTTAAAAGCTAAAATGTACTATCTAGAAAGTTTAGCTCTGCAAAACTGTATGCAGTAATTGGGATGGGTGTTCTGCAAGTTTCCAATTAGTTTCTAAAGTAATCAGGTTCAAAGAAGCTCAACACATTCTCAAGTTTGCATCGCCTACTTCGAAAGTCCTTTGTTTCGTTGCGTAACTTTTAACTTTCCCGACTTTACCTTCAATGCACTTCCGGGTCTCGCTGTGCAATCTCAAGGTAAGTTGTTTTAGCCACGACACGTCGTGCACGAGCTCAGATTTCGTGTTTGCGGTTACTTTGTAGCTGAACGTGCTCCTATACAGAAAAGCTGCTTAAAAATTAAACGTAATGATATAATCTTAATGCTGAGCCATGCTATACCATAATCGTCTCATTTATAATAGAAGGGCTTATGCCTTAAAAGCTCTACACGCTAGCCCAGTACAGGTAGAAGGTTACTAATAATCGCTGTCATGAGTGCAGTAAAACGTTTGTGACCGACGGTTTAACGTGCTCTCGAAGGCATTGACCAAACTAACCGTGGTCAGGCTCGAATCCAGTACCTTTCTGATCAAAAAACAATGCTCTTAATCACTGAATCAAAAACGGCTCATTACGTTTTAATGGATTTCTTTAGAAATCTAACTTTTGTGTTTGGTCTCATAACGGAACTTTGCGAAAATTTTGTAATATTATGTTCTCTGAAGCCGAGGAGGTTCAGAAAATAGCATTAGTTC